>OU015494.1:54992655-55495155 GCA_907164885.2 Dolomedes plantarius | reverse complement strand
TATCTTCCGGTCGCGCAGCTTCGTCAAAAACAGCAGAGTAGCCTGCCTGGGACAGAAAGGGCGAGGCGTAAGTGACGAATGCAACGATGCGCTCGCAGCCGGTTAGCAGCCATTATCGTTGTCTGACATTTTTGGTTGTTTGACAATGTTTCCTTTCAGATAATTTAGAAATTTTCTAATAGTAAATATTTGGTAATTTTTTTGTTTCAATATTCAATTCTCATTTTGTTTACAAAACGACCCAGAACTGACCACGGGGAGGTGGCTGCACTTCGAGATCCACCCACACCCTAGCCCAAACCAACCATCCAATGTAGGGTGTTATTTACCATATGTACAAATTTATTTCGCTTTCTCTCTCTTTATGTTTCCTTTCTAGTCTTTAACTATCGATAAACATCGAAATTCGGATTTGTGTGAAAAGTTGGCATCGTTGAGCGTGACAGTAATGTGGTTCTAATATAGCCGTCTCTGGAACTGTGTCCACACACTTTACTTGAAGCTTCCGGTCACTAGCTTAACGCATCTTTCAACTGCCTGTGTATGGCATGGGAAAGCATCTATACTCATAACAGACTTGAAGTCATTGCTCACATACTGTTTTATCTCTTCATTAGTCAATGTTCTTAACAGTGGAGGAGGAAGGAGTCAGTGTACTGGTGTTCCATTTGATAATTTCGTTATAGTCTTTAGCTTCAAAGTTTAGGTTGGTGGTTTTAAGATTCTGATAGAGTCACTTTCAGATATTGCTTGCTTTGCCTTCATGATACGCCTAAAGCCCAGCTCTCGGATATGGTTTTCTTCATCAGTTACCATAGCCAAAAGTAAATTTTCGGGATGGGCAAAGTAAGCATTCCGTTGTCAAACGGGATCAACAACTTGAAGCAGCTCTTCTGGTAAGTACCTTGTAGATTCAATAGTTTTGTAAACATGTCTAGGCCCATCTGTGAATTTGTGGTTTATTTTTATGGCAAACCACATAGGCATATAACATTTGAGAATGGATGGACAATCTCTCTCAGATTTTCAGAAGGGCTTGACACACTGATGTAGAGGCGCAAACTCGTTTGCAGTAGTAAGACATCTTGAATGTGACATTGGGCCAGGATCACGTACTACCAAGTCTTCTGAACAATGTCCTGATTTGATGACTTCTGATACCTCAAGCAAGTACAATTGGTCCTTGCTAAGAATACGCTTGTCAACTTTTGGAATCTCACAATCAATAGGATTAAAATCAAACAACTGGTAGTCTTTCACAATCAGGTAGGGCCTTTCCAATCGGTCCAGAATATCCTATTGGGCCTGTTGTATTTCCATCTAAGTGTTGGGAAAGGTGGCGGAATGGCAGTTCGTTGTAATGGAGAAGACAAATACTCCATTGTAGAGGTCTTCCCACATGTATCTCTATTTGTCGAATTACACCATTTCTTAAGCCCGATCTTAATAACAGTACCGTCACATCCAACAACTTCCAATTTGTCAAGTAAAAAGCCATTTTCTGATAAATAAGACGAGATGCTTTTAGCTATGTCGGTTTCTGAGCTTGAAGAAGGACAAGTGTGTCCTATGTAAGTGGGGCCTGACTCCTGAATTAAAGAGTAATGCTCCTCCTTATAGGTTCTGCGAAAGTTTTTTCTGTCAGTTTTTTCAATTGACAATTTATTGTCTTTTCCTCCATCAAAGTAAAGACCATAAATTTCTAAACTTATATCACTTTGCAAACTAGCTATCACACAAGTTTTTCTCTTCGGACTTTACTCTTGTCTACAACATAAGAAGTATCTGATTCACGTACGCCTCACCTCTCGGTAAAAGGCTACTCTGCTGTTTTTGACGAAGCTCCGCGATCGAATTCCACTTGAATATCAAAGTTTGTCTTATATGCTTGGATTTTAAATATATTATTGTAATAGAATTAAACTATAGCATCTCTAAAAGTCGTGTGATTAAAATGTACTAAACAGTCAAACTGAAAAAACTACTAATTTTCTCATTTTGTACTATGCTGCGAGACCGGAAGATATGAAACATATGTATAATAAGTGCATATATATTGATTTTACAAACTTTTAGTAGTTAATTCATGGTATAAGAACGCAATTAAAATCATCTGGCGTGCTTAAAAAAATTATGAAACATTAAGGTTTTTCACAATTTTTTGCTAATTTTGATGGCATTGCGCAATGGATTGGCAAATGGGTACTAAGTTTAGATATAATTGTTTTAAAGACATAGAAATAACCTTCAATAAGAACCTCACCACCTTCATTGAAAAAAATGCTTTAAAATATAATTTGCCTTTGGAGGCATTTACAAAATGGAAACAAAAAACTTCATTTACTTTTCTAAAAAGTTATAAATTGGCCTTAAAGGGTTCTAGAGCAAATTTCAATAGTCCAAGTATGACCTCTATAAAGGGACTACAAAATAAACTGGTAATTAGTTATGTAGACAAGGTGGCTTCTAATTATTCATTTATTTGCAAATATTATTATATTCAAATTGTAAAAAATTTTATTCAAATAATACACTATACGAACCATATGCATTTGATGAGTTGTCTCTGAAACGACGTTTAGTTTAAACTGCATAAAAAATTAATATAAATCTTTATTCCTTCTCCCTTTCCCTACCTTGTTGCAATTCCCAAATTCCACAAAAAACCTATTACCTTTCGACCAGTAACTGTTGGTTTCGGTACCTACATAACTTATGCTAATAAATTGATAATACCAGTTTTAAAAAATCTTTTCATTAAAATAAAAAATTTGGATCCAATATAATCACTAATAGCTTACAATTAATATCAAAAATCAAAAATTTAAACGATATAGAACTAATAGAATCTTATGACGTAGTAGACCTATTCAATAATATAGACACTACTTTTCTTTTTTCAATTCTAATTGAGTTTTTTCACAGGTTTGATTTACAAGAATATATTACTTTTACTCTTTTTAAAAATACACTTCGTATCATATTGTTTGAAAATTATTTATTTAATGGTACAACATATTACATTCAGACATTTGGACTGCCAATGGGGGGAGGATCATCGTCCTATTTGGCAGATTTATATTTATATTATTTTGAATCTAAATCATCACTTTTACAAAATATAGCTTTCTTTAGATACGTAGACGACATTTTCATTGCTCACGAGGTTAACTGTAACTTTGTTCCTACTTTTTATCCAGCTAATATAAAACTAACTAAGACCGAACAAAACTCCAAAATGAAATCAACTTTTTGGATGTAACCATCACTTTGTCAAATGGAACACTATCTTTTTGCATATTCGATAAAAGAGATTTATACGACTTTAACATAAACCGTCTATCCAATTGGAATACAGCTTTACATTCTAATGTTAAACGTAATATAGTCAACAACTACATAATTCGTTGTGATAGACTGTGTGAATCTAGGATTGAGATGAATAAAAGAGTTAAAAACTTCATTGAACTGGCTGTACAGGCGGAGTATCCGGCTGGCTTTCTGGTAGATATACTGAGGCGTTATTTGGGCGCGTGGATGTCCTTGGGCACTTGGACTTGGAGGTATAGTGTTTTTGTCTGCTGTTTTGAATTTTAAAGTTTTAATGGTTTTATTTAAAATAGTTTATAAGGTGTGGTGTTTTTTTAATGGTAGTGTAATTTTTCAATGTAATGTGGCTTTTTCAGTGCCTTTTCTTATATTTTTAATTACTGTTTTTAGTAAGGTAGTTTTTAGAGATCATCTTATGACATTATGTCACTTTATTTTATTATAGTATATAACTTCTACTTTTATGTCTAACTTTTTCTATTTATTGTCTCAAACCTTTTTGAAAAGTTTTAAATTTTCTAATTGATGTATGACGAATGCTGGGAAAGTTTTAGCTATGTAAAAAGATCTTTTAACCAGGAAAGAGGGGTCTTAATCCCCCTCACGTCTTTTTAAATACACCAATTTCCGTTTTTGTTTCAAAAATTTCCTTTTTGCTTCAGAAATTCACTATCCTTTTTTAGCTTATCTTGGTGTATCATTATTATTTTAATTATATCTTATATAGTATTGTCTAATAATTGCAGCTTAGCGCATATTGACAATATACATATTAAATGCCTATATTTATAATGTATTGGTTTTGGTGCAACACATGCTTTAAATATTTTAGTTATATATATATATATATATATATATCTATATATATATATATATATGTATGTATGTATATATATGTATGCATATATATATATATATATATATATATATATATATATATATATATGTATATATATATATGTATATATATATATATGTATATAATATATGTATATATATATATATATATATATATATGTAATATATATATCTATATATATATATATATATGTATATATATATATATATATATATATATATATATATATATATATATATATATATATATATATATATATATGTGTGTGTGTGAAATGTCCGGAGTGGACATCTCGTGTTTATACTGCAATCGAGGCCGTAACAAATATTCCAAATCATAGCAATTTATTAAAAGTTTATTGACGTAAAGATTAACACATCTTACTCAGTTCGGAGCCAGCCCGCGTCTCTCCCTAAAAAGCGCCAAAATAGCATTAGGTGAAAAAGGTTGCCAGAATTGGCGGAGGAAGTTAGTATGTGGAAGGCGGAGCGTTTACGTCAAGACAAGAAGGACGGGTTACCATGGCAGAGATGAAGTACGGAATGGGCGATTATAGATAGTTAGTAATATTATCACAGAATATCCCCCCCCCCATCTAAAATGGATTGGAGCCGCGGCCGTCGACTCCAAGACACTCCAGATAGTGAGAACATGAAAATTAGTAGTTAGAATATTAGGTTGAAGCTGGCTCGAAACTCACAAATTTTTTACACTTTAAAATACAACTGAAAAGGCTTAAACATGTAATATGGCATAACATTATAAACAAATAGCTGGAGAAAAATAAAAATGGAATCGTACACTTAAATGAAGACACTAATAAAACAGATGTAAAGACGTTCCAAATACAGTTACAAGAAAAATATTGTGCAGGTCTCAGTCCCTGACATGTGTATCACAGTCTGAAATGTTTTCAGAGTAATGGACGGGTACAGTTCACATAGTAGTAAAAGTCACAAAAGTTATTTTTATTCACAGTCTTTATCGTGGAGTAGGGTTTAAGTTCTTTTGGAGATCTCCTGGGTTGTAGTCACTTTTTTTTAATTTTTTTTTTTTATTTTTAGAAAAATAATGTTCTTTGTTGTTCTTTGTCCGTTTGACATTAATAATTGACTTTTCTTTGAGCAAAACACTATCTATATTTTATTTATTTTTTTTCTCTAGATCATGTACACAAAAATATCAAAATTATTCTTTCAGCAATTAGTAGAATAAATTTACCAAATGCTGTCAAAATTAACTTTCAACATCAATACCACATGTCTGGTACCTGATGTTGCAAAAATTCGAACAAAAATACAAATTCCAACAATTGACACTGACATTCAACTGTTGTGGAAAAAAATCAAGACAATACAAACATAAATTTGAGGTATGTGACCTGTTGTGAGTACATCCTCGTGAGCGTTTACCAAGGGAAGGTGCTTCCAACCTGAAACTCAAGTTGAGCAAACTGCACAAAATGAAAGGGGCAGGCAGTTTCTCAAACATGAGAGGGAAAAGCAACTGTTCAAAGGGAACTTTTGAAAAGTGCGAAGAGACAGGGAGGACAGTGAGTGGAAACCCCAGTATAAAAATCAATAATATTTATCTAGTACACAGTATATTTCATATAAAATGTAGTAAGCTTCAAAAAGTTTAAAAAAATATATGTGAGTTTCACTTACACTCACGGGGTTTCTTCAAAATTAACTAGGATGGCGATAGGACAGGAATGCTAAAAAGAAAGATTAAGGATAGCTGAATGATTTACATATTGGTGACTTATATGATCATTTCATTACTTAAATTTAACTTCTTTTTTTTTTTCGATTTTTAATTTTCTTCTGAAAAATTTCGTAATTATCATCATGTTCGACATTTATTTTGGCAGTTTTCATTTTGATTTTACTTTTACAATACCAGAAAACTACAAAAATAATATAATTACTGACCTGCTTACACACAAATTTTTGTACTGTAACTTGCAATACTTAATGAGAAAATTTTGAGAGTAAAAACACTCTGATGGTGATCTTTGTGTTGAAATATAACTTATTTTGATTATCTGCACAGCGTTCGGCGTGCATGCAGAAATCAAGGCAATAATGGAAAAAAAATTCACAATCTTGAATATTTAGAGTTGAATACGGGTGTATCACAAGATGGCGCAGTCCGAGACGGGAAAAAATGGTGAGGTCAGGAGGGAAACAAAAGTCGCAATCAAACTGGAACGAACTGGAAAAAGGGCATCATCACTTGCTTCGATGTAGTAGATTTAATGATTTTGGATGAGGAACGTTTTACCTTTGGTCATTTCAAGCTGCTTAATTCAGGAACGCATGCGGGATTCGAAATCAGAAACTGTAGAGCAATGGCGTCTTCATTTCTCACAGCGCAGTCGCAATCTCAGGCGTGACAAAGGTTGATTTCTTGATACAAACGCCAAACTTGGTTCTCCATCCTGTCGAGCTGATGTGAAATGTCCGGAGTGGATATCTCTTGATTATACTGCAATCGAGGCCGTAACAAATATTCCAAATCATAGCAATTAATAAAAAGTTTATTGACGTAAAGATTAACACATCTTACTCAGTTCGGAGCCAGCCCGCGTCTCTCCCTAAAAAGCGCCAAAATAGCATTAGGTGAAAAAGGTTGCCAGAATTGGCGGAGGAAGTTAGTATGTGGAAGGCGGAGCGTTTACGTCAAGACAAGAAGGACGGGTTACCATGGCAGAGATGAAGTACAGAATGGGCGATTATAGATAGTTAGTAATATTATCACATATATATATATATATATATATATATATATATATGTGTGTATATATATATATATACACGTATATATATATATGTATATATATATATATATATATATATGTATATATATATATATATACATTATATATGTATATATATATATATGTATATATATATATATATATATATATATATATATATATATATATATATATATATATATAAACTGAAGTGCCACTGAATTAGGGATCGAAAAGCCAATGCAAATTGTGTAGCGCTGCGCATCATGTATGCGCAAGTGAGGGCGCTGTGGTAACTGCATATATAGCACGTACTGTGGTTGTTCTGAATTAGTTGTTGGAATTGCCAGTATGGGTAAACTGCCTGATTTAGACGCCTTCGATCGCGGACAAATCGTAGGTGCGCGACGCATGGGCCATTCAATTTCCGAAATCGTCAGACAGCTAGGATTTTCAAGGTCGACAGTGTCAAGAGTATACCAAGAATACATGGATGGTGGAAAAAAAAACTAGCGATCGGGCAAACTGCGAAGGACAATTAGCCTTGACAGTGCGTGGTGAGAGATGGCTCAGGCGTATTGTACGTAGCCAGCGAAGCCAAACATTAGCTCAAATTACCACCCAGTTTAATGACGGTGCCAGTCGTACAGTCAGTAAACGGACTGTGCAACGCTCGCTTCACCGTATGGGTTTCGGGAGCCGTCGACCTACGAGAGTTCCATTGCTCTATACTCGCCATCGGGCTGCACGTCTTGCCTGGGCAATTGAGTACAGAGACTGGAGTGTAGAGGACTGGAAACGAGTAGCATGGAGTGATGAGTCTCGATTCCGACTACTTAACGCCGATGGGAGGCTGAGAATATGGCGTCAGGCTCACGAAGCCATGGATCCTGCATGCCTGGCTGGAACTGTACAAGGGCATGGGGGCTCAATCATGGTCTGGGGTGTTTTTTCGTGGCACAGTTTGGGATCTTTGGTGCGTGTACCAACCTCCCTCAATGCAATTCGGAACGTAGATTTGCTGGGTGATCACCTCCATCCTTTTATGCTGTTCTGTTACAGATGTATCCGTTTATGCTGTTCTGTTTCTGCCGCACGGTAATGGAGTTTTCCAGCAAGACAACTGTACCTCTCACAAGTCCCGGTTGGCTACTGGTTGGTTGGATGAGCATTCCTCTGGTTTCTCTGTGATGAATTGGCCACCTAGAAGCCCAGACTTAAATCATATTGAGCATCTTTGGGATGTTTTGGAACAAGGCGTGAAAGGCCATCACACAGCACCAAAAACCTTACTAAATTATGGACAGCTTTAGCCAATATTTGGCAAGCCATTCTCGTGGAACGTTTCCAGAAACTTGTTGAATCTATGCCTCGTCGTGTGGCAGTCGTTATCAAGGCCAGAGGAGGCCCAACTCGTTACTAGGTAGGTATCCCTAATTCAGTGGCACTTCAGTGTATATATATATATATATATATATATATATATATATATATATATATATATATATATATATATATATGTATATATATGCGAGCATATAAGTATAAGCATATGGATAGGGCCTATGAATTAGCTTTGATAAGAAAGAGCGAAAGTTTAGACGTTAGTCAGAAAGCCATAATAGACAATATTTTCGAGGTTTTCGAGTCGAATAAAGAATTCTTTGTGAGACATGATAAAGGAATCGAGAGACTAGAATACGACCTAGACTGTGAGGCGAAATATGCTTTAGATCAATCAACTAGAATTATTAAAGCGAGGGAATTAGAGTACCTGAGAGTAAAATTACAGGATGTATATTCCTATAGAGAAAGTAGGGGTTTAATAAGTAAGGCCAGAGTTACTCAAATTGAGAAAAGTGCCGAAAGTCAAATAGAGGGAAAAATTTGCGTGAAGCAAAAGGTTGAATCTCTGTGTAGAGAAAAAAAGGTGGAGAATGTGTTCGGAAATTTCAGCGAAGTGGAAGCTGGGAATTTTGGAAGCGCGAGTACTCGAGGCAAAATGAAAAATAAGGAATTCTGTAGCCAGTTGGTTGCCGGAGATACTTTGAGCAGTTCGAGGGAAGTGCGGGGAAAAAAGGAAACCCTTTTAATTGAGCAAGCAGGCTTAAATTCGGGTGTAGAAAATAGAAGTGAAATATATAACTCTCTCTGCAAATCCGTGAATGTAGAGACAGTTGGGAAAATGAATGTAGATTTGTGTGTGGAAACTAGCCCAGATAGTAGGGAAATAGATAACTCGCTCCGCAAATTCACGCATGTAGAGACATGTGGGAAAATGGATGTAGATTTGTGTGAAGAAAGTAGCCTAGATAAAAGGGAAATATTGTCTGAAAGCGACTCTAACATTTGTGATCTCAAAGTGAGAAAAGTTAGTTTCGTTGAGTCAGCCGATGTTTTAGAGGACTTGAATCCCGAGTTTTGTGTAACTGACCGCACACAGAGGGGGATGGACCTTTGTCCGAGAGTCCATTCATCAGGTTCTTTTCAAGTGGAAGGGACTATAAGTGCGTGTCAGGATTTGATGAATGAAGTCGAAAAAGTTGAGCCGAGAGACAGTTTAGAAATTGCTCCCCAGTGTAGAGTATTGCATTTCAACCCCTCCGTTAACAAAAGAAATTCTTCTATCTCGGCCTGAGACTCATCAAAAGATTTCCGACTTGGGTGGCAATATGCTGACAGCAATTTTCCTTTTGTTCATCCGATAGACTTGTTCCACAGGACCTTAGGGGACGTGGTCATTTTTCTTGATTTAGTCATCGCCACCGGGTGACGCCGCTGATATTTATTATAAATGACAGGAGACCCCCCAGGTGCTTTCATTCATGAACTATCAATTGTTAAGCAGCATCCTGGAGGCGTCGCGTGCCTAAACAAAAGGACTCGTGCCTTTCGCATTTTACCGAAGCGGCCCTTTTGAGACTCTTTGAAGTGGCTTGGAGGACAAACTAAAAAGGCAGCCGCTTTAGACCCGGGGAAAATATTTCATTATCGCCCCAGGAAACCCATTTCCGTTGCTCACTTGTTCTAGATCGTTCGACTTTCTGGAGAGTGATGCAATATCCGGTGGAGGTCTTCTATAAAAAGAGAATGGACCCCTCAGTCGTGGCTTGCGTCTTTTCGTTCCTGACACGTAGCGGATCGAGTTTTAGGAGCAGCCGGGTTTGCCGCCCTTAGAGGTTGAGTCCCTTGTGACTGTTTGCAGCGACGATTTAGTTCCTGCAGGAGTAAACATACTCCGCTAATTTGTCGGAGACCAGTCTTCGTGGAAGGAGCCTTTGCTACCTTATTTTCCAGTGAGGAGTCCTTTCTCCTTAATTTAATATTTTCATCGCTACCGGGTGTGTGCAGTGGTCACCGCCGTTGATATTATTGGGGAGCCCTTTCCCGTCAGGAAAAGTGCCGTTTCTTCATCATTGAAGCAGAGCCAGTTCTGCTAGCCTAGCGGACTTCTGTGTTCTTACTCCGCCCCCACGCCGATTAAATCGAGTGTGATCACTTATGTTACGAAGTTCATCTTACATCTGTGCAGTGTACATATCTCATCATCATCAACTTTATTAATAAATTGCTTTTGTTTTGTTTATGTAATGAGTGATGTATACCTGGTGTGTTTAAATCATTTTCTGGTTGACACTACGAACCTCAGTTCGCTACACCAGGGATTAGACAATGGCATTCGGGAAAACACGGACCGCGAAAGGGTCGAAAGTCCGTCTAAAATGGATGGTCAGATTTTGACGGAATTTAGGGGAAACCTAAACAATGCAGCGGATGTGGAGAGAATCCCCGTAGAAAATAGAAGGACACGATTCTGAGTAGGAACATTTTGAGAGGGAGGTTACCTAAGATTGGGATCCTCCATTGTAATGAGTTCAAAGGGAAATTACATCCGGTAGTGATAAGGACTAAACAGCGCCGCGAAAAGGCGAGTGGAATAAAGCGCAAGAAAGCTAAGTTTAAAAGATTTTGGAGCTTGAACATAACTAGGGAGAAAGGTCTGGTAGCTAGAAAGAAGCCGAATTGCGTAAGGCATAGACAAAAGGCGGGATGCCAGGGTTTTGTCAAGTTCAAGAAGAAATTTAAGGGAGGACAACATTCTGTTAAATTCAAAATGAAAATGGGTATGAAATACTTAGAAAGGCAGCCTAGCAATTTCGGGAGACCGAGGAAAAACCGAAAGTTGCAAATATTCGCGAGGGCGAAGATTAATAAACAGGATGAATTTAGGGGGTCGTATGACAGGGTTTCCATGAAAAATTCAGCGTATGTGAGATGCTACGAGGAGGGTAAACTCCAAATTTAAAGGAATCAAGTTTGGGAAAATTTAAATTCTCAGATGAGATTTTGAGGGTCAGGTGAGAATTTAATGCTGCATGAAACAGTGACCCAGAATTGTATGTGTAATAATTATGTGTATTGTTTTTTTGTATGATTTTATACCAGAAAGTTGAATTAAGGAAATTGTAGTGTATAATCTTTTATTTGATGATTTTTGGGAAATTTAAAGTGCATATATGTTGGTAAAACATGGGCATATAGTTTGAGAATGGATTTAAGCAAATTATGTGTAATTCCATGGTAGTTATGATCAATTAGTATAATGATTTTGTTTTGGTGAAAGGTCCTTAGACGCTTTTTGTGTAAGCCGGTGGAAGGCCTCAGAAAGACTGTCATTAATGTACTGCAATACAATTTTGTTCTTGTTAGAAAAGGAACCAAACGAGTGAGTTTGTTATGACTCTATGTCAGGAAATGACGTTAAAAACACCTAATGGAATTGTGGAATCCTAGTGTAGAAATAAATGTGGGCTCAACTGTTGAGTTTCGGTTTCCTGGCCAATCGAATGGAAAGAGGCCGTTTGAGTCGCGCGTTTGGATAGGAGAAATTATGTTCCGTGGGTTACAGGACCAACTAAATTTCGAATAGTTAATGATCTTGTAATGCCGAATGTTTAATGAAATAGTAAGAATTACATAACTAATATTTAGTAAGAAATATAAGTTTAATTTTGTCCACTATATTTGGTAATCGTTATCCCCGATGATGTGTTTTTGCTTTAAGAGAAGTTTACCGAGAAATTGTGAAAATTTTAATTGATTAACGTTGTGATCAATGTATGTTGTGTTAACTGTGTTTCTTTGAGTAGTGTTTCTTTGTTTAGTGTGTCTTTGAGTTTGTTTCATGTTGTTGCAACTAGGTTACGATATAGTCGATAATTGAAATATAGTCGAAATTGTGGTGATGTTTGTAATTAAGTTAAAATCTGAGTAATGCATGGTTGTAGTACCTATGCTAAAATACACTGAAGTGCCACTGAATTAGGGATAGCAAAGCCTATGCAAATTGTGTAGCGCTGCGCATCATGTATGCGCAAGTGAGAGCGCTGTGGTAACTGCATATATAGCACATACTGTGGTTGTTCTGAATTAGTTGTTGGAATTGCCAGTATGGGTAAACTGCCTGATTTAGACGCCTTCGATCGCGGACAAATCGTAGGTGCGCGACGCATGGGCCATTCAATTTCCGAAATCGTCAGACAGCTAGGATTTTCAAGGTCGACAGTGTCAAGAGTATACCAAGAATACATGGATGGTGGAAAAAAAACTAGCGATCGGGCAAACTGCAAAGGACAATTAGCCTTGACAGTGCGTGGTGAGAGACGGCTCAGGCGTATTGTACGTAGCCAGCGAAGCCAAACATTAGCTCAAATTACCACCCAGTTTAATGACGGTGCCAGTCGTACAGTCAGTAAACGGACTGTGCAACGCTCGCTCCACCGTATGGGTTTCGGGAGCCGTCGACCTACGAGAGTACCATTGCTCTATACTCGCCATCGCGCTGCACGTCTTGCCTGGGCAAGAGAGCACAGAGACTGGAGTGTAGAGGACTGGAAACGAGTAGCATGGAGTGATGAGTCTCGATTACGACTATTTAACGCCGACGGGACGCTGAGAATATGGTGTCAGGCTCATGAAGCCATGGATCCTGCATGCCTGGCTGGAACTGTACAAAGGCATGGTGGCTCAATCATGGTCTGGGGTGTTTTTTCGTGGCACAGTTTGGGATCTTTGGTGCGTGTACCAACCTCCCTCAATGCAATTCGGAACGTAGAGTTGCTGGGTGATCACCTCCATCCGTTTATGCTGTTCTGTTAGAGCTGTATCCGTTTATGCTGTTCTGTTTCTGCCGCACGGTAATGGAGTTTTCCAGCAAGACAACTGTACCTTTCACAAGTTTCGGTTGGCTACTGGCTGGTTGGATAAGCATTCCTCTGACTTCTCTGTCATGAATTGGCCACCTAGAAGCCCAGACTTAAATCCTATTGAGCATCTTTGGGATGTTTTGGAACAAGGCGTGAAAGGCCATCACACAGCACCAAAGAACCTTACTGAATTATGGACAGCTTTAGCCAATATTTGGCAAGCCATTCCCGTGTAACGTTTCCAGAAACTTGTTGAATCTATGCCTCGTCGTGTGGCAGCCGTTATCAAGGCCAGAGGAGGCCCAACTCGTTACTAGGTAGGTATCCCTAATTCAGTGGCACTTCAGTGTATGTTAAATGAAAATGCTTAATGTGTTGGCGAATAGAAGCTAAACGTGTTAGGGTACGTTGTCGGCTATGACTGGAAGAAAGGTACTGGTGCTAACCACCCTTAAGTGTATAATGGAACCGAGAAGGTTATATGCAGATAGAATGGCCTTGAGGCTATGTTTTTGTTGTTTTCAGTATTAAATTGTTAACGTAAGTTTCTTAGTGCATTATGAGTATTTTGTTTGTTTTAATCATGTATAAATTTATTATGTGTTTAGGTAATGTAATATCAGTGTAATGATTATCTGCATCGCTTACTGGAAATTGAATTGATGTTTTTCACTCCCGAAAAGTGTTCGGAGTGCAGGTTTAGGAATGAGTTCAGTTTAAGGCATTTCGAGGGAAATTTCTAAAGTAGGCGGAAATTGACTCTAGTAAGTTAGGGCTGAGGAAAGCCAAATGGTATTGACCTCTTTGGAAATATTTCGTGTAGGCATACCTAATTGGACCTACCGAACTTTCCATTAGACTTTTTTATGTATAAAAAAGCCTTTAAAAAGGGGGGGAGGAGCTATGATGGCGGCGGACCCTCTACTTAACCCCCGGTATTATATATGAAAAAATGGTGAAGTTTCTTTTCAGTTTTGATTGTTTACCAGAGGCGATTCCAGGTAATCAATCAAGAGGCGTGCCAGCTCTCTAGTGAACAGATGACAACCAGGACCGGAAGTGCAAGTGGTTTTCTGGACGAGTTGTTCCAGAGGTATGCAGTGGAAGGAGAACCGGTTTGGACTGGTGGATCGTCTAGGCAGGCCAGGATCAGAGAGGGACAGACAGCGAGAGACAGAGGTCGGGTGTGGACGGTGGTCGACTTTGTCTCGGACGAACGGTTTGCATGTGCGGAGAAGCCACGTGGAAGAATTGTGATTTGTTTGGCTGGAGTGCCTTACAGGTGTAAATCGATTGATTTGGCTGGAAGCCCTGAATGCACTGGAGGTGCAAAACTCAAAGAGTTAATGTATATAGTTTGTAAATACGCGAACTGAACAAATGTCATTTTTATGTTCATAAATGCAGAGTATTCTCAGTGATATCTGAGGGAACAGAGTGGCTAGGAATTAGCCATAGTTCGGCGCGCTATCGGAATAGACTGGGCAGGAAAGCCGAATTGCCCCAGTTTATGATAATATATATATATATATATATATATATATATATATATATATATATTATTTTTTTTAAATATATATGAAATTACCCGAATGATCATCTGATGAAATAGGATCATACATCATGGCCGAAGATAATAAAAGTCAGATTCACGTAAAAAAAGAATTTATTCCTTGGAGTCAGCAACACATCTTACTTGCTCGAAGCCAGCCCCGCGTCTCTCATGTAGCGCGAGAAAATAGAATTAGGTCAAAGAGGTTGCCAGGAATTGGCGGAGAATGTTAGTATTGGCAAAGATGAAGCATCTCGGCAAGGCTTCAGAAAGGTTACCACATGAGAAAAAAATGTTCAGAAAGGGCAATTAAAGATTATTAATAATATTATTACATATATAAATATATATTTACTTATTTTTTAGACACCAAATTCAAAATCGTTTATTATTTGTTCTGTTACGATAAGGCGATGCTTATTATACGAAAGTGCCTTCGACCTAAAATACCGAGAGATAAATCTCTACCCTTAGAAACCGAAGCTAAAACTGTGAATTGAAACTCATGGGACATAATTCATAGCGATCGTCTCGAAACACTAAATAGGAATAAAGGAAAGTGAATATAAACAGAATAAATTTTGTGAAATACAATAACGCACTTGGGGATTTTGAAAGGTTATCTGTCGAATAATTCCTTTTAAATATGTTTGTCGTTAATAAATACATTATTGACATTTAAAAACAAATACAAATTGCACCTTTCCCGCCTAATTCTAGATATCACATGAATTATAATAGACTCATTTTACAAAGTATTCATTTTTCCTTAAAGTACAACAAATTTAAGTAATCCCATGATCATATGCATGCATTGGCATAATTTCTCTTGAATTTAATATGGTAAAAGCCCAGCATTTAAAATTTTCCTTTGTATGCATAAAAAATCATCAAATCCATTTAGGATACATAAATATGTATTCAAAAAAGAAGGAAAAGGGATTCTTTATTTGAAGAGAGTGTCTTGCATCACCTGAGCCGGTTGTCTTCCCTGTGTGTTTTCATTTAGAAACGATCATGTAGTCAATTTGTTCGCACCAAAAGGCACATAATCCACGTATTAGCAATGCAACGAACTGGGTAAACGTCCCCGATGACTAGCTCATAATGAAAGCTGTGAAAAATTCAATTCGCTTCAAATTAATTCCACTCTTCACCCCCTCTAAATGAATTACAATCCCTTTTGTTGCGTGTTATCCAAGCAAATTGTTGTTCGAATAAATTTGCAAATTCTAAATTAACTTCTAAAATACAGAGGGTTCTTATTTTTATCATCTTTTAGAGTTTGGGGACATTTTATTGATTTAGGCTGTTCAGGGAACGTGGTCGCTCTTCAAATGAAGGTGGGGTTTGGGCAGCAGGCATTCTTGCTTACGATACATGTAAATTATGTAACGATGTTTCTCTCATCATTTTTTAATGGGAGAACTTCATACTTTAATTAATTTTTTAAATGAATGGTTGGGAATCTATTTTTTTTATTTTTCACCCTGATTTACTTTTTTGGATTAATGAATAAATACATACACCTTCTCCGTCTGAACTTACAAATATTTATTTGTCTGTTTAATTACAGCTATTTAAATATCATTTGATTTTTAGTAGACGCAGGATTCTTAAACAGTGCATATTGAATTTTCGGTGGCACATACGTGGTATAGTTTCTTTTAATGGAGGCATCGTGTAGACCAGGGGTTCCGAACCTTTTTCCTACATCGACTCCTTTTAAAAGAATGATTTTCTTCATCGACCCCTCACTTTTCTCTGTAATATACAGTATACAACATAATTATAATACTAATTATTGCACATAAAACACTTAAATATAACAATTTGACAAAAAATATGAACAAAAAATTAGAAAAAGTGGTTCATTCGGTTAATGTTTTATTATTTTTGTACTTTTTTCTTTTTTAATTCTACAAATATAAACAAGATTTCAGAAACACAGATTGTAGTTTCACAAAAGTTCGATTTCAATTAATGTGGTGGTTCTGCTTGATGTATTGATACAATTTTTTTAATGTTTGGCCTGAAATTTTTTATCATCGTATTGTCACAATAACTAATATAACGAACATAAATATATATTTTACTAAACAATTTTATAATACGATTCAAACATTGTACAATGCATAGATTCAAACAATTTTACAATGCGTAGATCACTCCGCCCTATACAAACCTGTATTTAAGCATATTAAAACTGATATTATTATCTAATAATTACATTCCTAAAAGTTTTAATTAAATTTTAAGACAGAAAAATTTATCATCGACCCCAATAGACTTCTGGAATACTATAGACCCTTTTCAAAATTCCATCGACCCCCAAGGGGTCCACCTAGACCCCGTTGGGAATCCCTGGTGCAGACGAACCAGCATTGCCCCCTGGTGCCACCTCAGTTTAGACTGGGAACCCACGACTCCCACCCCTTCCAACCCTACGGAGGTATTTTCTAGCCAGCAGATATAACTTGCCTATACCTGACGTAGAAAGGAACAGGAATTCGCAAACTTACGATGACCACATTAATTAATTTGTAATCTTACTCGTGATACGAGTCAGTCTACGGAATGGTGGGAAGTAGGGTCATTAACAATATATTTTGTACTTTACGGAAGGGGAAATGTTCAGCCCTTGTATACAACTTTAAAAACAACTTTAAAATTTGTCAACATTAAAAGTGATATTTATCGTTAATATAAGGCACTCATCAGAGATGCAATACATTGCAATCTGTATGCCAAGATTAACTTTTTTTTTTTTACACTTGGCTTAGCTACATAAACAAGTGTAATTCCTGATTTTCAAGGTACCCTCCATGTGTTTTACTGTCAATAACGGTCTTTCTTTGTTTTTGACTGTATGTTCATGATAAAAAAAAAACCACTCGTTATTTAGTGATAATTCTAATTTGGAATTTCTTTTTAGAAATAAGAAATTACACCTAGAACAATAAACAGTTTTGAGACAAGTTATACTTAAAATCTAAATGGGTCGGGGTTATAAAAACTTGGAATAAGACCTAGAAAATTTACACAAATGAAAGTATTTATTAAGTAAGCGAAAAATAAAAAATGAGTGAATATTATTCACTCTATCATTTTCCTCGGCAGCTGGCGGTCTTACTTCTCTCTGCGCTTTTACTCGCGGTTAATAAGCATTTCTGAGCCCTTTTTTTTTAATTTTAACATTCATTATAACTTCAAATGACTGGAACTGATTCGGGGGTCATCAAAGACCTATGGGTTGAAAACTCCTAGATGAGATGAACAGTTTCAGTCGAGAAGGTAAATTACTAACTTGATGCTAGTAATGCTAGTTCGATTCCCGATGAAGTTTTACACCTCAAAGTAAAGCTGTAAGACTGTGATTTTGTGAGGAAAAAAAAGACTCCAAAGAGCCTAATTACTTTCTGATTTCTGTAAAATTAGAGTATATTTTCAAATTAGTCATAAATAAGTCAATTCTAATAAAACTGTTGGAGTTTTTACTTAGATTTCTGATGTATAATTTAATTCCAATGTACGAATTGTAAAAGAGAAAAAAATCGTATTATTTTTTAACTTTATGCAAAATTAATTCTTTTCATAAAAAAAAAAGAATCACTCTAGTGAATCCAGATGGAGTATCTAGTATAAAAGACATTTAAAATATGTCTAGCGAGTATTCGAGTTGTAATTCGAGTGTTTGCCAGCGGCGAGCATCGAACTAGTATCTCCAAACCACCAGTGCAGACAAGTCCAAACTCGAGTCTCCAAACTATCGGTATTTTATCAATACACTACTCAAGCGTTTCGAGGAACTTTATATCGAATGACTTTACCTCACACATTTCTCCCTTTCTTTTTAGGTAAATAGCACTTTATGTCAGCCTGGACACATCATTATTGTTATAATAATAATATTAATAATAATAATAATTATTATTAATATTATTATTATTATTATTATTGATGACATTGATTTTTTTTCACAGGGAAATTTTATCATACGTTTAAAATTAACGACCCAAGAAATTGCCAGGTACATTATTCAGAACATAAACACTAAACTTCCAGAATGTTGACGAAAAGCAAACCATTTCAGGTACGTGAGTTTGTATCTTTTTAACAATCTGTGACATTAAATTCTGTGGATCCTCACACACAATCTCTGGCTTTTAATATTTCAATCCCATATAAAGCTTGTCCACGATTCAATCTTATACTATTACCCTTCATAAACAGTTTCATTCACAACAGGATAGAAGGCTTGAACAGATAAAAATATCCTTCATAAATTAATTAAAGAAAGCTTAATTTCAGAGTATTAGAAGTTAATTTAATAGCTTTTCACTATTCATTTATTTTTATGATTTCTCTGCGACTGAGCACATAAATTTTTAAGATTAAAGCGCGGTAGTATTACGATTTACAACCCCGAACATGAAAACACTGTTGAATTTTCCAATAAAACAAATAAAATACTGATCATTTAGGCTCGCTAAGAACTGTAGAGAGGCTCGCTTAAGCATTCCTAAATTCCGTTCCGTCTTTCCGCAGTATGTTTCATCACGCATACTCTTTTTTAGTGACATTGTAATTGTAGTCTTTGTAAATGTTTAAAATAATTCCATAACTTAAGTGGTTATTGCAGGGGAAACGGCAGAGCGTTTTGGTATAGCTCTGATTCGATTCGATTTTGTCTCGTTTCGATAGTGCAGCACGGGGGAATATATTTAGCAGCTAATTTTGGCAGCCCTTCTAGAACAAACAAAGCTCCAGGAATTCCTACAACCTCTCACCTGTATATTATAACTGCTCAAGATGCTTCTGAACGCAGTGAATTACTACAAAGAATGCTGGGTGATGCATGTTGGAATTAAAGATACATGGTCTGATTTATGAAAGGACAATGAGGGCTCAAGTCAAAGACTCCCGTTTTGATGAAAGCCTATGAAGACTATGAAGAAAATAATTCTTTAAAAGTAATAAGGTAACAAGAAATTATTGAATGTTTGATGATCAAAAATGTTCCTAGGAACAAAGGTTTTCAAATAAGCTAACATGAATTAATCAAAGAAACGATCATGAGTCAAAGCAGAGTCCAAAGCATGACTTCAAACTAAATTCTAAATTTGCAAGTTTCGCATGGCATACACATTTAAGTTAATTTTTTTTCAATACTTCTCATTTAAAATTTATCATCATGATTTTCTTTTTTTTTTTTAAGTGTTTTTTAATCGTAGTGAAATGTTAACCTTTTAGACAATTGTAATTTGCAAAGACGAAATTTTAATTACGTATAGCTGCTTTATGTAATATTTAAACTAATTATTATAAAATGATTCATGAGTAGAATTTAAATAGTTTCTGTTCACGACAATTTATTTTTTCAAGGATGCTAAGTTTCCTATGAGAGATTGTGACCACAGTTTCTTTGCTTTGCATGGTGGAATGATGAGAAGTTGATAGCAGTAAACGCTAATATATTCTTTCAATGACTTCCCCGGAAAAATAAAACCTTTTAGATTAATTTAATTTATACCCACATATGACAGTTGGCGTGCACTCTTCACATATTGAAGTACGATCTCCCGAGCAATGACAACATAATTCAAGGGTTCTAATAAGCTGTAATAAGGGTTGTAAGATACTGTAAGTCCACATTTCATCTATACTCCCAATCTCACGAAACTTCCAGCATTTCCTTAGTTCAGAAAACCGCAAGATCCGTTACATAGCTTTGGACCTTGCGGTTTAGTTGCTGCCCGATACGGTTATATAGTTCGGACTGCAGGTTGCACTGATCCTTAAACACTTTTTTAATTTAAGGTATGGCCAGTAACGTTTCTTTGCTTTAAAATTTGTGCAAGCAAAGAAACGTTAGGGTGTTCAGTCTGAAGTGAGCCTACAATATACAAAATTCTGGCTACTTAACAGAAAAGTTCATGTAGGGAAAAAAGTCTATTTTTGCCATGTTTTACGTACGATTATTCAACATTGTTTTAGATCTGCAACATGCTTTTTGGGCACACTTCTTATTCTTTGTTCGATAAACATATTTCAAATTTGCATTTTATTTATTTATTTATTTCATTTTATAATTTGCTTTATTTATTTGTTTTTTTATTTATTTTTTTTATTTATTTTAACTTTATTTTTAATTTTAAAAAAATATTATTATTATTATTATTATTATTATTTTATTTATTTTGTTTATTTTTTTTTTTTTTTTTATTTTTTTTTTTATTTATTTTTTTTTTATTATTTTTTTTTTTTTTGGGGGGGGGGGGATTTGTCCCTTTAAATCTATATTTGAATAAATAGAGTGATTTAAATTTCTTTAGAGAACAATCTTATAACTTTCCCCAATTTTTTAACCATCTCTTTCTACAAAACTATTTAACTATGCAATCAAACAGTTCTGAAATTAAAAAAGATAACTGCCAGCACAAAAATCTTGAGTAAGAATGCCAACAAATTTGGTGGGGTTTTTTTTTCAACATACAATATACATATAAAGCCACAAATCATTTAATAAAAAATGTTTGTAACTGTTGATGGATTTTTGTTTTCTTTTTTACCATTGCACCTCTTCAAAAGGCTATCCTATATGACTCCTGAACAACTGAGTTTTCACAGATCTAGATTTGATAAAGCAGTTATTCTAAGATTGTTTTTTCCCCTCAAGATACCACAATTATGATAATGAGTACATACATACGTGTCAAAAACTTTGACTTCTCCGTCTGTTTCAGCTGCTCCTCAGTGAATATTATACTCATACCACTATGGAGTCACTCTTTAGGGCATTGAAGCGTGAAAAAATAAAAGCGATTTCCCTTTTAATTTAGAAAGTTTATAGTCAATAAATGTATAACTGAAAAAATTATTACAATTTATGTTATAATAAAGAGACATATAGAGTAAAATCTATTATATGATTTTATTTATTTATTTTTATTACTGTTAATGACAAATAGACTGTCTTTCACAGCTCACATTTTTAATATTCGCAATCTACTTCAAAACATTTAAAAAGAATTCAAACAACTTTTAATGTCACAAAACAGCTTTTTAAGTCCTTCAAAAAGCACTAGAATAACCCATGACATCAAAACCTTTCATTGTATTGGAGATCTATTATTTTACACAAGTTATTCAAACATATAGTGAATTGGTTAACATGTGCTGCCATCTACATTCATTTTAAAAGATAAAAGTCTTAAATTTAGTGCTTACGAAAAATAAAATAATATTTCCATAATTTTCAACCATTATTTACATAAATTTGGGTTGAATTATTCCTCTGCATTACTTACCAGTGACGGAGCATCATTTTTCATTATTGGAATCAAATAACTATGTTTTCCCAAAATCTGATTTTTTTTTACTATAAACGAACAGGAATATTATCGAACTGTTACAATGCAACCGTCTATTAACATATTTAAAGAAATAATTCTCTTAATATTTTATTAATCTTAAGCTGAATTAAATATTTTACCCGGAAGTCCATTTATTTCTTTATTAGTCATGGAAATTAAAGTTTACTTCCAACGTGAAAAGGACTAAAAAATAAAACAGGCAATTCAGTCGGTCCAATGGGAGATAAGCTATTTCTAGTTAAATATCATTGTAATTGATAATTATCTAATGTTGATCATTTATTTACAGCAATTTATGAAGAAAATAGATTGAACAAATACACTACATTACTAATACACTAACTTCAATACAACTGATTTTGATAGGTCAGGTAAGAATCCCTTGTCTAAAGATGCCTACTCGTGTTTTATATCTAGAAGTGTAAGGGTATTCATGATAATTTCTAAATGCATATTATACATGGATAAAACTGTATCTTCACTGTAATTTTAGACATCATTGATACTTACTGTGATGATCCTAGATTTCTTTTTAACATTGTTAAGTAGCGAAGAATTCAGACCTTGCATAGTAAATTAATAAATAAAACAACGGAGACATAATGGTATACCATTATAAATTGCTAGTAATCCCCCACCCATTGCATAAAAATAAAACATGATTTGATACATATGTGACTAGAGTGTAAATTACTCTTTGATCTACGTTCAGATGCTACTAAATGATTTTCTGCACTAATCCTCAGTAAAATTTTTAATCTCCAACGTATAAAAAATATTAGAGATTCGAATACGGCCATGGGTGCTATCTTTCACATACGAAGTCATTTGCCCTAGATAGGTTTGGCTATCTCAGATTGATGAAGGGATTAATTTTCATCACCAATTAAATTTGTACCGCAATTCCACCTTAGTAGCCGTAAGTTTTAATATTAATTTCCCAAACGTATTAAAATCGGCAGTGGAAAAAACTTCAGTTTAAAAATCAGTTCGTTTATGGAAGGTTATTTTTACATAAAAATGTCCATGAATGATATATAGAGTTGTAAATACATATATACTTTTTATAAAGTCGTTAAATACACTTGAAAGTTTTTACTCGTTTTTTAGAAAAGTGACCTGAATGTGGCAATTTAGGTCAGTAAGAAAAAACACCTGTTTAGGGGCAAATTTTACGAAGTTTTGAGTAAGTCTCTATACTTTAGACCAAAAGTGGCCAACTCAAAACAATCCGAGGTGCCACTTGACAAAAATATAAATGTTGGCGGGCCAACTACAGTATCGGAGCGAGTTTTGAAGTTTGCTCTGCGAATGGTGAAACTATCATCATCAAATATCAGATTTGCATACTGCACTCAATATTTTCATTTTAAAATAATTTTAGATATTTAAATATAAATTTTTTTTAAATATACATAAATATAGGGTCCTCAAAAATATAATAAAGGAAAAATTATTTTATTGATTTTTCAGAAAATTGCCTTCTTAATAAAAATGTTTGCTTCGTGACAAATTAATTTTAGCCATTTCAAAATGAATATTTTTTGCAACAAATATGAAAATTACAAACGTAACTTTGTAAATTAAAATATTTTTTAAATTAGCAACTTCAAAGTAGCAATTTTGAAGTTCGCTTTTTTGAAATAGAATTATTTTTTGGAAAATGAAACATTTATTTAAAAAAATTATAATAATAATCGGTTTTCTTAGCAAAATGGAATCAAGTCTCACTCGCGAAAATATTTTTACCATGTTTTTATTAACTTGCTTTCTTGTTTGTGTGTTTGTCAAGTACAAATCTTGCAATCGATTTTTAACTAACTTCCCGACTAGATAGACATTTGAAACTTTTAGAATAGCTCAGAACACGATGACAATGCATTTTTTAATACTTTTAGCCCTCTTTAAGCATAAATAAATTAATTTTCAGTTATTTTCAGTTAATTTTGTTTTGTAGACTGATGCAGCCATCTGTTGGCCGGAACGTTTTGTAGACTGGTGCAGCCATCTATTGGCCGAAACGGGAACGAAAAGTTATATGCAAGTTAACTTCCAATTAACTTCATTTTCTTTCAAGTTGATGGGATAATTCATCAAAAAAATTTTAGAAAAGTATTTATTAATACATAGAATTGTCAAGTTTATATGATTCAACAGAAAATTTAAAAACATGTTATATAAAAAGTTCTTTTTATCTTGTAATTATTATATTATAAAATAAAACATAAAATCGGTTTTCTAATAATCAAATAGTAGAGAAAATCTAATGAGAGATGCTTGCGGATGGGTACTTAAGGCCTGTTCACATAGAATCCATCAGCGTTAGCGTTACGCGAATTGAGATATTCATTTGAGATTTTCATTTAACCAATTACAATCCTCCAAACGATTAGCCACGAAATTGTTAAGGTCTGGGATTGGTTTAAAATAAGTCAATACGAGTAACGTTGACGCTGGAGGATTCTGTGTGAACAGGCTCTTACATCAAGGGCAGTAAAATCAAAGTCGATTTCCTTAAATGTCATGTGTTTCGTTTTGGAAAAGGTACTTTCGCACAAATAAGTGCTGCCAAACATGGAACCAGTGAAGTAATTCATTTTTTTAACAATATATTCTTTTTCAATTGCTATAGTGCCGTGAGCCGGTAAAAAGTCCTACCGGATCAGATGCCACCCGCAGACGTCATTTGATCATCCCTGCTTTAGACCAAAGGTGGCCAACTCAAAACTGTAATTTTGGTGCGAATTTTGATGTCTGCTATGCGAAAGGAGGAATTGCGATCATCAAAAATCAGATTTGTATACTGTACTAAATATTTTAACTTCAAAATAATTTTAAATATTTAAATTTAAAATATATAAAATATATATAAATACAAGGTCCTTAAAAAAGACAGCATTATAATATTGAAAAATTGTATCATTGATTTTTCAGAAAATTGCATTCTTGATAAAAATAATTACTTAGTGAAAAAAAAATATTGGGTGATATCAAAATGTGTGTATGTTGCGAAATCTACAAAACGCAGTTTTGTAAAATCAAACATTTTTAGAAATAATAACTTCAATGAAGCAGTTTTGAAACGCAATTTTTGAAATCCCCGTTCATACAGAACAAATATATTTAATTTGGGGAAAATAAAACTTTTATTTCAGAAAACTAAAAAAAATCAGTTTTCTTTCCAAAACGAAATTCAATTTGATTCACAAAAATGTTCTTATATTACAAAACAAAACATAAAATGATTTTCTTAATAATCAAAAGTAGAAAAAAAAAAATTTCAGGCAGTCTTTTCTAACGAAACTTCCGCGGGTTATTAAGATAGGATTACTTATCGTTGCTTACCTCTTTTGTATGCATATATGTATGTATGTATGTGTTATGGATATATGTATCTATATATATGTACGTATGTATATATATATATATATATATATATATATATATATATATATATATATATATATATATATATATATATATATATGTCAAAATTTCGACGCATTTTGGTACATTTCTGTTTAACTGTTTACTGCTTGTCCAAGCGATACAGAGTGGGATTGGCACGCTGCCAAAATTATAACTCGCGAGGTACGGACGGACGGTTTTAGCGTCTGAAATTTTCCTTTCCGGAGGACCGTTATGGAGGAACGTAATCCTATGTTAAAATTTAATGAGATGAGTGCACTTGATGCAGCAAGGGTAGTAAAATCAACGTCAATTTCGTATAATGAAACACGAAGGAGGTGACAGATAAATTTTTATTTGTAAGGTTACTTCTTTCCTTGTACTCTGTGCTTTCCCACACAAGTGATGCCGAACATGGAATAAGTAAATGAAATATTTCAACAATAGTATAACAATATATCCTTTCTCAATTGCTTTTGTGCTTAAAATGTCCTGTTGGCCCGGATGCGATCTGCGGGCAGCCAGTGGGCCAGTTTCTCAACCTGGGGGGCCACGAGTCACAGGGAGTCGCGAAAGGTCGTTATCATAGCAGCTTAATAGTTTGAATTAATCGCTTTTGCAGTTTTTATTACAGCTGTAATTAAGTTTTGGTCTGGGAGGAGGGGGGGATCGCGAAATGTTTATTTTATTTTTCTTTCGTTTGGGGGAGTCGTGGGTCTAAAAAGGTTGAGAACCGCTATTTTAGGCAATTTTAGACAAAGGCGTTCAAACTAAGGTTATTTAACTTTTTAACACATTTCGGTACTTTTCTGTTTAACTATTTGCTGCTTGCCCAAGTGATACAGACTGGGTTTGGCGCGCTGCCAAAATTATAAGCCACGGCGACGGACGGTTTTAACGTCTGAAATTTTACTTTCCGGAGAACCGTTATAGAGGAACGTAATCCTACGTTAAAGGAAAAATTAAGTTCTGTCCCATGACCAGTTTGTGGAAGCCTTCTGTTGATCAAAACAAATTAATCGTTTGAGGATCATAAAATGGAAAGAAGTTTAAAGTGTTCTACAGATTTTTTCCCTAAGTTCGCGAAACAGAGTTAACATACGATATATATTTGAATTACTTATTCCGTAAAATCATATTTGATAAATCTTTCAGAGTTTTGGGGTTTTTTAAGCAGTGGAATGAAAAGCTCTTTAAACAGAGAAACATAACGGCACTTAACTTTCATTCCAAACTATTAGTCGATTAGTTATATTAAGGCCTATGGAAATGAATGAAATTTTTTTTAAGGAATGATTTTCGTTGAAACAAAGATTGCGTGTGTCTAATATCGTATTAATCAAGAGAGTGCGGAGGTTATGTGTTTTATAACACTGTATAGGTAATCTGAATAAAAGATAATTTTATTTTTATTTATCACTTGCGTCTTAATCTTGTAAAATAACTGCGTACACTAACACTGCTGCTTTCTCACGGTTAAGAGTTTCCATGAAACGCAAGAAACACCAGTACATCTCGCTACAAAATAATAATAATAATAATAATCAAATTACTGAACAATTCACATAACAAATAAAATTTTCATTTATTAATACCTTAAATTTATCTACATATGAGCCACTTACTTTCCAAATAGGTTAATTCCATAAAGCAAAAAGTGGAAAAAAGTGATAAAATAATACACATTGTTTTTTTCAAATTCCTTTTAAAATATCATTTCAAATACACACTGTATAACGTATTATTGCATATGTAGCTTTTACCTAACGACATATAAAATGTATAAGATAGAATACTCGTGGAGTAATCGTTATTTGTATTACAATTTTTGAGTGACTAAGGGAGTTAATCGATTTGGCAAGTGAAAAAAAGTAATATCATCAATTTCAGTCTTCAAATTACTATTTTTGTTTTTTACAGAAAAAATTTAAATAATTGCTTAATAATTTACAAGTACTTACTTTTGTTGCAGTTAGACTGTAACTGAATAACTTATTTTACTTTTTTTGAGAGGAATCAACACTAAACAATATACCGTTATCATCAAGTACATCCTTCTGCCTTTCAATTGCATTATTGCGCCGATTTACATTAGAGTATGGAGTTAATTGGACTGGCTTCTGAAATAAATTATTTATTATTCGGTGGTGAAAATAATTATGTCACTTAGGGGTGTTACTCCTTATTATATGGGAAATTTATTATGAATATAAAAAGTTAGGCGTCAATCAAGTGCTTTGATATTAAAATGTTAAAAAATTCAAAAAGTGGAGTTAATCGATTTGGCTTGTGAACGGCTCATATATTGTCTCAGTATCAACCGTAACAAATATTTGAGTGTTCTTGAAACAAATTTTTAATCGACCCTTTAAACGAACTTAAACCCCGGCAAAATCTTCATAAAGTAAAATTCTCGGCTAGAATTAGCCTGCTGAATTCAGGCACACAGAACCAATCGAAATCCTCTTTTCAGTTACTCGCAGTCTACAATACAGTTACAGTTCGGACTATTAACCACAGACCTTTAAAAGGGTCTGAATACGTCTAACAGAGCATCGCCTTTCTTGTAATTTGTTTTATCCTATTGATTTCATTGGTCGAAAATTACAATATTTATCTGGAGGGAAGCGGGAGGTAAAATATAATGACATTGAAAACTGAATTTAGTACACTAGTTCATTTTTTAAAAAACAGAATTGATCAGTAAAATTTGACATTTGCAAAAACTTGAGTACCTACAAGGAAGAAATTTTTTTATCGGATATAACCTTTTTTTCTGTAAACAATGTCGGAAAAATACAAATAAAATTAAAAAACAGACATAATCAAATATTATCTCAAGCAAGACATCGATCCCTGAATATTAATATTTTTGCGTTAATCATCAATGGTAATAATCTAAATGAAAGAAAGTCTTAAGTCTAAAGTCACTTTTCAAAAAGGCCAGTAAATAATTTAAAGATAAAATCTAGTTTAATCATAAATTTTTCTAACCATATTCTATAAATACATCATACTTACTTCAACTATTCTGACTATTTTTTTTTTAATTTAAAACAAAAAAATATCTTTCGAATCGAAAATAGATGGCTCTGAGACATTTTTAAACGTGATGTAAAATTGATAGAGAATTTTAAAAAATTCCAGTCACATAGCATATTTTTAAACGTTAGAGGTGAACGTTGTTACTGCGTGAGCTGTGTGTTAGATCTATTTAATTACGATATAAAGGAAGAACTCTCAATGAGTAATGTTTTTTATTGACACCTTACCGCTTTGTATCGACTAATCTCGTAGATCTTCCTACACCCATCTTTAACTGTAAGGAATTCGCTAAACAGAATTTTTGTTATTTACATATTAATGAATCGAATTCTGGAATCCTATTTTCATACCAGTAATTAGATGCTTAGATAAACACCGCATTGTTCTCTAAGTTTTTAAAATTTTGGATGGGATTTTTTACATGACATTTAGGCAATTGATATCTTACGCTAGTGAATCGAAATTAATTCTTAGGAATAAAGGATTGCCTTAAAAAATAATTGTTCTACATTGAAAAAGTCTACATCAAGATGACATAAAAATATTTATGGCTGATTTCTAATAAAAAAAAATTGTTTTAAAAATCCAGGACGGTTTATCAGCAATGTGATTTGAAATTGGTCTGTTAACTTTAAAACTACTAAGTGCTGCCATCTAGGAATAACGAGAGAAACTATTTCAAGTTCAAGTAGCCTAGGACAGTGACTCGAAAATTTGAAAGCCATGTCACACATTAATAAAAAAAAGAATGATTTGTACATCTTCTGTTTTCAAGTATTAATTTTCAGACAAACCTTGATAAATTATAATAATAATTTATTAATTAGCTTGAATTTTTATTGCATTTTTTCTAATTCTAATATAAAAATATCACCATAGTATTTAATTTACAACATATTGATGCGTTTATAGATATAAATTTAAAATACTTGATTTTTCAATAACCGTGAGTTAGATAATGTTTCTTAGTTACTATGTTCGTCATATTACGTTCAATATTTTACATTATTCTTGAGTCATCTTCCACATTCAATCGATTCCTGTGATCGCTCACGGATAAGCGCGTTCGTTACATTAGTTTACCCTCCCAGGAATAAATTGAAATGGTAGTTTTCATTAAAAATACTTCAATAATCGAATGCTTTTTTGTAAAAATTTTCTAAGTTTCATAAATTGAAATGGTAGTTTTTATTAAAAATGCCCAAAAAAATCTAAGTCCAACCATTACAAGGGGACTACTCTCGATTTGTGTGCACGGCCGCCATCTTGGATTTTTTTCGCGCCAACTTGGCGGTTTTACCGTGTTTTGAGGAGTGGAAAAAATCTCGCCAATGTGTTAAAAGCGGTGTTTTCAAAACGCTGGACTTAGAATTTTTTTTAGCTTTTTTAATAAAAACCACCTTTTTAAATTATGAAACTTAGAAATATTTTTGACAAATCTTGTAATGGTTGGACTTAGATTTTTTTGGGCATTTTTAATAAAAACTACCATTTCAATTTATGAAACTTAGAAAATTTTTACAAAAAAGCATTAATAAAAAGTAACATTTCAATTTATGAAACTTAGAAAATTTTTACAAAAAAGCATTCGATTATTGAAGTATTTTTAATGAAAACTACCATTTCAATTTATGAAACTTAGAAAATTTTTACAAAAAAGCATTCGATTATTGAAGTATTTTTAATGAAAACTACCATTTCAATTTATGAAACTTAGAAAATTTTTACAAAAAAGCATTAATAAAAAGTAACATTTCAATTTATGAAACTTAGAAAATTTTTACAAAAAAGCATTCGATTATTGAAGTATTTTTAATGAAAACTACCATTTCAATTTATGAAACTTAGAAAATTTTTACAAAAAAGCATTCGATTATTGAAGTATTTTTAATGAAAACTACCATTTCAATTTATGAAACTTAGAAAATTTTTACAAAAAAGCATTAATAAAAAGTAACATTTCAATTTATGAAACTTAGAAAATTTTTACAAAAAGCATTCGATTATTGAAGTATTTTTAATGAAAACTACCATTTCAATTTATGAAACTTAGAAAATTTTTACAAAAAAGCATTCGATTATTGAAGTTTTTTTCCACACCACCCAAGAGGTAAAACTTCCAAGGCGCGCTTTGTTTTTACGTGGTTTCGGCTGGACCCATAATCCACGTGTATTTTTTATGAAAAATCGTAACTTTTCAAAAAAAAATACAATAACATTCTAAATATACAATCGCATTTAAAATCACACAATTACATTTAAAATACACACATTAGAAACATTTTAAATATTTATATTTAAATGCACTTACATTGCCGTAGCTGTTTCGTGTGGATCCTCTCCTCTGCTTATTGTGTGCTCTCCTGGGAGGGTAAACTATCAAGTCCACTAGTTTTTTTATTTCTCCGAGCCAAAGGCCTCTCCTGGAGAGCCGACTGTACCCTTGTTGCCTTCTTTCTGTTGCCGTGTTCCAAGCTGTGCACCGTAGACCCTATTTAGTCCTCTATGTGTTGGCACAATTTCTTCTTACGTGGCACTTCCTACATCACTTGGAGAAAAAGTGTGGTGGGGGCCCTGCGGTTCGTATGGATACATACGAACAGTATTTTTTTTTTTTAAATATTTTTTTTTTTTTTTTTTTAAAGGAACAGAAGAAGTGAGCAGAAGCAGGATAGTAATTGAGAGAGAAAGTTAGTGTTGTGTTAGTAGGGCAACTCGGAGGCCTGAGTGTTAGTTATTATTAATAATCATAATAAAACTTGGAGCAACGAAAGAAGGGTTGTTTTGTTGTGATCATTTATATTGCAGCATACACATATAATATTCCCCCCTTCCCCCCAGCACTGAAAACTGCACGCCATAATATTACAAATTATTAAAAAATAGACTTTAAAAATTTCCACATACCTTTATCCTTTCCAATTGTCGTCAACAAACGGTACGTCACCTTGCAGTATGTTTTCTGTTCTCTGTCGCTTTTTTTCAGGCATAAGATCTTCAATTCCTTCCGATTCTGGGGTTGGTAGCTCAATCTCCAGAAGTTGTTTCCCCTGTTTCCCGGGACCTGGATAGACGTCCTTCAAGTCCTGTAAAAAATTAAAAATTCGCTCGCCTTCAGAGAGCTCTGTCTGAAGGCGACGTCTTCGGTAAAAAAAGACAGCCATTCCTTGACTGATGCTCTTGGAGTTGCGTCTGGAGCTCAAAGCAAGCTTCAGATGCTTATTTTCGTTTTCCAACGAATTTATCGTGTTTGAGCGATCAGTCCAGCCCACAAACTCACCGATGCTGTGGTTTGTAGTTTTGTGAATAGCTGACGGGAAAAGAACATTAATATTTTCATATTGGCGTGCAGAGTCAGTGCAAATTACCGAGGTGCTCGGGTGGCAAAACCTCTTGACTAAAGGCCATAAATCCTCCTTTTTTTAGACTTTACACGGAAGAATAGCCCCTCTTTGTCTTCACGACAGTAGATCCCAAAAATGGTCTCTGACATCGGGGCTGTTCTTCTACCCCTGTTATACTTGCGAGAACTTAAAAAGGTTTCGTCGAGCTCTATCGTCTTATGTAATCCCCCAAGTAACTGACTATTATGCGACGCATAAACCTCACAAACTTCTCTACAAAAGAAAAAAAAATCTATCACAGTACCTATATGAATTTTGGGTAATCCATTGTACTTCCTCCATTCGCACATGTCCCTGTGCACTTCAGTAACCTTGCGCTTGCGAACAAAGTCAATGATGATACTCAGTATTTCCCTGATGGACAGCTTAGAGTGTTCAAAAAATGTGTTTGACAGTGGGTTAACTGTCACACTACACTTTTCCTCCTTGCACCTCCACCTCCAACCAAACTTCATCCTCGATTCTCGCGAAATTCTCATTTTCGAACCGCATGCGGTGCACTCCATTTCGTCGCTCTCCCGTGGAAGAATATTTAATTCCTGCAAAAAAGAAATAGCGCTCTCATCATTTTCTATAATTCTGTGCTCAGTATGATGAGAAAAACCAATAAGAGATGGATGCATTTTAAGATGCAGATAGATTACTAATCCGGCGGTCTCGAGTGCTGTGATAACCAGAGCGTGCGAATTAGCAAGTGCACAGTAATCTAGGATTACGCAAAATGTGGATTAGTTGAGCTAATTGCAGCCCCGACCCCCCCCCCTCCAATGGGAGTTCAGAAAAATGCCGTCGTTCAATCGACGCGATTTCATTGGTTAACGAATGTACCAGAACGAAATAATTATCGCCCAGCGAAACGCGCCAAATCGTGGCGGAAAAATCCAAGATGGCGGCGGTGCACACAAATCGAGAGTATCCCCGATTGCATAATGCAAGGGAAAAAAATATCTAATATACAAGATACAGAGACGTAAATTATTCTGCCTAAGTTTCACACTAAAAGGAAAAATTGTAAATGAGCCAAGGTTACAAAACATGATGCTGTTTTATTGTTCATAACAGAATTACGAAAAATACTCAAAATTCAATAAATTACACGTCCCTTGGCCGACAACTATCCACTTATAATATGACCAACCTAATGTGTACTCATACATGTCATCCCCTTCCGAATCCTATGAGCAAGGCCACGTTTACCGCTAAGCAAAATAGACGCGTGCTTTGGGCCCGTAAAGGGGTATTTGTCAATACTGCATTAAATAAATAATTCCACAGGCTTCTAAATTTAAATATAAAATGTGTACCAATAAAACTATGTTTTGGCAACGTAATATTTGGGTTGTAACAACTGGTGGCAGGGGGGATGTACGCAACCGCTAAGCTATGAGCAATGCCGAAGGGGAGCTTTCATTTTCCTTATTGTAACTGGTAAAAAAATTATTGACGTAGTAACGAAAGCTTAACGCACTGCCAATACTGCACATAGGAAAGCATATTCTGAAAACTCTTTGCTATAAGGATATTATTTATTAGTTTACAGATGTCAAAATTTGAAAACAAAAATTCTAATTATTTAAAATTAATTAAATATTGATTTTTTATTGTCATTATATATATATATATATATATATATATATATATATATATATATATATACATATATATATATATATATATATATATATATATATATATATATATATACACATATATACCCAACAAACACAGGACTGACGGCAGCTTATCGGGCCAGTGCTGGAGGCACCGGTTGAACGACAAGTACGGGAGAATTTTGTCGGGCCACTGGCGGGTTGTTTACGAACCTCCGAAGGGGAAACGCTTTCCATTTACGTGTTTCAGGGCCTGTTATGGGTTGATATGAATCGCACCGAAATCGTTTACCCTGCATCGTCCCGGAACTGTACCTCCGATTCGTAACCACAAGTAACAGATATCTGCATCAGAATTATGGATTTGAAAGGGAAGGCGAAGATTAAATTTAACAGACTTTTCAAAAATATTTATTTCATTGTTGTGAAACTTCTTTTACGCGGAAAATTCCCATAATTTTCCTTGTATGTAAAGATTGTATTATGTGAAAAGTATTATGTGAAATTGTATAATTGTATTATGTGAAAATTCACATAATTTTCCTTGTATATAAAGATTGTATTCTGTGTGTATGTTTTTAACTCCCTAGAAGCTTATAAAAACAGATGAAAATTAGTTTCAATTTTATATATTACTGGAGAAATTAAATATCTACTTAAAAATGGGTCCTTGTTTCACCACTCTTTATTTATAAGAGAGGAAATAGTGATAAAATTTGTATTTTTTTAAATTTCTTCTATAGTATATTAAAATAATAATATATATTTTTGTAGATAAAATATTCAAAATATATTTTTCAGGAAATTTACATATTCTAAGTATTTCTAATTGTTAGATGCCATTATAAAACAACTGATTTTGTAGAATTTTTTCTCGAATTTCATCGTATTAATTTTACAGTAACATATTCTTATAATACAAATTTGAATGAAAGAAAAAGAATTTTAAATTTACAGACCTTAGTTAAAATAAACAAATCACACATATTTAGAAAAATATTAATGTAATGTAATGTCAGAGACATAGACAGTAGATGTCATGAGACACCAAAAAATATCAAAAAATAAGACCCTTTATCCTCAGTACGTACATTGAAGAATATATATTACATTGTTTTTTTTTGTAATTGAATCAGGATACGAGAAATAATATTTACAATAAGAAAAAAAAAGGCAAAAAAATTAGTTTAAATAAATGTTAGAAATAAAAAATAAGGCAATTAAGTTTAAAATAATAAGTAAGTTATATTTAATAAATTAAATTGGCAGGTTTGAACATCCGTGAGTACAGATAACAGAACTGCACTTTGCAGGATCGAACCGAGGACTGAAGCATGGGAAGCAAAAACGAACGCCCCACACCAGCATTCCCTGATAGGGTATCAAGTGTGGAACTTCAATAAGAGGAAACTGCCTCGCATGGAACAGAAAAATAAAGGAAAAATGTTAAACACTATCAGAAACCACACTATCAGAATAACACTATCAGAATTAACCTGTGAACAATTAATGGACTGGGTAAGATTTGAAATATTAAGATCGGAACATAAATTTTTAATTTTTAAGTCGTCGTTCGGTTTTGGGATTTTTTTTCCAAAAAAATTCAATGCGTAAGTAAATTAAGTAATTTTGAAAGGTCCGATATTAATCCAATTGCAGTAATGTTTTCAGATAAGATTTTGAGAAAGTTTCATGAAATTGATTTGGGATATTGAATTTTGACTAGGTTGTACATTTTCTTGAGGGTATCTTTTTACCCTTCCGCCATTAAAAAAAAAAGCATGGCTCAGGTTTGGTTTCCCGCCTAACAGGAAATTCATCATTAGCAGCGGGAATTTCTTTCCTCCGGATTACGACAGTTTCCTAGGATAGAAAATTGGTTAGAGAGATTGATTCGATCATTAATGCTAGTTAAGTTAGAGTCGAGAGCAATTCGCTTTAGACTAACCCAAATTTAAAAAATCACATTATGTTCGATTTCGTTCAAAATTACCACATCACATTGCATACCAAGATTATAATATTTTATACATTACATATACAATGTATTTTTCATTTTCATAATAAAACTAAACTTTTGAATGTAGTTGACTTTTTTATGCGGCCCGCCTGCCTTGAAAAAATTTACCATGTGGCCCAGATGCTGCAAAAGGTTAAACACCCTGCTTTAAGCTCATCAGCCTGATTCAGAGGTTTAACTTTTTCAGATTTAGGAATATAATCAAAAGTGGGTGTAGAAGAAAATTTAAACGCACACTTACTGTGCATAAGATTAAAAAGTTCTTTGAGATTGGGGATGTTAAACGTTATTTTGAAAAAAAAGAAATTCATGTTTTTCAAAAGTCCATAGTAATCACACATGGTTTCCATTACTTATTTCACTGACACATTGAATTGTGTTTTGTTTTGTTTTTTATTATTAAATTTTGGCATTATCTTTTGAGAATGTATTTTCGTTTTTATCAATGCAACTCTTGCAGAAGTGCCACGGACGGGTAAGGGTGACTCGGTAACGAATTTAACAATCCTTTCTACTGCTTGTGTGTGACATGGAAAATTGCTGAAGTCAGTACGTTGACTCTCCTGATCAGATTATTTTGCTTCCTAGTTTATAATCAGAAATATGCCTCGTTCTGTTACTTTAACATCTTTACGTACAATCATATCAATATAATCCTTGGCATCAAAGTTTATACGTTGAACTTAAAACTTTCCAATGCCCCCTTCATTTTTCAGTCCTTGCTTTTAGAATCCGGCGTAATCCAAGCTGTCTTACGTGGCTGCGATCAACTGATATCATACATAGGAGGAGATTTTCAGAAGCAGCAAAGTACGAATTTCTTTGAATGACTGGGTCAATTACATTTTTAAGAGTCTGATGGAGGTAACGTGAATAGCTTACAAGTTTCCACAAGTGCTTCGATCCATGGATATAAGATAGTTTCCGCTTTATGTGAAACGAAACAGATGCATATACTTACAAAATGTACTCAGTCAGTATTCGGAGATTTTTTTTGCAGTACATTCTGTTCCCACATACAAGTGAAGTATTCGGTTTGCTAATGTAAGCTATCATGAATAACAAAGTTTTCCTGGTTTTCTCATAGACAAATCAGAAGAGCACCTTCCAACAGAGATTGCATTAGATATTTCTAACAAATATTTTGGGTCCACACTTAAATCATCCTTAATTTCTAGTAATGGAATGCCATTTTCAATAGGTGATAATTCAATTACTGGAAGTTCATAGCAGTTTTCTAGTTGTTTACCTATTTCTCCTCCAAATTAGGACGTAGGCGCAGTTCATTTCCATGAAATAGACAAATCAACCACTGCAGTGGCCTTCTTAATTCCTTTTCAAATAAACGAACCACATCATTATTCAATCCAGTGTTCACGGCAGTTCCACCCATTCCAATTACAGTAATGTTTAAATTCTGGTTGTTGTCATTGAAAAATGCTATTATGCTATCTTATATACATTTTCCAGTGCCAGAAATCTGCTTCTGAAAATCTCGTCCTTTGTATGATATCAGATGATCGCAGTCATGTAAGAGAGAGCTTGGATTACCCCGGAATCTAAAAGCAAGGGCTGAAAATGAAGGTGGCATCAAAAAGTTTTTATTTCAACGTATAAACTTTGATGCCAAGGATTATATTGATATGATTGAATGGAATGATGTTAAAGTAACAGGACTTCCTATGAAGAGGCATATTTCTGATGACAAACAGAAAGCAATTCAATGTGTCAGTGAAATAAGTAAAGCAAACCATGTATGATTACTATGGACTTTTGAAAAATATGAATGTTTATTTCAAAATAACACTTTGCCTTTAAAGACATTACATTAATATTTTTCTAAATAAATGTGATTTGTTTATTTTAACTAAGGTCCGTTAATTAAAAATTGTTTTTTTCATTCCAATGTGTATTATAAGAATATACTACTGTAAAATTAAGATGATGAAAATTGCGAAATTCTACAAAATCAGTTGTTCTGTAATGACATCTAAAAATTAGAAATACTTAGAAATACCTAAGTTTCTTGTAAAAATATTTTGAATATTTTATTTACAAAAAATATATATTATTAATTTAATATACCATAAAATAAACAGAAAAAAAGAATTTTATCTCTTTTCACAAAAATATCTATTTTGAAGCACCTGAAAAATATTTCAGTAGAGCAATAAAATTTTATATTCAATACCAAAAGGCAGCTTTTGAAAGCTATAGCATAATGAAATTTCAAACCATCTTTTTTTTCGCCTCGTCATACTACAATGCACTAGTGTCATCTGATTGGACATTCAGTTGCACGTGATTGAAAAGGCGCCATTAAAGATTGATTACAAGTTCGTTGAAATTAATCCACAAGTAAGTTTCATTCGTTAGTCTTAAATTATTGCCTTTAGATTTTATTTAACACCCTTACATAGTGAACATTATTCTATTTCTGTTATAAGATAGTGTTTTAATCCAAGTTATATATGAATTGACCATATTTCAGATCAAACTCTACTGAACTGAGTGTATTGAATTAGCAATACTTATGGCACTTACGAGCACTTTCGTATGTATAAATAAAAACATTTTGTTTCGGAATAATTTAAGATTCGTGTTTCAGTTAATATTTTAGATGGACAAAGGAAGTAAATGGACTCTTGTGAAAGTCTTAAGTATTTGCTAATTAAATTAATATTTAGAATTGTAATTTGTACGCACTATTTAGATTTTTATATCCTTTAGAAAGTATAAAATACATGACACAAATATCAATTCCAAATCTACATAGTTGAAAAATAAAAATGTATTTTCATTTCCAGTATAATATTTTCCATTTTATTTCTTTAAAGAAATTTGAAAGAAAATTATAATGAAATTTTTTTTAATATGTTAATCCAAATTAAACATTTTTTTACTACTGGATTGATAAATCAGTTACACATGATTCCTCCATAGTAAATTCATGCATAGTATTCAATGGTGGAAAAATTGTCCATTTTCCTATTAAATATATTTTACAATGTTCTTATTGCCAGGTATCAATAGGCAACAAATTATCCATGTCTAAATGTTAAAAGATGGATTCAAAAACGTTCCACATTATAAAAGATTCTAAAAATGAACTTGTAAATCATACAAAAGGATCTATTGAATTCCTTATCAAATTGTGTTTTGAGTAAACTTTATAAAATACACTGCATTTTATACATTATAAAGAAATAAAGAACAAATATTCTTAAAATTTTTGTGTTCATAATTTAAAAGAATGTATTTAGTATAATTATATATTTTAATTTAAATGCTAAACACTAATAGGTATTTTTCATGTATAATCTTAATAGCCTTAAAATATAATTTTTTTAAAATTCTATTTATAATGTTCTATGTGTACACTCAATTGCTATATATGTATATGTTATTCCTACTGGGTGAAATTTCTTTATGTCTATCGAGAGCAAAGATATATTCAAAATTTCAAAACCAGATCAAAATATTGTTTAATCAGTATCCACATGTCAAGTAAATATTGAAACAATAGCAAATATTGGAGCATTTTTTTATCTTGAATATCTCATTAAATAAAAAGCTTATTTAAGGAACATTTTGAATTTCAATTGCTATTAATCAATATTTTGAACTGGCTTTGATATTTAGATTATATTTCTACTCTCTCTGAAGATATAAAATAAAACAATTTCACTCTTTAGGAATAACATAATGGTGCATACTTTTTGCAACTGAGTGTATATATTCTTGCAATTGAGTGTATATATATTTTCAAGAATTATTAATTTTTGTATGTATGTGAACTCCATTGTATTCCTGAATTCATTCAAAGAGCCTCTGGAGTAATGAGAAGTTTAGAGTTTTAAATTTGTGTCAATATAGATGCCACGTGCATTTAATTTTCTAATTTGTATCGTGTTTGAAATCACTTTTATCAGTGTTATTAGAGATGATGGCAGTGAAAATTATTCCAAAATAGACTATTTAGATACATAAATTGTTTCTTAACTTATTAATTTGCATTCCATGTTTTTAAATTATATATTTATAAGTATATAGATTTGTAGATTATCAGAATGTGTACATACAAAAAATTGCTTTATTGTAATAGATATTGTACGATAAGAGTTTTTATAAATCTGAGAATGTTCTCAATAACTATCTATAAGCTGTTCATCTCTAAAGGTCTTTTGGAAATTATTTTGTTGTCATGCTGTGCAAAATAAATGTGAACTTATTGGCTTAATATATATATATAAAGGGTAAAATTAGTTTCTTTTCCCCTTTTTATATTAGTGATAAGCAAGTTTATAAAGAACTCTACTTTTCAATACTTCTTGGTTTGATAAAACATTAAATTTTTATTATGGCATTATAAGAAAATATTGGTTTTTTTACAGAATTTTGAAACTGAAATCTATTCAGAGCTTCAGGCTTGAAAGACAAATACCACTTGGATCTCATAACCTGCGTAAGTTTTTAACGCCACTGAGCCTACCTTTTTTTATTCTCGAGATATACTTTTATTTTCAGCAGTGGACTTGTGGCCCAAATCACTGTTTTTAATATTTTTTTAGATTTATTTTTAACTAATTAAATTTTTTCTATGAAAAAAACTAAAAATATTTATTAAACAACTAAAAATTTCAAATTAGTTTTTTTAACTTAGACGCTAATCTGAACTTTCTCATAAACTTTGGTCTCAATAATTTGTGGATAGAATATTGATTTTCTTTATTTATTCTTTTTTAACTGTGAAGCTTGTTGTTAAGGTTTTAGGTGAGTGAGAAAGTGCAGTCCGGGGATTTCAGTTAACACGACTCGTGTGAAAGACTTTAACTCTTGCCAAAAAAAGAGATTTATATTATAAAATTATAAAATGCCAAGGTTTATTTAGAAAATATAAAATGTGTTCATAGACAAAGTTTGTTTATAAAATTGTAGATAAGACATCCATTGTGAGTTGTGGTTTATTATATCAAAATGTGTGTTTGATAAGTGAATGAAATAACCCTTTCTTAATAATGGAATAGAACTCCTGTATAATCAATGAATTCACGGATACAAGATACAGTTCCAAAAAGCAAAACGCCTGGTTTACAGAGTCTTTTATAATAACAGAAAAATGATATTTATATTATGAAAATGTGAAGTGCCAAGCTTTATTTATTCTTAATGGTTAACATTAAAATTTTAAAAATATTTTTAGAATTTCCTGATAAGTTGTTAGAGGTTCGTTGATAATTCATTACAGAAGTAGCAAAAAGGAAATTGCTTTTGGATGTATTAGATCATTAGTTAATGGGCTAAGTAATTTTAAATTTTGGTAAAATTTAATTTTATGCATGCCATAAATTTTTCTCTCTGTTAAACATGTTTATTCCATTTTAAGTCTTAATACTTATATAAAGAATTTGGATTAAATGAAAACAGTAATGAGTGATGGTGAAAATGTATTAAATGTGGTAATTGAATTGCTTGATGTTCTAAGACATAAAATTTCTGATCATCAAAATACAATAATTGACTTCTTGACTGAACAACTGACTTTATTATTAAACAATATCCTATTTTGCTACCCCCCTTGTTTAAGTATATAATCATCCTTCAAATCCTAATAGACCATTATTTTATATTTTTGATCCTGTACTAAATTTGTACTAAATTTTTTAAAATTCCACTGAGCATCTTGTTTAGCTGTTTAAAAAATGGGGGGAAATGCATTGTAAATTGTCTTTACTTTCTCAAAGTTTCATAATTAAATATGTTGATAAAGTTGTGCCTGAAAAATAACTCAACTGATTCTGAACATCAGTTGGAGTTTTATGGAAAGCCAAATTATATGGAAAGTTATACAATAGTTAGTTGAAATTGTTTCTTGGAAGTTTTGCGAGGTAGTAATCTAGTTCATGTATATTAAAGTCTTATTTAAATATTGTGCTAAACATATTCAGCACATTGAAAGTCTGATTACTTCTCAACTTTTAATCACCAGGCAATTTTTGGTATTAAATTATATGCTCAGTGCATATTCCATTATGTGTAATTTTCACTTAATCTGATTTGAAAATTCATGTGAGGAGAAATTTTTGGTTCAGTTAAATCAGAAAATTGTAGAAAACTTTTTAAAAAGTTGGTTTTTTCCCATTTTTTTCAAACTGTGACACTGAAAATACCGATTATGTCTTTAGCCCTAACATAGTTTTTAACAATGATATGATCCATAACAAAAATTCGATGCTACATTTTTTTTTCTTCTTTTATTTATATTACATTTATTTTCCTCATTGTATAACTTTTTGAATACTACTCAAACCAATTCTATTGTTACTCAATTTCAAAAAATCATATTTCAAATTTTAAGGATCGATCGGTAGTCAATGCGCTGAGAAGGGCCCTAGCTGAATTCAATTTGTATCCGTCCCAAATGTTAGAAGCATGCTACATTTTTTTTCTTCTTTTATTTATATTACATTTATTTTTCTCATTGTATAACTTTTTGAATACTACTCAAACATCAATTCTATTGTTACTCAATTTCAAAAAATCATATTTCAAATTTTAAGGATTGATCGGTAGTCAATGCGCTGAGAAGGGCCCTAGCTGAATTCAATTTGTATCCGTCCCAAATGTTAGAAGCACGCTACGCCTATGGTCCAAAGTATACATGTAAGGGGGTCATACTACCTTTTTTATTTCACTGATAAGCAAATAGACGAGTGCTCTGCACTAAAATGTTTTACTGATCTTGTTGAGAAGTATTGGAGAGCACGTGCACTGATTGCATAGGTGCTATTTTTGGTAGTGTGTGGCATTTGTAAAATAAATAAATAAATAATGAACTCTGCTTTTCAATGCTTCTTGGTGTCACAAATCACTCTAATTTTTATTATGGCATTGTAAGAAAATATTGGTTTCTTTACAGAATTCTGAAACTGGAATCCATCTTCACATTGTGATTTCCATGAAAAGATTCCACAACTCACTTGGCAGTGTGCTCGATTCATAATCTGTAAGTTCATTTTAACCTCACTGAACCCATTTTTTTTTATTCTCTAGATATCCTTTATTTTTTTCAGCAGTGAACTTGTGGGCAAAATCACAAAGTTGATAATATATTTTTTTAAAATTTATTTTTTGTACTTAAATTTGAATTTTTCTATGAAAAACCATAAAAAATATTTTTATTACATAATTCTTAATTAATAAACAACTCAAATTTTCAAATTTCTCTTTGTATATTTTATACGCTAATCCGAACATTTTCATAAACTTTGGTTGCAGTAATTTGTGGATTGATATTGATTTCCTTTATTCATTATATTTTTAACTGGCAAGCATGTTATTAAAGTATTAGGTATGTCTGAAAGTGCAGTTCAGGGACTTCAGTTAACCGTGACTCTTGTGAAAGTCTTTTATCATAACTGCTTACCAAAAAAAATTTTATATTTTTATATTATAAAGACATAAAATGCCAAGGGTTATTTTACTCTTGATAGTTAATGTTAAAAATTTTTTAATTTAATTATCAGAATTTCATGAGAAGTAGTTAGAGGTTCATTCATAATTCCTTACAGAAGTAATAATAATAATAATATTGCTTTTAGATGTATTAGATTATTCGTTGATGAGCTAATAGGTAGTTGAATGTCATTTGGAATACTAACTTCTGCCTAGTATTTAATTTTATTATTTCATTGTCAAATTTTGGTGGAGATCTGTCACATAAAATATATTTTTGTGAGCAGCTGTTATTATAAAGTGTAAGGATAAGGGCAGTAAAAAAATATTCCAAAATATATTATTTAGGTTCAGTTAATTATTAAATAATTGTTGACTATAATAAGGTTATGTTTGCAAGTGTGTAGGTTTTTTTATGGTGTATTATTTGGTTTATCTAAGTTAAGTTGAAAAATGATGCAAGCATACAAAGATTGACTGGCTGTCAATGTTGAGTGCAGTAGCATAGATTATTTTACAAAGTGCAATAAAATACTTTTAACTTTTCAAACCGAACTTCTAACCAAAATTTTAAAAAAAATTTAATGAAACTTTTAAAATTGGAAATATTTTCATGGATCTAAGGAATGGAACATAACACCTGTATTGTCAACTAAGTCATGGATAAAAGATGCAGCCCTAAAAGCAAAAGGCCTGGTTTCTGTATACTTTTATAATAATCATGTTACAACAGTATACAGAAACCAGGCTTTTTGCTTTTAGAACTGAATCGTTTATCCATGAATTTGTTGACTATACGGGTTTTCTATTCCATTGTTAAGATCTGTGAAAATACTCTCATTAGCAAAATATTTTTTTAAAAACTTAAATTTGGGTTAGAAGCTTGGTTCAAAAAGTCTAAGTGTTTTTTCACGCTTTATAATATAATCTATGCCATTTCACTCAACATTGACAGCTAGTCAATATTACCCACCTCATTTTTCAAATTAACCTAGACTAATCAAACAATATATCATAACAATTGTTAATAATTATTGAATCTAAATAGTATATTTTGAATAATTTTTTACTGTGGTTATCCCTAATAACAGCTGCTCACAAATAAAAAAATATTTTATACACAGATCCCCACCATAATTTGACAATTAAGTAACAAAAGATATGCTCTATTAAAATACTATGCAGAAGTTAGTATCCCAAATTACTTTCTACCACAATTTTTGTAAAACCAATTACTGTGAAAGCTACATCATATAATAAAGTTTTACTTTATTCATTATTATAGTAATAGATTAGTTGTTAAAGAGTATTCACCCTTTTCACTAAATTTCTCAGTACAGTAAGACATTCAATCCTGTCAATTAAATGATTAGTTATTACAGATATAAATAAAATAGATTAGAATGCCTTGATAGAGTACAATAATTGAAAGCTGACTGAGAGACTTGAGATGACAACAAAATTTTCTTTTCACTATCGAGAATCACTCTCACGTTGAAAGTAAAGAAACACAAGAATGAAGATTGAATACTATATAAAATCTTAAATTTCTAAATCTGACCCAGCATCTGTATTAATGCTCTCTATGGCATGTTGTAATCAAATTTAGAAATTTAAGATTTTGTATGCTAATGTTTTACTTAGCATTCAATCTTTATTCTTGTGTTTCTCTACTTTCAACAGCATTATTGTCAATAGTGAAGAGGAAATTTTGGTGTCATTATAGACAAGTCTCTGATTCAGCTTTCAACGTTGAGCTGAAATTATGCTCAACATTAAAAACTTAATTGTACTCTTATCAAGGCAATCTACCCTATTTTATTTATATCTATAATAACAAATTAATCGACATGGTTGGATTTTCTACTGTACAGAGAGAAATTTAGTGAAAAGGGGAATACTCTTTAACAAATATTTTATAACTATTTTCTATTAGTATATTTATTTAATCAAGTAAATATTTTTTACATGATGTAGTTTTCACAGTATGTAATTGGTTTTACAAAAAAAATGTGGTAGGAATTTACTTCTTGGAAGTAGTTATCAATAAAATGACAACAGATTTAAAACTGCACTCATGTGTTGGGTGCTGTTTTGTATCAAGTTTTTTTAAACCCCTGTCTCAGAATTTATATTTCCTAATTGGATTTATTTAATTCTACTTTATCAACAATGAATTTTTCAACTACTTTCAACAATCAACTATTTTTACAACAATAAATTACCCTTTAATGTACAAAACTATGCAAAAAATAATTTTCTTATCTGCAGAGCATTTACTAACTCTACATAGAAAAATAATTTAAATAAATTCTTTTGATTCATAAATTATATCTGGGGATGGGAGTCATTTTCCTTTCACATAAATTTATGAACTGATTTTCTCTTTCTTTTTTTTCCCTAGATGCTGTAAAGATGGAGCCAGAGGTACAGCGAAAGGATCCTGTTTTGTAGAAAATATAGAAAAAAATTGTGTAAATGTGCTATGTACTTTCTAAATAAACTATTTTTACTTTAAACCAGCTCTTTTCTGTATTTAAAAACGTGTGTGTATAATTTTTCTCAAAATTACAATAGAAGATATTACTATCATAGTACTATTTCTCAAAAATAGTACTATCAAGTGTTGGATATTAAGTCCAATATAATAGAAAAGAAAATATTTTTTTAAAATGACATAAGAATTTAATGAATTACTCTTTAATTCACAAAACTATGCAAAAAATAATTTTCTTATCTGTAGAGCATTTATTAACTCTACACCAAAAAATAATTTAAATAAATTCTGAGCAAGTTTTCACAAGCTCACAAAGATGGGCTTCATCATACACACTACACATTACTCAGGTTTGAAGAATGTATCAAATTTATGTTTATAAATTTATCAAATTATGTTAATAAATTTTATACTGGGGAAGTACAAATTTTTTGGGTTAATTATTAAAGTAGTACTGTTTTACGTACTATAATCTCATTCTAAATTTAAAAAAAACAAACTGTAACCTTAGATCGAGTGGAAAGATGATTTAGCTTTAATGGTTGGTATTAATGTTATCTTAACTTTCAAATTTGGGTAAATGTATCTTAATGCAAAATGAGGTTTTGTTCTAACAAGTAAACTAGTGATTCATATACAAATTTTTAGGTAATAACAAAGATCAGTATTTGGTAATACCTAAAAATACATAAGGCAAAACTGGAAAAAATGCTAGAAATATGAAGGCAAAAAAAATAATAAAAGTGAAAGGGTTGATATCAGAGGTTAATCGTCAATGAAATAAATAATAATAAAAAGCATATAAACAAAAGGGTCCTACGTAAAACTTAGAAAAAATGCCGGCGGTCCGATTCTGGTAGAATGCTGGCATGATGCCCGGACCTACGGCACATTGCTGTTTACGAGATGGGTAGATGACGGTATGTCGACACCAATTATTGCTCCCGTAACCGGCCCGTCAACCTCCGGTTACGTTCCGGCTATCTGTCCGCATCGATGGCTTAATCGCGGCTGCCTAACGGTTCGTAGTCGGATGAACGATGGCTCGAATCCTACCGGAAGCGGCCCGGCAGTCGACGGGGTAGTCGCGGGCGAGAGGACACAGCCGTGACGGAAACGATACTGACCTAATGCGCCGGCCCGGCAGTGGTGAAATCGGCTGGCCGGAACCTTCCGACCCCGGCCCGATGCTTCTGTGTTTGTTGGGTATATATATATATACACATATATATATATATATATACACACATATATATATATATATATATATATATATATATGTAATATATCCATTACATCTCGTTCTTAAAATGCAACCTGAAAAGGAAAACTAGCTCAAATTTACATGGCTGGAGCTAGACTCAGCCTGAAAGAATTTAAATTTTGAAGCAGTCGGGTCGAATCATTTTATTAGGAGCGATAGTAACATACGTCCTTTCATTTCAGATGCTCGGAGCGAAGTGTAATATCACCTTTCAACATTACGCGCTAGAAGCGAGGTACATGTGGCTGTTGTTTTGAAATGTCAGCGGAATTTCGGGCTGGCGATGCGAACTCACGCCTTTCTCGGGACGTATACACGTGTAGAAATGCAACGTTTGCTATTTTATGGGAAGTTCTGTTGCTATGGGTTTTTAAAGCGTTAAAGTAATGTTACTGGGGATTGGATTTAGGAAAGGGAATTTAACTGATAGAATGGAGGGCCTAGTATTTAATTTATTACAAATCCCCCCCGAAAAAGGGAAAATCGTCACGTTGAAAGGTGACATTTTCACAACATAATACAGATGAACTCTTATATAATAAAGTGAGTACAATTACAATCAAATATAATCAAAATTAACTACGTTATACAATTACATGTCTCTGAATGTAACATTGGTGGAAAGAAGTCACGATAAACAGCAAGGTGGGTGAGAATTAGAACACATCAAGGTTACAGAGTCAAGAGCTTTGTCCATAACCCATCATAAATTAACTTCACCGAAACAAATCCAAAGTTAAATCTCTTGAATCTTTACTATAAAACTAAGCTCACTCTTATGACTTCGTTGCACCATCACACAAAATATATGAAATTAAAGGAATATACAATGAAATTTATAATGATCATTCAAAATATATGGAATTAACATAGTATGCAATAAGTTTATAATTATTATACAATGTGCAATGAAATTCAAATAACTGAAATATTATTGGCTAATATAATCTAAATAACTTTTTAATTAAATCAAAGTTCTTCATTCAATAATGAGTCCTAAAATAACGTATAATTCTTGGAGTCCTTAAGCTCAGTTTAAATTCAAGTCGTTATACATTGTTTATCAAATAAGTCCTTATTGTATGTGGTTTATATTCAGTGTTTACATTTTACACATGATTTCAAAACTTCATCGTTTATACCAATTATACATCGATCTCCATTTTTCATATTCCTAATCTCGAATACTTACATAAATTTTAAAATAATTCACAATATATAATTCAGAAGATATTTCAATAAGTTCAAGTTCAAAACAACATTACTTTAGACAATATTATTACAAAATTGATTTCTTATATTATTCTGAAAGTTTCACTTCAATTACAGCATAGATTTAGATACCTGTCAAGTTTTTTAACAATACATAAGATCATAAATTAAACAATTCAAAACAACTTGTTATAAATCCTTAATTAAGTAAATGGGCATCATTTTCATATTAGGTAATTTTCAAAAACATTATGTGCTTTAACATCGTCACTTGTTTCACTTCAAAATATTCAAATTCTAAAATCATTGGTACCAATCATGACATAAGTGACAAACCTGGAGGTGAAATGGGCTATCCTCTGTGATGTCCAACGTGAAAGATTGTTAGTGATCACGAGGGTGCTGTGATGCAAAGACAGCAAGTGGCTCATCCCTCTGCGGGAGGAACTACCCCTTGTGCTGGCAAAAGGTTTCTCCGGTGTCAACAAAAATAACAACTCAGATCATCAACATACTTGGCAAAATTAGGGGTAACCTGTGACATGTCATGTTAGCCCTAACATTGACAAAATTTTTCTTTAACTTAGCACATCAACATTTTCTTTTTAATAAATATTCTTTTAAAATAATTCAGATGGTAATTTGTGGAAGGCAAACTAGCATCAAAAATTCTCTAAATATGAATAACTACGAAATTTAGGTAGGCATCTAAATCCATCAAAATTAGGTTTTCTTCATCAACAGTCTGCGTCAACAGTCTTCATTGGGTTATCAAAATATCGTAGGATTATCGGAGTCATAGTCAGGTAGTTATTTGAGTCACAGTTGGGTAGTCTTAATCATCATAGATAGGTTTTTTTTTTCTTAACACTATTAATTTTTACTTGGGATCTTGGGCGTTTTGGGGTTTACTGTTATTAAAATAGGAATTTTACTTTTTCTAGTTGCTAATCGAAAATTATCTGCAGGGTTGAAAGGTCTTAGTCTAGTACAGTGTACAATTTCCGAGGTTTTCTTAGTGAGGGAATTGGGTCTGTTAATTTCAAAATTTACTCCAGAAATTTGTTTCAAAATTTTATATGGACCAGAATAAGGGGGAGTAAGTTTAGGAGTATTTGGGTAACGAAACTCTTCGTACATTACTATATCACCTACCTTAAATTTAGATTCCTCAAAACGAGTGTCATATCTTTCTTTATTTACTTCATGATTTCTTATAGTTCTCTGTTTAGCAATCTTCCTAGACTTCTTGTTTAATTGACATACTTCACAATGTTTCACATAGTTACTCACATCTTTAGTTATTCCAATCCAATAATATTGAGGGGATATCAGATTTAACATTGCCGAAACTCCTAAATGTCCATAATTAACATGGGCTTTTTCTAATAATTTTAAACGTAAAGAGAAGGGCACAACAATTTTCATTAAACCTTGTTTTTTAATTGTCCATACATTATTAACTTTTTTAAACTTCTTACCGTTTACATTATCTAAATTTTGATGATGCTCGATTTCTTGCAATGTCAACAATGGGTCACGTTCACGTAAAGTTACATGGTGAGAAATTGGGTTTCTAGTTAACATATCGGCTTCATAATTTGTAGAACCTTTTTTATATTTAATGTCAAAATCGTACATGGACAGTTTAAGTGACCATCGGAATAATCGTCCAGTTGGGTGTTTAATACTTTTTAACCAGACAAGTGCAGCATGATCCGTATGAACGGTAAAATGAGTCCCATGTAAATAACAATAATATCTATCAACAGCATCAATAATTGACAAGCATTCCAGCTCGGTAATGGCATAATTTTGTTCATAGGTTCTAAGTTTTCGAGAATGATAGGCTATGGGATGCAAACTTCCATCAGGGTGTTGTTGTTTTAAAATTGCGCCTACCGCTTGTCCGGACGCATCCACGAAAATATGGCATGGGTAATTTGGGTTATAAATAGATAAAACAGGTTTAGATATTAGAGCGTCTTTTAAATCCTGAAAAGCTTTCTGGCAATCATCTGTCCATTCAAATTTAGTGTCTTTCTTCAATAATTTATTCAATGGTACTCTTAATTTAGCATAGTTGGGAATGAATTTATTATAAACATTTACGCTACCTAAAAATCTTTGTAAGTCTTTAACATTCCTGGGAGGTTGAAGTTTCTTAATAATTTCTATATTAGCGTTACTCGGGTGATAACATCCCTTTTCCACTTCATATCCCAAAAATTTTATTTTTGTTTGGGCAAATTGGCATTTTGAAAATTTCAATTTTATGTTTTCTTTTTCACAAATCGAGAAAATAGTTTTTAAATCCTCTAAGTGTTCTTCGAAAGAGTCTGAAAACATAATTATATCGTCAAAATAGTTGAGCGCAAATTTAATTTGGTATTTATTTAAAATTTGTCTGAGTGTTCTTTGGAATATGGCAGGAGCGTTTTTCCAGCCAAAAGGTAATCTTTTCCATTCATATAAGCCAAAGTTTGAGGTGAAAGCTAATTTTTCTGTATCTTTTTCATTTAGTTTAATATGCCAGTAGCCACTCGCGAGATCAAGGGTGGAGAAAATCTTAGCATTGGTTAGTTGATCTAAAACTGCGTCGATTCGGGGAATTCGTTCCGAGTCCGTTTTTGTAATACTATTTAGTTTTCGGTAATCGATACACATTCTGGATTTTGAATTTTCATCTTTCTTGTAAGCCAAAGTAATTGGGGAAGCATAGGGTGAATGAGATGTTTTTATTAAACCTGCAGCTAAAAGCTCGTCTATTTGCTTCTTAATTTCGGCATTATCTTTTGGCGACGCCCTGTATGGACGAAGGGAAATTGGTAGTTCAGAATTCAAAATCACTCTTTGTGGTTCAAGACGTATACATCCAACATCATATTTATTTTTCGCGAAAATATTATTATACTCATTCAATATTTTGTTCAATTGAACACTTTCATCATCAGCAACATTATTTTCATTTTCAATTTTATAAAAACGAGTATCACAATTTCTATTATATTTAGTATCAAGATTTATAGTATTATGAGAACAAGTATGTGGCACATTAGGATTATCATATGTTAAAAATATATAGCAATTATTAGTAACATTTTCCAAAGACAAAGTAGATGAAATATTATTTTTTCCTTGGTAAACACAAAAATTTTTAAAATCCAAATTAATTTTAAATAGATTAATAATTTCCGACGATAAAATTGCATACTTTAAATTTGTTTCAATAACATAAAAATTAACAAATCTGTTCAACTTACCGATTCGGCACTTTGTAGAAATTATTTTATCAGTTTTTATTTTACCTGAGAGGGTACTGACCTGTGAATTGTCCGATGGAAGAATTTTCACATAATATTTAATTTTATCATATACAGTTCGAGAAATAATGTTAATGGTGCTACCTGTATCTATCAGGCCGATAATCAGTTCAGTACCGATTTTTAGGTGTATGGTGAACATCCGTCATTGTCGCTGTTCTGTCATGTTGCTGTTATAGTTGTTTGCATGTTGGCTGGAACCGAGTCCTAGGACGTTCCTCTTCTCGAAAATTCTGGGGCCATCTATGCCATGGTCGCGGTTGTTGGTGCCGGAATCTAGGTGACTCGTGTTGTGGGAATCTGTCATAGTCATCTCGCCGATTGAACGGTCTGCGAAAACCGGACTGTTGATTACGCATGTCTCTATTATGGTGATCTTTCCTCTTATCTTCGTAGCTGTTGATCATTTTCCTCGCAAGGGAAATCCACTCAGTAGTTGTACCAACGTTACTTATTAAAAATAAATCCCTGTATCTTGTCGGCAATCCGTCTGTGAGACCTTGAATTATAATTTCTTCTTCAAGTTTTAATGCTTTACCGATATTAATTTTCTTTTTAAAATAATCATTTATATTTTGACTTCCAGAAAGGCTCAACCTGCTGAAATCTTCGAATGAAAACTGTTTTTCTTCTGAGAAATAGTCACTGATTTTTATTTTAACTTCATCCCACTTTTGTGATTCTATTAGGTTTTCGATGTAAAATTCCAAAGCCTCGTCCGATAGAAAATCCGGAAATATTTGTAGTTTTTCTTCTTCCGTCAATTCAATAGTCTTTTTCTCGAAGAATTTCAACCAGTTATTAATTTTGACCAAACCACAAGGATTGAATTTCGGAAGATTACTTAATTGATTTGGTGAAGATATAGCACTGTTTTCCAATAATTGTTTGTCGTAAACTCCAGAATTATCCCCTTGTTTTTCTTCAGGTTGGTCAGAGTCACGATGATCAGCCAATTTTTTATTTAAATCTTTCGATGTCATTTTCGAAAAGGGAAATCAAAACTAGGTCATTTCATTTTCAAGTGCTACGCTGGCGAACTCCTATTGCGCTTCTCTCAAGGTCGGTATTTCACGCGCACACACATAGTCCAAGGCAATGGACTCGAAGTCCGTTGACGTTGATTCGCACATGAAGAATCGCTTTCGGCTCTATGTAATATATCCATTACATCTCGTTCTTAAAATGCAACCTGAAAAGGAAAACTAGCTCAAATTTACATGGCTGGAGCTAGACTCAGCCTGAAAGAATTTAAATTTTGAAGCAGTCGGGTCGAATCATTTTATTAGGAGCGATAGTAACATACGTCCTTTCATTTCAGATGCTCGGAGCGAAGTGTAATATCACCTTTCAACATTACGCGCTAGAAGCGAGGTACATGTGGCTGTTGTTTTGAAATGTCAGCGGAATTTCGGGCTGGCAATGCGAACTCACGCCTTTCTCGGGACGTATACACGTGTAGAAATGCAACGTTTGCTATTTTATGGGAAGTTCTGTTGCTATGGGTTTTTAAAGCGTTAAAGTAATGTTACTGGGGATTGGATTTAGGAAAGGGAATTTAACTGATAGAATGGAGGGCCTAGTATTTAATTTATTACATTTATATATCGCACCCCGGCAAGAGAAGTGACACAACTCAAAAATGCCGCAAAAATGCAAAAATAGAGCTTGAACTAGTCTACAATAAAACTGATACAACTGCCCTCTGGTGGACAAATTGCGAAATAGAGATGTGTCGTTTCATACGATGGGGCACTTCATAGATATTTTTCAATAACATAACCTCAAAATTGGCATTTTTTTAACTGTGTCACTTTTCTGGATCGGGTGCGATATATATATATATATATATATATATATATATATATATATATATATATATATATATATATATATATATATATATATTAATCACAAACTAATGTTATAAAGTAGCACAACTTCTGAAAATGAGATTTCATTTAATTCATAAATACCTCCCCCATTCTTGTTTATATAACAAGTAATATAAAAAAAAATTTAAAGTCACTTCCTACTTAGGTCAACAAAGAAAATTTTAATTTAGTTACTTACTGATATAAATATGTATAAATAAATATGTATATACATATGACTTTATACTTTATCGCTTACTGAACGAAGAATGCTACCATTAATACTATCAGTAATATATCTGAAACAAAAACTCTTCGCAGCAGGCATAAAATATACATATTTATTTAATATAAATATGTATATACATAAGACAGAATCACAATATTAAGGGGCAAAATAGAAAGCGAATTTCCTTGCAATTTTCCATTTTCCTTTCTATATATGGTGTTGGACTATTATTTTTGTTTGTTACTATTTATTCGCTTTCTATTTTTTTTTCGTTTATAATTTATGAAGCTGATGGTGGTCTATTATTTCTCATTCTATGCATCTCTTGTAATGCTTCATTATTGCAAGGAACCTTCCACTGCGCTGCCGCCGCCGGAGAGGGAGAGAGCTTTTCTTTCCGCCTCCGTTCGGTAGATGGCTGCACCATTCTCGAAATTCAGTATCCGCAAGAGAAATTTTTTTCTCCCATATAAAACTAAAATTAATTAATTAAATTTAATTAATGAATTAATATTTGAAAAAACTGTATTAACATCAAGTGTCATCCTCTGCAAGTTTAAAAAAATGTATTTGAACTTGAGTGGATGAATAAAAAGTATTTTATTAACGATTGAAAATATGAACAAGATATATAAATATATATATATATATATATATATATATATATATATATATATATATATATATATATAGGGAGAGTGTGAACTAATAGCAAGAATTGAAAAAGGGCCCCGACATTTATTTCTATGCCCAAGACCCGAAAGGGAAATCCGGGGAATTCGCAAGAACCATGCATAGTTTTCTGCATTTGATTAATACTTGTAGGCGACGCGTCTATTCTAGAATTACTCCTCTCTTGGGGAAAGGGAGGGAGGGGGGGGGGTGATTGATATCAAAAGTCTATTCACAGAGATCATTCTATAACGTGTTCGCATAATTTACGGCCACTATAGACATCGGGAACAAGCAAAAAATTTCTCCAGATTTAGCTGACGCATTTATAAGAAACTTGCACAAGTAACTGGTTTCTACTCGGAAATTATGTGAATGTAATTTTAGGGGCTGATTACAAGCATAAATTACCCGCCTTTGATGCATCTGCGTAACTCTCAGCTGCTATTTGCGTTGGGAATGTGTAAAAATGTGTACCGTTGCTCCCACGGCTGAGAAGAAAGTTGCAAAATTATTTTAAATGTTATAAATATTTAAAATTTAATGTTATAAATATGTCAAAATTATTTTAAATGTTATAAGCATGACGTGTATACGGTCATCCGATCGTACTCCTGGAAACCGAATAAGAAGTGAATTCGTACAGATGAATACCTTTCGAAAGATGCACGTAACAGTCGAAAGCCATAGACATGGGTTTATTTTGGCCGCCGAATTCACTTGGAACTTCAACAATATCCGAACTGATTGATTTAATTTTTTCTTTCTTTTCGTGAAATGACTGGAAGTTCTACGCATCGAGTATATACCAACAGTCGTTTATCCAACGACTATGGGAAACTTTCAAAACACTGAAATTTCAATTCACTTTTTCAGTCTGCAATTATCTTACTCTAATGCGGGAGAAAGTTCAGAAGAGTGTTCATTAGATCGTCCTCTTCTGGATTTGCCAGAAACTTGACCAATTTCCTTTATTTGATAAGTTACACCATTTTAGACAAAAATCAAGAGACCGTAGTGGTGAGCACAAATCACGATTGTTTTTATACCTATAGTTCCCTATAGACCTATGTTCCCTGTGTGCTAAGCACTTTCGCTTTCACTCACTTATTTTTCGTAAACTGCACTAGTGCACTTTATATCACTTATACATCCCGCTTATACATATATATCCCACATGCATACATATATCCCACTTATCCATCTGTGGGATATACAAAAAATCCATTATACTACAAAAGAAGTCTCTTGATTTTGAACAATGATGCTTAGTATAAAGTTAAACACAATGAACATTCTGTTGAACTCCGAGAAAATTTTGGACTTCAGCGATGCATGTAAAAATTTTTTCGTAAAAATGTTTCTATTGTGCAAGACACACGGATGTAGCTTACATCAGGGGTGCGCAAACTGTGAACCGCGACCTCATCAAGGAGTCATGAATAACTCGCCGCGGATAGTTTGAAGTCAGCTTATATCATACTGAATTATTTCATCTAAAAAATATGCTTTAAATTTTATAAAATTACACATTTTTAATACTTTTACTTATATAATTTATATGCTAAAAATTATAGAATATGAAAAATTATAATATAAATAAGGTATAAAGATAAAATAAAATATATAATAAAATTATATAATATAAATAATATATTGAAAATTATATAATATAAATAACATAATAAAAATTATATAATATAAATAATACAATAAAAATTATATAATATAAATAAGGTATCAAACAGACTTGTAAGGCTATACTTACATTGTTTCCCTTCGCTTTTATTTGAGAGTAGGTTTACAAATTGAGTCGCAATAAAAGCCAAACAACGATCAAGACCTACCCCGGAAGATGATACGAGAGTAGCACTCTCAAATAATATTTCACCAAATATTAAACAAATATTACCTAAGGTCCAGGCTGAAGTCCTTATTATTATTTTTTTTTTATTTTAGTTTTTTATAAATGAATAAAACGTATAAGTTTCGATGGTTTAATATAAAGCTTATAATTTTGAAATTCTACCCTTTTTAATTTTAATTTTTGTTATATTTTATCTCAATGAAATGCAAATACATACTAATATATAAATATGAAGTTTTAGTCACACGAGATTTGGCAAAAACAAGTGAAGAATGTAAACAAGACTTTTTTATAGTTATTATTATGCAATGTAAATATGTACCCAAAATCTATACTTCACCTATTTCTAAAACTTTTGTCAAAATTTGGATATTTGTTTTTTCTTTACTTTTCTTCTTTAATATTTTTCTAATATAAAAAAAAATTGTTATTCCCCAAGTTTCTTTTTTTTTCTTTTTTTTTTTTGACAAGCAAAGCAAAATAAAAATATTTTCCTCTAGATATATCCTCACTCACTTTCTTAAAATAAACAATCTCTCGACCCTCCCCCCGCCCCCCCCCCCAAACAAAAATTTCAGCTAGTATATATATATACACTGCTCAAAACAATTAGGGGAGCACATGGTTTTAACGAAATTACGCAAATAGTTACACCGCTAAGTAACATAAAATAAATCATCCATAATTTAAAGCCTAGCAGAAAACAGAAGAAGAAAACTTCATGTGCAAATCAAAGTTCATGACGTCAAAAACCAGAAAAATATCATAAGGGCGGAAATCGGGATGTTGCAGAAACGTCTGTTTCACTGCCTTAACTGTGAAATTCGATTGCTCAGTTATTCTTTTTGAGAAAAAGTGACTTGAAAATGTCTCAACAACGTGATTTACCAGAATCCATGGCATGGCATATTATAGACAGACTTGAATCCGGGCAAACATAACGTAGTGTCGTGGACGCTGTTGGAGTCGCCAGAAGTGCCGTTGCAAGGTTGTGGAATCGATTCCAAGAAACAGGGAATGTTAGACGTCGACCAGGGCAAGGTCGGCCATGCGCCACTACAGCAAATGATGACCGGTATATACTGTTAACAGCTCGTCGAAACAGAACAGACAATGCTACTCAGCTGCAAAGACAGTTGCTCTTGGCAACAGGACGAAGGGTGTCCAGCCAAACAGTACGTGATAGGCTTCATCAGGGAGGTCTCTATGCACGTAGGACAATGGTCTGCATTCCGTTGACCTCACGCCACCGTGCGGCCCGAAGAAGATGGGCTGCTGAACATCGAGATTAGGAGCAACATGATTGGAGCCAAGTGCTGTTTACAGACGAGTCCCGATTCAGTCTGGAATGTGACACCCGACGTGTTTTGGTATGGAGGGAAAGGGGCACACGAAATAACCCCACATTCGTTCGTGAAAGGTCACAATACAGACGAGCTAGTTTTATGGTATGGGGTGGAATCAGCATAGGTGGACGTACGGACCTGCATATCATTCGGAATGGTACTTTGACGGCCCGAAGGTATGCAGACGAGATACTGAGACCTCATGTCATACCTTACGCTGCAGCCATTGGAGATTCTTTTGTTTTCCAGCATGATAATACCAGACCGCATACAGCTCGTCTTGTGGAGAATATGCTTGAAGCTGAAACAATACAGCGTATGGAATGGCCAGCGTGCTCTCCTGACCTGAATCCAATCGAACATGTTTGGGACATGCTCGGACGACGCATTGCTGCGAGACCAAGGCCTCCTTTTACTCTCCGAGACTTGGAGATTGCACTTCTTGAGGAGTGGAACAGTATTCCCCAAAGTCTTATCGATAACATCATCGCATCCATGGAAAACAGGTGTGCAGCAGTCTTAGCTGTTCGAGGAGACCACACGCCATATTAAAAATCTTGCATCATTTCTAAACAATACTTTTTTTATCGTTTACATGTAACCAAATTGTTGCCCTAAATCATCGTTTCATGTTTTTTCCATATTTTCAAAGAATTAAAGCTTAATTACAAATTTTTTTTACATCTTTTTTTTCCGTATTGCGCATTGATACGCGTGTACTATCCATTTTATGCCAATACGTGGCTGTCTCGCACGGTTTTCTTAACTTTTTGCTTGGTACCCTAATTTTTTTGAGCAGTGTATATATATATATACACACACAAACACATATTTGGTCTTTTCTCACTAAGACGAAAATTTAAATTATTGAGGCAAGCCAGAAAAACAAATTGCAATTTTTTTATCAAATGACTTATTAAAGTCGGGAAATAAGAAGATAAACCACTGGTTTGTTGATTACAAAAAAATTTTGTGTTTTATTTCCTTCCTTCCGTTTGGAGCGCTACGGTCAAATTTTGCTACACGAGGGCAAATTAGACCGGGACCTACTGCTTACAGCCGATTCCGAACGGCTACAAACTTCCATGCCAAGAGTGGGATTCGAACCCACAGACTTATGTACCAAATGCCAGCGCCCTAGCCATTCGGCCACCGTCCGGCGCTTTGCGTTGCAGTTTATATTAATGGAATAATTAAGTCTCAAAGCATTTTGATATACAGAGGCTGTTCGCACATTTTTTAGACGATTTTGGTAAGCGGTAATAAAAAATCGTTTACTGCAAAAGAAATAATTGCAATTGTACTATGTTTTTAAAAGTCAAAATTATCGTTGTTGAAAGTTTGGCTTGAAAGTTTGGTTTTTATTCAAAATGGCGTTTTTAACAAAGCAGTGGTTCGAAGGCTACATTTATGCTCTTTCCGAAGAGAAATATGCATACTCCGTTATCCAAAAACGATGTGAGAGTCATGGTTTTGTGATATCTAAAGCGTCGATAGGTAATATCGTCAACAAGAAAGGAAAAAAAAACGTCAAATTGGAGCCTCAAGTGGGACAAAAATTCCAAACAAGTATCCAAGGAAAAAACGGACATCTTCGACTATTGCAAAGGTACGTTGTTTAATGTTAAAAGAAAATCCCCCTAGTCAAAAGACTGTTGCAAAATCATTAAAATGCTCGGTGTCCACTGTAAGCAAAATGATAAACGTTGATTTAAATCTTAAGAAAGCGAAAAAACGCAATGTGCATCGTCTTCTTCCAAATCATATCGCTGAACGCAGGACACGCTGCAGAATTCTATATGAGAAACACTTATCCAAAGAAAAATGGAAAACAATTGTCACAATAGATGAATCATGGGTGTATTTAAATGATTGCAACAAAAAAAGAGACATTTATTATCATAAAAGGGGAGAAAAAAATTTAAGTACATTGTTCAAAGAATCGAAAGAAAGTTTTTCTAAGGGATTCATGATTGTTGCTGGTTTTTCTTATAATGGCAAGTTAAAAATAAAGAGAGTGGAAAAAAATGTCAAGATTAACTCAAATACTATCAGGAACATATTTTATCGCCAATTTTTCTGAATGAAATACCATCGCTTTACCCACAGTGCCATCAATCTGTGAGACTCCATCAGGACAAAGCTAGCAGTCACACATCAAAATCCACTGTAAATTTCCTAAAAGAAATGGAACAAAAAACTGGTATCAAGGTTCACTTCACTGATATCCCTACTAAATCTCCCGATGTATCACCTATGGATTTTTGTGCTTTCGGACTTTTAAAATCTGCATTATCCAAAAGTCTTCCCAAAACCCTTACAGGACTCTGGAAAGCTGTTCAGGAGGTGTAAATGGCATGCATGGTGCCTGAATAAATTGAGCGTGGACTGTATATTAAAAACAAAAACAACAGTTTATTGAAAAAAGAGAATGCGCTATGACGCGCTGCAAATGCCTTGGCGGCAGGTAAACAATTATATAAATGCTCTATGACGCGCTGCAAGTGCCTTGACGGCTGAACAACAATAATAAGCTTGCGCTAAGACGCGCTGTGAGTGCCTTGGAGGCGTATCGACAACTGCCTAGTACATAGGGTAGGGCGACAGAGGGAGCCCTAATGCGGGGGTGGTCAGGACGCGCCATGAAAGAAGACAGGTGGCGCCAACATCCCGCCCCACGTTGAAATAACATTTCAAAACATAATACAAATATAATTTGAAAAAAAAAAAAGAACAATTCTTACACTAAAATACACAAAATGAACTTACACTAAAATACACAAAATGAAATATTTTAAATTTTGTTATCTTCGAATGGTAAGATTGCTATTTTTGACACTGGTCTTTTGAATATTCCTGTTTTAGTTTTAACTACGACAACTCTTACCTTTCCATCTTTACCCAAGATTACATCTTGAATTCTTCCTAATAACCATTTCAGAGGGGGAAGATTATCTTCTTTGAGTAAAACCATTGTATTAACCCTTATATTATCCTTAGTAAAATACCATTTGTGTCTTTGCTGCAATTGATTTAGATAATCTAAAGACCAACGACTCCAAAGTCTTTGGACAACTTTTGTAACACGTTGCCAAAGCGAGAGTCTGGTTTCGTTTAGATTTAAATATTGGGGCTCAACAATGGATGTTACTGGGCGCCCAATGAGGAAATGCCCAGGGGTGAGGGGCTCTAAGTCTGAGGAATCAGACGACAGAGGAGAGATGGGTCTAGAGTTAAGGATACCTTCAATCTGGTTAATAACAGTTAAAAATTCCTCATACAAAAGTTTTGAATCGCCAACGACTCTTTTGAAGTGGAATTTAAGGGACTTGATGCCAGCCTCCCAAAGGCCACCAAAATGAGGTGCTCTTGGGGGAATGAACTTCCAATCAATGCGTTCTGAAGCAAGATAATCTGCAATTAGTTCATTAGGATTGGCAACAAGTTCATGAAGTCGCTTTAATTCTGCCCTTGCTCCCACAAAGTTTGTACCATTATCGGTAAATATCTTAGAGCTTTTTCCCCGTCTGGCAAAGAAGCGTTTCAAAGTAGCTAGAAACGATTCAGACGTTAAGTCAGATACAATTTCTAGATGGACAGCACGCGTAATAAAGCATACAAAAATACATACATAAATTTTGCTAAAAAGGCCCTTCCTTTGATACTTATACTTTATTGAAAACGGACCACAAAAATCTATACCAGTAACATTGAAAGGATGCGTTTGGGTTACGCGTTCTTGGGGTAAACTTCCCATAATTTGTTGAGCAGTAGTTGGTTTCACTTTGAAACAAACGACACATTCGTACACAATTTGTCTGCACAGATTTCTGCCATTTAACGGCCAAAACATTTTTCTTATGGTGTAAAGCAAAGATTGCGGGCCTAAGTGAAGATGTTTTCTGTGAAAATGACTAATTATTAATTTTGTTAATTTCTGCTTAGCAGGCAAAACAATAGGGAATTTTTCATCATAGGTTAAATCTGCATGATGAAGACGTCCACCTACACGAAGAATTTGATTTTCATCAAGAAAGGGATTGAGACTTTTAAGTTTACTATTTGGGGGAATAGGTTTCCCTTTCTTTAAGTTTCCAACTTCGTCATGAAATTCTATCTCTTGGACAGACTTTATAAGAAACTGCTGGGCAACATCTTTTTCAGCAGCAGAGAGGGGACCAGAATGTTTCTCTCTAGGGTGTTGGGCATTGAAGCAAAATCTGAAAACAAAACTTAAAACACGTAGATTAGTATTAAAATTATTGCTTAAGTTTATAATAGAATGAGTTAAGTTGTTATCAGATGTAAGCAATAGAGTCTGGTTTGAAGTTGACTTTAGTTCTGAAATAAATTCCTCTGATGAGGAGACTTTAGCAGAGTCACTGTTCTGTTCACAAGGGGAAAGGTTCTCATGATGTAGAAAAGTGGGTCCAATCCACCATATGTCTTTGTAATAAGAGTTAGGGTTGATGCCTCTCGAAATCAGGTCAGCCGGGTTGTCCGTAGAGCGAACGTAACACCACTGATATCCTTCGGTAGCTTGTTGGATCTGCGATACGCGATTGCTGATGAAGGTCTTCAGGAGATGAGGAGATGTTCTAATCCAGGCTAAAGTAATTGTTGAATCTGACCACAGAACAACTCTTTGAAATGTCATCTTTATGGAGTGAATCAATTTGCGAACTAATTTCGACAGAAGCAATGCTGCACACAATTCGAGTCTGGGAATGCTGATTGATTTCAGTGGAGCTACTCTTGATTTACTGCACAATATCTTGACATTAACTTGATTTGAATATGAAACTGATCTTACATACACAACAGCTCCATAAGCCATGTAACTCCAGTACCTTTACATCATCACAGTAAAGATATCTGTCAACTCTTATGGTTTTAACTGTGTTCAACTCAGATAACAAACATTTCCATTTTAAAGCTTCACTTTCAGGTAAGGGGTCATCCCAATTCAGTTTCAACAGCCAAAGTTGCTGCATGAACATTTTTGCCTTAGTAACTAAAGGTCCTAAGAATCCTAGTGGATCGAACAATTTGGCTATATGAGATAGAACAGTGCGTTTAGTGCAAGTAGTGGACGGGCTACTTGTAGGAGACACAGAAAATGTAAATATGTCACATTTGGGATCCCAGGAAAGTCCTAAAGTCTTCACCTTTACTTCTGAAGAGTCATGAAATACATATTCCTTGGTTTCATGTGCTACAGAGTTGATCAGAGACTGTTCATTAGAAGCCCACTTATGAAGCTTCATACCACCTGAGAGTAACAATTCAACTAACTCTCTCTGTAAAGCTGAGGCAGACGCTATATCAGTTGCGCCGGAGAGGATGTCATCAACATAAAAATCGGCGTGTACAACTGGGGCAGCAATAGGAAATCTTTCAGCTTCATCAAGCGCTAATTGCTTGAGTGTTCTAGTTGCGAGATACGGAGCACTTGTTGTGCCATAGGTAACTGTACATAACTTATAAATTTTTACTAGCCCATTAGGGCAGTCCTTCCAAACGATGCGTTGGAGGTCTCTTTGGGATGGATCGATAAAAATCATCCTGTACATTTTTTCTATATCTGCAACAAATGCGATGCGGTGTTTCCGAAACCTCAATAGTATAGAGAAGAGATCGTCTTGAATTACACCACCGTTCATTTGGAGTGAATTTAGTGAACTGCCATTCGAAGAAGGGGCCGAGGCGTTGTAAACAACTCTTAATTTGGTAGTAGTTTTTTCTGGACGGAAAACACTGTGATGAGGAATGTAGTATGTAATTGGAGGTTCATAAGTTTCCTCGACAATTTCCATGTGCCCTAAAGCAATATATTCCTGCATAAATTGCACATATAAATCTCTTAGTTGAGGTTGTCTTGATAATATATTCCAAAGTGCATTCAGTTTCTTGATAGCTGCGTCTTTGGATTCACCCAATATCCCAGGATCATCTTTCAGTGGCATTTGGACTATGTATTTTCCTGTTTCATGCCTCTTATGCGTCTTTTGAAAGTGGTCTTCGCAAAACAAATCTTCATTTGATTTAATATATTTTCCTTCAACCGAATCTAGTTCCCAAAATTTGATCATTAATTGATCAAGGTTTTCTTGTTCTGTTAGTAACAAACAGTGTGGTGTAGGTCGAGAACAAGGTATGTTTCCTGAAACTATATACCCAAATGCGGAATTTTGCAATAGTATGGAGTCACTAATTTGAATTTGATCTCCCTTTAAAATTCTAAAGAACAGTTCCGCACCAATTAACATTTGTATTTTAGAAGGTTTGTAGAAGTTAATATCTGCGAGTTCAATGTTATCTGGAAATTGAAGTTTTGATACATCTAAAACTGTGGACGGAATCAAAGATGTGATTTTCGGAACAAGCATAAAATGGGTATCATACTCAAATTCTTCATTTTTATTTGATATAACACCATGAATTTGGTGCTTAATGGATTGTGAATTATCATTAATTCCTATAATCGAAGAGTGAGCTCTCTCCTTTTTTAAACCAAGTGCAGATGCGCATTCAAAGGTTATCAAATTTGCTTGGCTACCGCAATCCAGAATTGCCTTGATTTTATTTCTTTCCCCGAACTTATTTTTAACAAACACTTCAGCAGTTGCGAGCAAAATCGTAGAACGCTGAATTGATCCGTGCCTTGAGTGGAGAGACATAGCTTCCTCCCCCACACTGGGGTTCAGAACATTCCTCTCGCCTGGCGAGGGGACTGAGGTCAAGAGTTCATCTGGGGTGAGAGAGGGTTTCGAAAATTCCTCCCCACCACGACACAGCAAAGAATTGTGACGTTTCGAGCAGAATCTGCATGTATGCTGGGATCTGCAAGATGCGAGTGAATGTTTTCCGAAACAATTAATGCATAGCGAATGCCTTTTAACAAGGTCAAATCTTTGTAAAGCAGTTAATTTCAAAAAAGACTCACACTTGTAAATTGGATGATTTGCCTTGCATGAAATACATAAATTGTTGGAACCATTAGATTTGATGAAAAAGTTTCTAGATTGACTGTTGCGATCTTGATAAATCTTAGGCTTCACAGAAGTGTTTTTCTTAATGTTTTCTAACATTTGAGACCGCTTTTCTAAGTACAGAAGTAAATTGTCAAGTTTAGGCACCTCGTTTGAACTTATGCTTAATTCATATTGTTTGCGAGTCTCCTTATCGAGTTTTTTCAAAACAATATTTAAGATTAAAGCATCGGAGAGATTATTTCTGTCGAATTCTAATACTTTTAATGCGCGAATGTTTTTCTTTACATTATCTATAAGGCTTCGCAAATGTTTAGCAGAATCGTGCGTAATGTTTTCTGCTTCCAAAATTGCATTGATGTGAATTTCTACTATAGCTCGGGTATTCTCATATCTCTCTTCTAAAGCCTGAAATAACGATGAAAATGTATCATCTGGCGTTTGTAAGTTCTTTGCTTCACCTGTTAAAGCAGCATTTAAATAGTGTAATTTCTGTGGTGGTAAAAGCTGTTCATTTGACGCAATAATATTGTTAAACTGTGTTTTGAATGAACTCCATTCTTCATACTTTCCGGAGAATTTCGGAAGTGGAATCTCTGGGAGTTTTATGTTAGTTGTTATATACTGAACAGTAGGATTCGAACGAGGAATTGCTGAAACGTTACTTAATTTTTTAATTTGTGATTGTAACTTGAACTTAATTCTAATTATGTTATCGTTGTACTCCTCACTTGCATTAATTTCGAATTCATAATCATTTGGAACCGATATTAAATCTTCTATACTCGCATTGAGTGATTTTAAAGATTCTTCCTTATTATTTAACTGCTCTAATATTTCTTTAAATTCATCAACTTCTTTATTTTCAGAAACAATTAAATTTTCAATTTTAGTAATTATTTTGGTTACACTTGTTCTTATAGAAGCTCGTTTTTTCTTCAATTTTTCAAGTTCATCCATTTTTTATGTAATGATTACACTAAATACAAAATTCAAAGAATGTCCTACCTTGTTCTTGGGCGTGGTTGGCGCTGATAGGTGTTATTCAATAGGAAGATTTCGCACGAACTGAGATACAAAGTTAATCCAAACTTGTTGTGGGACTTTCAACACAAACTTAATAGTAGAGTTGGTATTCCAAACTCATACATTCACTGAATAGGCTCCGTGAAGATCGGACCAGAATGTAAATGGCATGCATGGTGCCTGAATAAATTGAGCGTGGACTGTATATTAAAAACAAAAACAACAGTTTATTGAAAAAAGAGAATGCGCTATGACGCGCTGCAAATGCCTTGGCGGCAGGTAAACAATTATATCAATGCGCTATGACGCGCTGCAAGTGCCTTGACGGCTGAACAACAATAATAAGCTTGCGCTAAGACGCGCTGTGAGTGCCTTGGAGGCGTATCGACAACTGCCTAGTACATAGGGTAGGGCGACAGAGGGAGCCCTAATGCGGGGGTGGTCAGAACGCGCCATGAAAGAAGACAGGTGGCGCCAACAGGAGGAATGGGATAGAATACATCTTCTGACACTTCAAAAGGCATTATTATCCTGGAAATTGCGGTGTCGAAAGATAGTTCAGAATAAGGGATGTCAAATAGAACATTTAAAACACAAGAATTTTATGTAATTTAGTTTTGTGAATACAATATACATCGTCTAAAAAATGTGTGAACAGCCTCTGTATTATGTATTATACGAACCCTATATCGTAACAATAAATAATTTATATGTTTGGAATGGACAAATGGATGATTACCAGTACTGATACGGTATAAATCGGTATTATTACGAACAAAAGCTAAATCAAAAGCATCCGTATGATTACCTAACTACGGGACAAAAATTTGCAGAACTGAGACAATAAATGTAGTCACATCTGTGGTCTCTTAACTAACAAAGGAGGTTTCAGAGAGCTTTTTGCTGTATTTTATCTATATATATAAAGGAAGAAGTCCTGACTTATTCACGTATCAACGCCCAGCAAAAACTATTGGAGATACAGATATCAAATTTTAAGAGCTTATTACTTTTGTGCTGAAGGCGTCATTTAAGAAGCGATTTTTCAAAATTCGCCCCCCAAGGGTGGGGGGAGGGGGGCAAAACGTGTTTTTTACATATTCCTTCATATCTCAAAGAAGAAAACTGATATCCATAATATTCTTGCTTTAAAATGTAAGAAACATGAATACCTAAAAAACAATTTCAGAATTTTTCAAAATTCGGCCCCCAAGGGGAGGGAGGGGGGGCTAAACTTGTTTTTACGTGTTTTATCACATATTCCTTCATATCTCGAAGAAGAAAACAGATATCCATAAGATTCTTGCTTTAAAATGAAAGGAACACGAATGCCTAAAACTCGATTTCAGGATTTTTCAATATTAGGCCCCCAAGGGGGGGGAGGGGGGGCTGAATGTGTTTTTACGTGTTTTATCTATATATATAAAGGAATCAACGCCCAGCAAAAACTATTAGAGATACAGATATCAAATTTTAGGAGCTTATTACTTTTGCGCTGAAGGCGTCATTTAAGAAGCTATTTTTCAAAATTCGAACCCCGAGGGGGGGAGGGGGGAAAAACGTGTTTTTTACCTATTCCTTCATATCTCAAAGAAGGAAACTGATATCCATAAGATTTTTGCTTTAAAATGTAAGAAACATGAATACCTAAAAACCAATTTCAGATTTTTTCAAAATTCGGCCCCCCAAGGGGGGGGGAGGGGTCTAAACGTGTTTTTACGTGTTTTATCACATATTCCTTCATATCTCGAAGAAGAAAACAGATATCCATAAGATTCTTGCTTTAAAATGAAAGGAACACGAATGCCTATAAATCAATTACAGGATTTTTCAAAATTCGGCCCCCATAGGGGGGGGGCAAAACGTGTTTTTCCCATATTCCCTCAAAGAAGGAAACAGATATCCGTAAGATTCTTGATTTAAAATGTAAGAAACACGATTAAATGTAACAAACACGATCAATGTCACGATTTTTCGACATTCGCTTTAGATTTTGTAAAAATTGCTAGAAAAAATCCAATAATTTATATTTCCTATATATCACTATTTTGAACACCAAACTGGTGGTAGGGGAAAAGAGAGAGATCAACCTTAATTAAATGAAATGTGGAAGGGTGTGTGTATGTGTGTGTGAATTGTATATATTTCGGTTGTTAGTACGTATACATCTAGAGCTCAGGTTAACTCCATTCATTTTTATTATCCTAGGCAACGCCAGGTAATTCTTTGTTTATGAAACCGGCGATTTTCACAAGGGTTTACGGGGAAGCCCTCAAACTCCTCGAAGGGCCGGGATCCAGTGGGATATCAAAATTGAAAGAAACATTTTAATGCTGACATCAGCATGGGGGGGGGGTATTAAAATATGCTGATGGGAAGCTGACCAGTGGAAAGGGGTATCGATTGGCATAAAATTCAAATATACATATCATACAAGTAAGCTTTATTAAGGGTACACCCGTGCAACGCCGGGTATATAAAGCTCGTGTACTTATATTTATTAAATTCCAAAGGATTCGTCAGAACTCAGTGAGGTGACATAAAGTAAAATTGGGAACTAGTGATCCCAATTTGTTCCCAGTTCCTAAGGCGCAATTTTTAACAGATCTCTTGTATTCCTCCCTTTTACTTGGTACCCCTTCCTGGGCGAAATCTTAAATAGTACCATAATATATTTCCCAATCTCCTCCACATCCCTCTATATACATTCTCAGTCTATTTCTCATTACTCGAAATAATATCTTTAACCACGGACGGTTAGTCTTTTTACAATAGCTAAACGGAGCTTAGTAATATACATATACTTTCCATTTCCTAGATTCTATTTAAACAAAGTTGTTAAGCTCTCCTAAAATAGAAAATGCAGTGACGAAGATAACGTATATTACTAAGCTTCGTTTAACATTTGTAAAAGGACTAACCTTTTGTGAGTAAAGAAATTATTTCGAGTAATAAGAAATAGGTAGAGAATGTATCGAGGAGATTATTGTACTATTTAAGACTTCGCCCAAGGAGGGATACAAAAAAAATGGAATCCACTTTAAACTGTAGACCCCTGTTTATTTAGCTCTGTAGCAAAGGATGGTGATAATGCTTAAAAAACAAACCAGACAGTTAACAAAGAAGTAAAAAAAGTGTTGTTTGTGTGTGTAAGTAAGTAAGTGTAAGTAATTTATCTCTATCTCCAAATTTAAAACAAGCTTGATTCAAAAGGGGAAATTCTTTTCATTATAATTTTAAAGCAGAAAATCCATCAAATGGATGATGCATTATGAAATGACCAAACTTTATGAGTGATGGGTCTTTCATGGGCTCATGATTTTACTTCTTAATAGAATGAAAAAACACCGTTTAAAAGACCAATTTTGTGGTATACAAGAAAAAAATGCTAAGGGGAATTAACACCATAACAACCTTAAATTCAACTTAATTAAATGCGGGACAGTGAGCATGCTTTAAATTTAGGATCATAATATACCGCTGAATAGGATGGTAATCCTTGAGCTCATGACTGTTTCAACCTATTTGTCTGACATACCATGAACAAAAAATGTAGTATTTAATTGAATTATACTTTCAAAATATAACCGATATCCTAATGGCGAGGCCAGGTAGGTCCCTGTAGGTCCCGATCTAGCCCTTGTGTAGCAAAAAGTTGACCGTAGCGCACCAAATCAAACCAAACCTAATGGCAAATATGTCAACAGTGTTTAAAATACGCCTGTCCCTAGGCCTAATTGCTCTTAAACCGAAAATTTAATGGCTGACCAAAGATCTTCCCAATTCCCCCCCCCCCCCTCTCTCATCCCTACTCCAGATAATGTCTATGTGGTATAAGCCATTGAAACCGCAAATAGTCGAAAAAATGCTTGCAAAGTTTTCCATGGATTTTTAATATGCAACATAAAGGTGAAATGCGAGGTATTTATCTTTATTAAGTATCCATGGCTTCCATGAATCAAATCATGGAACCTGCTGAACCAAAACACATTAGGTATGGGATCTCTGGCGACCCGAAAATATTAATTCTTTCACGAAAATATACCAGTAGCTCCCCCCCCCAGTATTGTGAAAGTGTGAATACCATACATTGATATTTACTTTACCGCAGCTTCTTTAAAAATAAATAATGTTTATGGTTAAACGGGTGTGCTGTAACCGGGTATGAAACTGATCAATTTGGAATCTCAAAATATTAAGCTTTTGTTTCCGAATTTTAAAAATTAACTTATTGACTTATTATTGCATGTTTTTCTTGATATATGCTCCGTCATTGACAAATTGCATCAGGAAGTAACAAGAAAAGCAATATTTCCTTTATTTTATCCAAATGAGTTTTTACAGTTAAACGAAGCCATAAGAGTCCATGATTTTATTATCTCCGTATCAATGTCAAAACAATTCCAAACACCCTTTTCTTGTCAGTAATCCATTTCAAAAAACATCCAATTGAACAGAAATATTAATTTCGAGATAAAGGAATTGAGAGAATCTCATCCCCAACTGATATATGGTCACCGGCGGGCTTCCCAAACCTATTGAGTCATCATATAAGAGTCTAATGAGGGCTCCTCAAGGGTGTGCCTCACGATTGTACCATCCATCAAAACAGTGCGATGGAAAAGTCTATGGCAGTGCTTCATTTTCTCTACACTCTAGTAAGCACTACGTGTCAAAAATAGTCGGCGTTTGTAGTTTTCTCAATCAGTATGCAATTTCAAAGACATATGTACGAGATAATGGCCACAATTACAGTAATAAATTCTCATAAATTATCGTAGAGTTTGAAACATATCCACAATAGTCTATTTTCGCATTTGGGCTTCAGAGAGATATTAATTAACCTGACTAAGGATGGATATGCATTAGAGATTAAATAGTCCTATAAACGGCGATTTGTCTTCATCCTAAACGCTGAAATATGTCCAGATTAATGTCACCTATATTTTAGGTTATTTCATTAGCAAAATTGTTAATGCTCCTATTAGGATGCTAACAGGACTTTTCAATCGGAAGAAAGGTCAGAAAAATTGGCTGAACATTAAAGGATGAAAGTGAAGAATTATTTACAGCCTATTAAATAGAAATTGCTATATATATCTATTAAGTATAGTATTATGTAAGATGGTATATTTTGAGTCACGAAAAAAATGGCATGCGTGTGAGTAATGTTCATTCAAGAACCATAAATTCTTAATTCCGATCTGCATGTTAATGAAATATTGAAGTGAATAATCATCTTGTTAAATAGTTAAAAAGACTAGTATATTATTTCAAGGGTTTTAAGAGGTTTTAATTTCCTATCACGATCACAGGAACACTCTGGAATATCTAATGCAAAATGTATCATTTGCGCTAAAAATGGAAATTAGGAAGTGTACTCAAAATAAATAAATTTTCATCTTCATGAGTCATTCTTTCATTTCTCTTCTTCTGTCCACTGTCACTCTTTTCTTTTTATTTAAGTTTTATATATATATATATAGATCTGAAAGCGAAAAGATTTAATGGTTTATCCTCTTGACCTGAACTTTCACAGAACCGGTCAATGGCACAAATTCTAAACCTGGAAAGACCCGTATAAGCAAATTACTTCTCTAGAAACGTATTATACTCTAATACAGATAAATGTTCATGAAAGAAGTTTTGAAAATCGAAAACTCATTGTTAATCTTTTATCTTTTCATGTTATTCGAAAGATTCTCGGGTTGTAATATTATTTATGATTAAGTACTTTTTGTACACTGAACAATTAAGTCATGCTAGAAATAATGGTTAGCGATTCTTGAACATACAACTGGGTGTCCCGAATTAGATTTTCAGAGTTTTTTCTCGTATGTATAAAGCATTGGTCTTTTTAAGGTTGTGCAAGTCAGAATGCATCCCATACAAAAGATCCTCTGATGTGCTGTCTATCCAAAGCCTCATTTTTACTCAATTACAAATCGTACTTCAGAAAACACCCATTGACATTTTTGGGCCGGAAATAATGCTTTATAAATTTACGATGTCTACTTGCTTTTCGTCTATTTCAAATTAAGTCTAGTATCACGGAACTTAATTGTTATTCTGAATCCAGGTAGGAAAACTAGAATGCTATTTTAAGTCGAATATTATTTTCCAGACTTTAAAAAAGCTTTTATACATTGAAAAAAGTTTATAACTCTCCAGTAATGACTAGTTAATCGTCAAGATAAAAATTAAAACTTCTTTTTACAAAATCACATTCACTATTTAGTAAACTAAACTAGCAATTACAGTTCACCATTACTGTCTCCCTTTATTCGAGACATTGAAAGCTTTATGCTAAATGTCAGAAACACATTGCAGAATAATTTCCACAGAAGAAGTAAGATGTCAGTTTGACAATATGACACAATAAGGTAGCCAAATGTAAAAAAAGAATAAGTTTAAAACTCTGAGTGGGAAAGAATAAAATATTTCTACTGAAAATATGGTGATAACTCAAATTTCCTCAAGTTCCCTGGCATGCTTTCTTGAAATTTTATTTCTGACAAGAATGTGTTTAAAACTTTCAAACTTGGATTTATTCCATGAAAACAAATGAAATTAACGCTATTTGATTGTTGAATCCAATATATAAATGGACGCATATTGGATATAACAATCTAATGCAAATTATCCATTGTAGGTATGTACGTAAAGTGGATGATACTATACACGCATATATACGCATATGATGACAACATACGTATATATTCCAGTATTAGTATACTGGATACAACAAAACAATATTCCATTACTAAAGTCGGGTTTGTTGGTTGAGAGTTCTACGGTCAACTTATGCTACACAAGGGCTAACAAGACAACCATTGCAAAAGTCATCACGCAACCATTATGTATACCATTGCGTAATGCTATTTGATTGTTATAACCAATAAACAAAAGGAAATATTCTTTATATTAATGTTTATAAACATCTTTTATGGTATAAACATATCGTAATATAATATATATATTGTGAAGAATAGGAAATTCTTCAAGCAGTCAGTCGTGTGAATATTTGATGTGTTTTTGTCACCCCTGTCCTTGGCAACAGAGGGGGGCGTGAACAGGGTTGAACTCTGGTGTCAAACTAACTGACTGATGGTAATCTCCGGGCTGAGGGCGATATTCCTCTCCTTGTCTTCTGGCAAGAGGGTGTCAGCTGGCGACAAAGGCCACACACCGAGAGTCCGACATTCTTCATGCACAAAAGGGCTGTTCGTTACGCTAAAACCCTCTGCGTGGGAAATGCTCGAATGTTGGAAATAGCTGATGTCACTAATTTCATCAAATCAGCGTCTAAGCACAAAAACCAACGCATGATAGGACGAAATATGTTCCAGGGAGGTGCTTAGAGTTTTCTTGGAGAACCTCGGACCGAAAATGAATCAGATAGACTTGAGATCTACTCTCAGAAGGTGATTGATACCTGCGGCCTTGAGCCAGATTACATTTTTGGGAACTTGAATCCCGGGCTTAGTACCGTTTCACATAGTCAATGGACTCTGACTGTTTGGGGAAGAATTTTAACTCCCGGGTGGCTTAGGGCGGTTATGACTGTAAAATTTGATGTAACTGAAGTGTAAATATTGTATATAATTAAATACATAATTTTAAATCCTAAACTCCGTATCTTGAATTAATCTATGCCCAGCTACCTGGGAGAAGTGTTCATATCGTCACAATATATATCAAAGTATAAACGGGATCTATCTTTTGCTGTATAAACATATTGATTGCTATTTTGCAAATAAATCTGAATGTCCATTGACTTCAAGAAGTTTATAAACTACCATTGCTTCAGAGAAACCTCTCATGTATATGCAGTAAAACTTCTGAACAATATTATGCTGACCGAGAAGAAATGCTGTTGTAAAGAGAGATATTGTGACAGATGTAGTCTAGAATCTTGTGTTATTTAATTGTTATTTAATTGGCTCTGACGACAGACTATACGTGTAGATATTACTTTAGACTTTGTCAGAGTAATATGCGACGAATTAGTAATTCAAGGTAAATGTTCAGTTTTAAAAATATTAATTATACTAAGACTGCTTGAATACATTTCTTCTAAAATAATTAAAACTGTAATGCTGCAAAAAAAGATCATTTACGTGATTAAATGGTAAAAAGAATCATATAATTTCTCTGCGGGCTTTAAAATCTGTAATTCCCATCGCAGAAACAAGTTTCTTAGCTTGTTCATAAAACAATCGGTCCTCTTATGGAGATAATTAATACCCGTTTTATCAGAACCACTTTATAGAGGCCACATTAATGTGCATTATCCATAGTAGGTATGTACGTGTACGTATAGTGAATAATTCTACACTCACACATACGTATATGATGGCAATAATGGCAATATAAGTATACATTCCAGTATTCGTATACTGTATACAACAATACAATATACCATTACCACTTTATAGAGGCCGCATCAATTCTTATTCTGTTTATCAAGACATCAAATTAATTGGAATTTTTCAACTACTTGATATCTTTTCCTTTCTGTAGGTAAGTTGTTATTGTAGATTTCGGAAGATCATGTCTATGAAATCTTCTACTTGCTTCTTTCCTGCATCATTGCTTGTAATAAAACTTTTTTTTTTGAGCTATTTTTCTCTCTCAAACGCACAGTGTTCTTGATCTTATATTGCACTACGTGTCCCGCAAGCAGAAATCAGCAAAAACGGTAATGTCAAAAAAAGAAGGAAGGAAGGAGTTCGCATCATGAAACTATGCACACTTTCGGCAAAAGTGCTCTCCTGACAAAACACGGGGTATAGTCTTTCAATAGTCTTCTATGTTATCAGTGCTGTAACAAAGAATAACTCAAAAAAAAATTCCTCGAATAAATCGTAGTGCAGAGAGGTATCACTGTTTGGAATAATATCATTTTTTATAGAATGTGATCCAGTGCAGTTGAGTGGTTAAAGTTTCAGAATTCAGCAATGTGGTTACTCGGTTCGAATGCCAACAAGCGCCAATGAATGCATTTCGTGTCTGCGCCGGTATGATGACATTAAATCCGTATGCCACGTTGTCAAAAATCATATTGATAGAATGGCATTTAAAAAATTTAAATTTTTTTTTTCTCAAACATTTTACATTACTGCAGAGGTAAATTCGCCATGGCATTCAAAAAAGAAAATTGTTGTAGAGAGATTTACCGTTATATTAAATATCACTACTGCGAGGTTTCACTGCATGCATATATACAGGGTGTCCGGGCTAAAGGTATCCAAAAGTCATGACTTATTTTTACGGAACTACCCATTAGAATTTTTAAAAATTTATTTAAATAGAAAGAACATCTCACCAAGTTTTAATATCAATCATAGATTTCTATCATAGTATCATAGATTTCGATGTGTGCACCTTTTGTAGCACGACTAACTTCTAAATAGTAATCCAATTCTCTCCAAGTGTTTCGTAGCATATCAGGCGTTATTAGACTTTTTTTCTTGGGGATTCATTAAATCCGTTGTGTATAAGCGAAAAGTTGAAACTGTGAATGAGTTGAAGAAACTTATCATTCAAGCAATTCATGTAATAACTCCTGATATGATCAGAGCCTGACAAAGGCAGGGGCATACGGGGCAGTTGCCCCGGGCCCCCACATTAGAGGGGGCCCCCAAATCGAATAGAAAGTTTATTTTACGTTTCCTTCTTTAATGAACTTTATTTAGATGTGCTATATCCCTTTTAATGATGGACATAGAATTGTCAGAAAATCAATAAAATGGACAGAACGATATTTCGTCTGACCATTGCAGGGGGGTGTTGACTTTATAGCTATTTAGGTTCTAGTCATTTTCTTGTTATATATCTATAATGAGGTGAAAAATTTAAATACCTCCATAAAGTTCGGTTATTCATTACTGAAGTAGTGAAGCAGAGGGGGGCCCCAAAGAAGTTTTTGCCCCGGGCCCCCAATTAGGCTAAGTCGGGCCCTGGATATGATAATAAACACTTGGAGAGAACTGGATTACCGTTTAGACGTTTGTCGTGCTATAAAGGTGCATACATCGAAATCTATGATATATGATCAAAGTCTACGATTGATATTAAAACTTGGTGAGATGTCCTTTCTATTTAAATATTTTTTTTAATTCTAATGGGTAGTTCTCCCCCCCCCCCCCCAAAAAAAAAAAAATCATGACTTTTGAATACCTTTAGCCCTGACACCCTGTATTACAGTGTACTAGTGAACTCTTTAACTAGATGTATGTTTTTTTCAGTGCAGTACATCCAAAGGAAGTTATACAAGATATTGCTGGTCCCTTTTCATAGAAGACTATTCAAGGAGAAATTTTCTTTAAAAAAAAAAGTTAAAGAGGTAAAAGAAATAAAATTAAAATTTCATTTTGCCAACATTAAAAAAAGCAAATAACATTTCGTGAGCTCTTCATGGCAGTCACATAAAATAATAATTTATAAAATCTAAACATTTTGCACACTGGTAACGAAACGGTCACTCAAACATTTAAAACAGCACCGCTTTATGACGACGTCTCATTAAAAAAGTCTTATTAAGAGGCTTTCCTCCCCAATATGGCAAGAGAAAGTATGGAAGAAAAAAATTCTAGGCTGCAATTAACATTTAGCATTAATGATATTTCTCTTAAAAATAAAATAAATTATGTCTAAAAATCGCATAATACTTTAGAGTTATTTAACCAACTGTTAATGTAAACTAAATTAATCAAATAACCAACATAGAGTGCCATGTACATTTGACAGATAAATGAAAAACCGGAGAATTTGGAGCTGACAGCATTTTTTTTTCTTTTTTATCCGTCTTCAGAGTGTTCGGTTTCGTTCTCTTCATCAGTTTAATTCTCCAAGCTGGTAGTTTCCTAAATTAGATCTCTCTCTCTCATCGAGGAGGAATTCCTCTCCGGATTTTTCCGTAGATTTATTGTTGGCTGTTATTAATCACATTCGTGGAATTAAAGATGTTGTTTAGAAAATGTGACAGATCTTGTCTCACAATTATCTTTATCCAGTGTGAGATTGATCACAGAGCAAAATTTCAGGAATTTCTAGCTTTTTCACTATTTATACTAAGTATATATAAATAGAGAAAAGTGCACATATGCTCAGATACATGCATACATACACAAATATATGTAAATAATATATATATATATATATATATATATATATATATATATATATATATATATATATATATATATATACACTGCTGGTCACTGTAAATGCAACACCCTGAAGGAAACATGCAAATAACATGAAATTTACAACATGCATTAGTGGAGGTGAGATATGCAAATGATTAGAATTTCAGCGCAGACGCACATCACACGCGCCTGTGGCGCCACTTCAAAGCGCTATTAAGGCTTGGAGATTCGACGATTTCAAGTTCGGCAATTGTGTTTTTCTTGTGGTTTTTTCAAAAAACGATCAATTATGCCTCGCCGAAAACAGCGATCATCTTTTGATCAAGTATCCGAGTTCGACAGAGGAAGGATAGTGGCCCTACCGAGATTGTGGATTATCTTTCAGGGAAATCGGTAGTTGTGTTGGACAAAACCAAACAACTGTAATGCGGATATGTGATCGTTGGATGCAGGAGGGTACGACGGACCGGCGTGATCGATCGCATCCACCTCGGCGCACCACTTCACGTGATGACAGGCAAATTGTGCGCATGGCAGTGACAGGTCGCTCAGTCACATCACGAACCATAGCACAGCACATGCAGTCTGTAACGCCTCATCCAGTGTCTGCGCGTACCATTCGAAGCCGTTTACAGCAGAGTGGTCTGTCCGCAAGACGTCCATTGCTTTGTCTACCCTTGACGCAGAACCACAGACGTCTCCGCCGCCAATGGTGCGATGACAGAAGGATGTGGACGGCAGAATGGAATGAAATTGTCTTTACTGACGAGTCACGCTTCTGTCTGCAACACCACGATGGTCGCATTTGAGTCTGGAGACACCGTGAAGAGAGGATGCTGAACAGCTGCGTTATGCACCGCCACACTGGTCCTGCACCGGGTATTATGGTATGGGGTGGTATTGGATATCACTCTCGCACACCTCTAGTACGCATTGCCGGTACTTTAAACATCCAGTGCTACATCTCCGAGGTGTTGGAGCCAGTTGTCCTTCCTTACCTTCAGGGCTTGCCCACAGCCATATTTCAACAGGATAATGCGCGACCACACGTGGCACGCATTGTCCAACGGTTCTTCGTCAATCGCCAGATTGAATTGCTTCCCTGACCGCCTCGCTCTCCGGATCTTTCGCCGATTGAAAACATGTGGTCCATGGTTGCTCTACGATTGACCCAGATTCCATCCCCAGCTGCCACAGCAGATCAAAATTGGCAACGTGTGGAGGCTGCTTGGTCTGCTGTACCCCAAGAACTCATCCAAAGTCTCTTTGAATCAATGCCGAGGCGTTTGGCAGCGGTGATCTCCAACAATGGCGGCTACTATGGCTACTGATTTTGGCAGGAACCACACTTCACAGAAGTCTATAAATTTAATTATTTGATACTTGGTAAACATGTTATCTACAAAATAAATTTTGTTGTGATATCTCTTGTCTTTGTTGGTGTTGCAATTTGGGTGGCCAGCAGTGTATATATATATATATTATAAAACGATACCTGTAAGGAAAAACAGAAGAGTAAGTGAATAAAATAGTAGTTGGGCGTCGGGCTATGCTACAGAACATGCATCAACGATTGAAGCTACGTTAAAAGGAATACAATAGAATTATTTGCCGATCAGTATAATAATTAATGAGCATTTGAGTTAATTATGTTTCATTTGTAAGCTGTCACTCGTTGCCCCTGTGTGAGTAAATGAATCAAAAGCAAAGTATTTCTGAACTGTTCCGAGAGCTGTTAGTATTAATATTTGCTGCGGCAATGCAATATCTTAATACAATTTGGAAAAGACAGCAAATATATCACCATATTATATCACCATAGTCTGTCAGAAGCAGAACGTGTACGGAAACATTATGGCGTTCCTACTTCAAGACTGTAAAATGACTGAGACAGAACATGAAGTCATTAAATCTCTTGAGAATGTAAATTATGAGGAGATTATTGAAGGCAAATCATTTAAACCCTGAAACTCACGAGTTAAAAAAATCTCAGAAACAGTGGATGGACATAAGGTGAGTAGAAACTAACAACAAGTCGGTCGCTCCAGGACAACGTAGACGAAAGGTGCTCTCTAGACGAGAGTCTCGACCAAGTCTGCTCAAAAAACTGGATTTCTTCTCCCGGCGTTGGCAATCGTGCTTCCAGTCACGTGACTGCAAATGTTTAGGTTGGCTGGCACAATTTGTGACGTCATGTCCGTTGGCTGTGATTCGCTTGACAACGAAACCATGTGGTCGGCTCTTATAAATCAGCTGATCTGAAAATCATTAGTTCACGTCGAAATAGTCATTAGTTTACGTCCTCCCAGGAGCCGGCAGATAGGAGCAACCCCATTCTCTGCTTCCAGACACCTTGACGCTGATCTATAGAACTGTTCGCAGGTCACCTGCTGTGGGAAGGTCCGGCTGTCTGGGTGATTTATTCGGAAAGGTCGTGACGGATTCTTACAACCCCCTCCCTCCTTGAAGGAGATTTTGGCATAATGGCAAAATCTGAAAATCACGGTTAGACACAGCTCACCTGATACATCATTAGAGGCAATGAATTTAATTTACTACACAATTATTTCTACATTTACTTTACTACACAGGTTAATACATTTATTCTAATACATTATGATTACCATGTTACCTAACACATTAATACACTAATTTATTTACACAATTCATTAATTATTTTACACTCTACATTAATTTATTTACAACATTACGCCTGACTTAAGGTTTCTATTCTGCCATAAAACGGCTTTAGGCAATCGGCATGACCTATCAATTTACCAGATTTGTGGACAATTTGATAATTGAAAGGCTGTAAGGCAAGAGCCCATTCATAAGCCTTTGGTTATTTCCCGCATTTGTCTTAAGAAAAACGAGCTGATTCTGATCCGCCTCGATGGTGAATCTCCGCCCATCCAGGGTAATGTCTTAGTTTCTTTATGGCGTTATATTATGCCTGCGCACTCTTTTTTCGGTGGTGCAAACTTTTTTCTGCTTTAGTAATTTTTTTACTAAGGTACAACACTGGATGGTCAGTATTCTCCGGTCCCTTTTGTGCCAAAATTATACCGATACCAATGTCGGATGCATCGGTTTGCAGGATAAATTCTTTGGCGAAGTCCGGAGCGTACAAAACAGGTTTCCTGGTCACTTTCGTTTCAATTCTCGAGCCGCGGTATTGCACTCGCTGACCATTCAACTTTCTCCCCAATTTTAAACTCCCTTCTCACTGACCCTTTATCATGATTAGTTTTTCTATTAACTTTATCTCCTTTTTAGTTCGGAAGTGGTGTTCTGATAGTTCCGTAGCCTATTCATGAACTGGAAAACATAATCTGTAACCACATTAGTCTCCGGTGAATTCCTATACCATTTTCCGAAAAGTAGTGTTTCCGACACCCTTAACTTCTTCCTAAATATCAGTTCGGCGATGCTAAAAACCATAAACATATGAGTCATGTTTCCAAGTGCCAACATGGCTGAGGGTAACCTTACCTCCCAATTCTCTTTCGCCTCAAGGCAATTAACTTTCAAGAGTCGTTCAATGGTGCGGTGAAAGCGCTCGACGGGATTTCTTTGCGGATGAAACATTGAGTTCCGCGTCACCTTAATATGAACTTCCTCCAGAAACGTGGTTGTTAATTTGCTTGTGAATTCCGTAAAATTATCTAATTGCAATTCCTTCGGAAACCCTATCCGACTGAAATTTTCTAATAGAGTATCCGTCACATGTTCTAAATTTAAAATACTCAAAGTTATGGCTTCCGGATACTTGGACGCCATGCACAAAGCGTTTAAAATATACCAGTTTCTTTTTGGTGGGTCTGCAAACGACCAATGATCTCTACGTTAATTCCCGTGAAAACCTCCGTAATTTCTGGGACTAATTTCAGCGGGGCTTTCTTCCGTTCTCTCGATCTCTCTACTCTTTGACACAGGTCCCATGACCTAACATAGTCCTTACACTCTTTTATGCACTGGGGCCAAAAATAATACGTCACTAATTTGTATTTACTTTTTGACATTCCCATGAGCGATCCGATGCCATCATGGAATAAACTTAAAACTTTAGACTGTACTTAGTGGTACATCAATTGTTTTCTTTCCTCCCCTCTGTGATCTCGGGGTTTCCTAAAAAGTAATTCAATTTTTGACCACAATTCCCATGGTTTTCTGTGGCTTACCTTTTTCCCAAATGATGTAAGTTCAGGGCAATTTTTTTGTTCTAAAACGATAGTGTCGGCCACTCTCTTCCACTAATTGCATTTTTATCCGACGACTATTGGAAATTCAAGTTCTTTTAATTCATCGGCGAATTTACCTCGGGTTCCTGCGACTCAGTATTTGCTCGGCCGTTTCCCCGTTCTCTACCGTAATTCCCGCTTGAATTTCCTCCCGCATCCCTCGACTTTGGGTGACGACGGCATTTACGCTAGCTAGTTTTAATATTTGCGCCTCTATCAGCTCCTGAGTGGAATTTCCCTGCAAGTAGTGGTTCATTTCCACACTCTTACCTACCACGGCGGCCTTGCTATCACCTGGCCGAATTCAGGGCTCTCAAGTGTTACGCGAGCTAAAGGTAAACGTCTAAATTCATTTTCCAAGGGCTGTTTGAGCCAAATATTCTCTCCGGTGAAATCTCCGGGTTTAACTAATTTAACAGGGCACAAATCTACGCAACTGACGCTATCACGCAATAATACGGTTTCAACCCGAATTCACGTAAGCTTCGCTTAAGTAGGGCTAAAACGCAAGAGAAAAATCTTCCGTCGTAACTAAGTTGTTTATGATTTCTCTGGATTTATTTAATTCGGGACAGTTCGGGCGGACATGTCCATTCTGACCACACTGAAAGCAGATAGGGCCACTTCGCTTCTCATACTCCCTGGTCCTCCAATCATTATATTTTTATTAGCAGCGTTGCGCCACTCTTTCGTACCTGATTCTTCTACTCCCGCTTTCGTCGTGGGACTAAATTTCTCTGACTGCTTGGGGCGGTCTACCTTTTTCTTTCGGGCGATTTAATTTGCGTCGGTTTCTGTACGAATCGGAGGGTCGACTCATACGCGTCTAGCTTCTTTACTAAGGTTTATAGGGTCATTTAACGTTGCCCATACATCCATGAAATGATCTTTAATTTCCGCTGGTACGCGTCGCCTTTATTTGGTCGTCTATCATAAGTTCTATGAGTGACTCAAATCTTTAACTTCAATTCCCTCTAACCATCCTTCTAAATAGCTCCTCAATTCAAATATTAAATCTTTTCCACAAAGCACCGTTCTGCCGTTGATGGGTTTGGAACTTCGTACAGAATGCTTCGGCACTGAGTTTAAACCTGTCTAGCAGTACCGAACTTAACATATTCGTAATTATAATTTTTTTCTTCAGGTTCCCTGATGATTATTCCCGCTATTTCGCTCGGCAAAAGACTTAGTAACTCTGACACTAAATCACAATCATTAATTTGCAATTTTCCTAGCTTGCCTCTCAAACAATTTAAGAATAAAGCTCTGTCTATCTTTCGGCATCATACCTCTGTATTACCGATTTAACATACCTAGACGGGTTCCCGCTTTCTGAGTTCACGGAATTCACACTACTATTTTCCCCAATTAGTGTGATTTTAAGTTTTTCAAGCTCAAAAGCGCGTTTCTGCTGCTTTCTCTTCTTTAATCTCCTGCAATTTTCTATCTTCTATAAGATTTACGAGAATATTTTTCGCACTCTCTTCCTCGAAGCCTTCACTTTCTGAAATTTTTTTTGCCAGATCGATTATTCTATCCGATTCTTGTATTTCTACTTGCAGCTCAAAAGCCAATTCTGCAAGTCAATTTTCTTGTATTCTGTTAAAACGACATTTTGCCTCCTTAACTAATTGATATCAATCCCTCTTTAACCGTTCATCCACAACTTAACCTTACCGGAACCCTCGGAATCTTGACCTCAATACAACAAAAGAAATGGTTTTCCGCTTTTCTCACGCCTTTACAATAGAGCCCTCTCATTCTGGGAATTCTACTCCTACGTCTTCCGAGCAAAAGGGGGGGGGGGGGGTTACTCCGAAAGATTACAGTTTCAGACTCTTTTGAAATCCTAACATGGCACATACTATTCAACGATGTTTAAAATTTTTCAGACCAAATTTCACACACATAATAAATCAAATGCTACTTCAATATAATCTTAAGCACTCTACCACAAGTTCAATAACTGACTAAATTAATTTGCAATACACAGTTACTTAATTTCAATAATTGGCTAATTTAATTTGCAATACCAATGTCTTAATTTCAATAATTGACTAAATTAGTTTGCAATACACAATACTTAATTTCAATAATTGGCTAATTTTTTTTGCAATACACAATTTTCTTAATTTCAGTAATTGACTAAATTAGTTGGCAAAACACAGTTACTAATTTCAATTTAGAATAAGTACTTAATCATATTATCCACAGTTCTAGTATTCATTTAACAAATATTTGTTCATTCACTTTTCTTCAGAAATCTGCATCAGAATTATGGATTTGAAAGGGAAGGCGAAGATTAAATGAAACAGACTTTTTATAAATATTTATTTCACTTTTGTAAAACTTCTTTGCACGAAAAATACATAATTTTCCTTGTATGAAAAGATTGTATTATATCAGAAGTATACGGCTGACCTAATATAATCTTTCAGTTACTATGTGCTATATGCATATATATATCATCTATATATTAATTTGCTAAGCCGACTTTTTGGGCAGTCCGTGAGAGAAAACTACTGCATCAATTTACTTCATTTTGGTCTTAAACGAAAGATTGTAATCTGTAGATTGTTAAATTTGGTTTTTGTGACAGCAATTTCTATTAATTAGCGATAATTCACAATTTACAATTGATTTTTACGCATGCTCAGTGACATGTTTTAATGATAACACGTTTTATTCGAGAAGTCTCTCTAGATCTATCTCTGCCTTATTTATTTTTATGATAATTATATTTGTGAATACAACAGTAAACCTCATGGAAATTGTTTATTTCATGTTGTTTAAATAGCGATAATTTATAATTAAAAAAATTGCTTTCTGCCACTGCTCAGTGACATTTTTAAATCTGTCTTTAGATACTCACTAAGCACAAAGCCGCTTAATCACAATTTGTTTCTGCGCATTATTATGATTTTCAACATTTGACAATGATGTGTTGAATATAATTTGTGTATTAGTACATTCATTTACTATCTAGCCGTCATGTTTTGACAGACATCAACTATTGTTAGATTATGTTAATTTATTTTTGGCTTTTATATAGAAATGAAATAAACATCCACTTACAAATGGATAATTTTTTCGATCAAGAGTTTATGCACAAGAGAGCAAAGAGTAGTACCTGCCTAAATTTGTTTTTCATTTTGATTAAGACGGACTTTTCGGCAGACTCTCTTGGATGCCAAAGCGGGTATCTATCGGGCGCTTCATTTCAAACTCAGGTTCTCTGCGATTTACCTGGCAACCCTACCAGCAGTTGCACTGTGCCAATTTCAATTTCGTTAGGCGCTACATTTCCTTTTTTTGGTAGACCGCTGGGTTACACTTATTTGGATTTCAAATTTTTCGGTGATAGTGTTGATAATTATTTCATGATTTAAATATTTCGTGACGCTGGAATTGGAGCCATTTTTTTTATAGAAACATGACCATTTTACCTTATTTTCGGCACTTTTTTTTTGGGGGGGGGTGTAAGTATGTTGATTTTGTAATGAATAACATGACCGTTTTTATTTATCAGAAGATAGATATATTCATAGCATAAAGTAAAATACTTCGAGTGACAGTTCTCTTTTAAATAAAATTGCGTCCGAATGCATTTCAATAAATGTTTAACAGATTAAACACTAAAACATATACATTTTTAAAGCTCTATACAGGCATAATATTGTTATTAAAATATTGAGGTACATTGAATTTTATTCGTCATTTTTACAGTATTTATTCGCATACTTTATACCTAGTGATGTATAGAACAATAAAGAATGAATCGAGGAAATGAAATAAAAATAATTGATGACTGAAATAAATTTCACATAGCTGACCAACGTAGATGTAATGTAGGTACAAATACTTTATAAGTTTTAACACCCATTGATATGAAACGTATTCATATTTTCCGATATGCTTCATAAAAACAAACTCCATCTCATCAGAGATAAAATTAGAAAGTGTGTGTTTGTATGTATGTAAATGTTGACAGTAATTTAGTAGCTTTTAATGTGCTAGTAAATACAGGGCAGTTTCTAGTGGTAGCTGCCACCCGTGTGCGAGAATAATTCCCCCCCCCCCTCACCTCATACCGTATGGATTAATTGAAATTTCTCTGAAATATTTTTACCTTAAATGAAACAACGAATTACAGAAAATATTATAAATTCAGTTTATTTTTTAATTTTATAACTTAACATAATAATTATTAATGTATTGATATAACAACTAAATGAATACGTTATATTAAATACATACAACACATATCTATTAATACATATACTTAATAAGTCAGTCAAAAAGATAATCTTTGCTTTCCTTGCCCTTTTTAATGCAAATTCTGTTATAATATCTGATCATCTATATCTTCCGAAATGTCCTTTTCGATGCTAATAATAGATAAGTCTGAAAGCCTTTCTTGTCCCATTGTAGATCTCAAATAATTTTTTATTATTTTAAGTTTTGAAAAGCTTCTTTCCCCGCTAGCCACAGTCACAGGCAATGTTAATAAAATTCGTATGGCAATCACTAAATTTGGAAACAGATAGATGAGGTTGTTTGTAAATAGGTATTGAATCACATTTAACGCGTTCATTTCAAGGGAAATATAGAGGGCAACGTTGTCAGTTTCATCGCATAAATCTTCAGCTATAATATATTTTTTATTTGTAAATGGATCATGTAACATACTTTCAACATATTTACATTTTGTAGACCTATTTGATTTATCTGTTTCAAGGAAATCTGATATTGAAATAAATCCCCAAATTTGCTCCCTAATTTCTATTTGCTTTGATTTATTATTTAATAGAACAAATCTTACTACAACAGTAATTCGGTCTTGGTTGCTTAGATCAGGGGCGGAATCTAAAAGATTAGAATAATATTTACAAAATTTTAAGAGTGATATTATTTCATGTCTTATTTTTTGTTCCAAAAGGGAAATAGTTCATTTTGAATATGAACACCTACAGTGGCTCCAAAATGTATTCGTACACTTACGATTTTCAATGAAATAGGGATCTATCCATTAATTAAAATGAATATTACAGAATGGGCATTTAATAATAAGATTTATAATCTATTCTTAACAAAACTATATGAAATATTTTGAAAACATAGTAAAACTTTATTTTTAAGACACCAATAATCATAAAGTAACAAAAACTTTATCTCACAAAAGTCATCGTACACTGAAATATTTTCGGATAAATTCATAGCTAAATTATCGCCTGGCGCTTAATTTTTATTTTGAATTGTGGTGGCATTTAAAATATCGTTTGGCTTTAATTTTTGCTTGCCTATTCCGTAATATTCTATTTATTATTTAAAAATGGCTCGCAAAGAAACAACAAACAGCATTGATCGAAAATTTATTATTTTTCATCATAGTTGTGGTATATCAGTTCGGAATATTGCTAAATTACTTAATTTATCCATTATACTGTGCAGTATGTGATAAACGCTTTAAAGAAGAAAATCGGATCAAAATCAAGATAAGAACAGGTCGTCGGCAAAGTTAACAAAACGTGATCAGAGATTTATAATTAGAAAATTTGTGAAAAATCTACGTTTGAGTGCTGTAAAACTTTCTGCAGAATTTAATAAAACATTTGCTACTTCAATTTCACCTGAAACTGTTCGACGAGTTCTCAGAGCAGCTGGATTATATGGGCGTTCTGCCCGTAGAATTTTTTTTGTGAGTGAGAAAAACAGAAAGCTCAGGCTTTCCTTCGCACTATCAATGATTAATAAGCCCCAAACTTATTGGAATAATGTCTTATTTGCCGATGAAAGCAAGTTTAACATTTTTGGTTCCGATGGGCGTATGGAGAAGAAAAAATGAGGAACTTAATCCTAAGAACTTAGTAGGAACAGTTAAGCATGGCGATGGAGGTGTCCTTGTGTGCGAGTGCTTGTCAACATCAGGACTAGGTAATTTGGTATTTATTGATGGCATAATGAATCATGCTGTTTATATAAACATTTTAAGAGACAATTTAAATTATCAGCCTAAAATTTGGGTATTTGAATTTTTTTTTTTTTTTTATCAAGATAACGATCCTAAGCCCACGGCTCTTAACGTTCGCCTCTGGTGTCTCTATAATTGTCCACAAGTTTTGAAAACACTACCTCAATCGCCAGATTTAAACTCAATAGAACATTTCTGGAGAGAACTGGAGGTTCGAGTACGAAAACACGACATTTTTAAAAGAAAAAGCGAACTAAAAACAATTATGATGGAAGAATGGATGAACATTGATGCAGAAATTACAAAAGAACTAGTCCAATCTATACCCAGACGTTTAAAAGCTGTTGTTGATGCTAAAGGATATCCTACTACATATTAATTTAACGAAAAATTAGAATATTTACTTATAAGTAGAGATTTTTTTACAAGTGTTCGATGACTGTTGTGGGATAAAGTTTTTGTTACTTTTTGATTTCTGGTTTCTTAAAAATAAAGTTTTACTATGTTTTTAAAATACACTCATGGACAAAAAAATTAGTGCACCAAGAAGGAGTCGTCAAAATGAAACGAAATTTTACATACGTAATGACTACTTTGATATAGTAAATGATAAGAAAATCAAAGAAAAAGGATAATTTATTTCAGAGAAAAAGGCAAAAGAACGGAGGAGTTAATACTCCGTTGGACCCCCTCTAGCGCGAATGCACGATGCGATACGATCGGACATTGAGTCATACAAGGTCTGTATGATGCCTTGAGACATTTCGTTCCATATTTGCTGTAACCTTGCCTCTAGTTCGTTCAAACTCGTGGGATGCCCAACTCGTCGTCCCAATGATCCCAGATATGCTCGATTGGAGACAATCTGGGGATCAGGCAGGCCAAGGAAGGGTAGTATGGTTCGAGAAGACACAGTGGCCCCTAGTGAAGGTGCTACCTGTGCCTGGATGTCGGCCGATGAAGCAGTTGGCTGTACGCGTGCATTTCTTACGATGTGGCGGTCTTCTCGACGACTGGTCTGTCGAGGGCGTCCTGAGCCTGGTCTTAGTGTACATGACATCTCTCGGGTCCACTGGTCCCAACACCTCCTCACAACACAATCAGAGTGGGCCTAATTGACGAGATACTCGCCTAGATGACCACCCAGCTTCCATCATCCCGACGATTCTCCCCCTCTCAAACTGCGACAACTGCTTATATTGTCTTCGAACACAGCGTAATGGAATGTCTATCTCAGCTCTTCCTTTGTAAATGATTCAGCACACTCAAACAAGCTTTGGTTACCTGTTTTATACTCCACAGAGTACGATGTTCAACGCCCTCTACCGGCTATACGTAATGCGCAATCACGCTGCATTTCTAATCATTTGCATATCTCCCCGACATGTACCTTCATTGCAAGTTTCGTTACGATCCTGCAATTATTTCTTGGTGCGCTAATTTTTTGTCCATGAGTGTATTTGTTGTTTTGTTAAGAATAGATTATAGATCTTATTGTTAAATACGCATTCTGAAATATTCATTTTAATTAATGGATAGACCCCTATTTCATTGAAAATCGTAAGTGTACGAACAATTTTGGGAGCCACTGTAAATAATGAGGCATATTTGATGGATTTCTGCTGATTCTAGTGAGGTGCTCTGATATGTTAATTAAAAAATATCATCAAGTTTCCTTACCTGTGAAATATTCTTATTGGTCAGCAATCACAAAATCCAGCACAAAAATTAGAGATAAAAAGCTTTGTTTTTCAATTGTTGAGGTGGACACGTTCAAAATTAATATAGTGCAAATTATCCCGGGCCGTGGTTTATAGGCTCAGGGCATAAAATAGTATTTTCCTGCAGCCTGACAAAAACCACCCGCACCGACGCTATTTGATGGGTTAAAACGTGTTAAAACAAAAAAGAAAAATGCATTTCCCAACTAGTTGCTACGTGGAGTAGCGTTTTTAAAACCAATGTGGTTTTGTTTATTTCCAGTTATACTTGTAAAATTTATTTTTAACTCTAAGTAGTTATCTAGCATAATGATAATATTTTTATATTCGATATTTTACTAATAAATTAGTTTTAATTTTTTTAACCGCGCATCTGACTTTCCGCCCCCCCCCCTCTCTACTTTCCAGCTGTGTGCCTCGCCTCGCTTGGGGTAGTGAGATTCCTTTGTGTCCTCCCTCCGTGGACACTCGGTGCAGGTGTCAAGTAGTGGAAGGGACCGTTTTCTGAGAAAGAGTGGGGGGTATTTCTAAAAATAGACGGGAATGCTCTTTGGGCAGTCGCCATTCTCTATACAGGACGTATACAAATTGGCGATTTTGTTTTGGTGAAACTTTGGCGCACGCTATTTATGCCAATTATATTCCGACACAGTTAATGTCTTCAGTTCTCTACATGTTGAATATTTCCTATCTCTCCGATGCTCGACTGTGTGGGATTTTCTTTTTTTCCAACATTTTTTTAATATACAGTCATTGGACAATGACCGAGAGGTATGTTTATATTTTGTACTTGTTATTTTAAGTAAACTTCGTAAATTTTCTCGAGATAAGAAAATTATAATATTTTCCATAGAGGAAATTTATTTCATTCTTCTCAAAGTTAAAAGTCAGGTGTAATATATATTTGAAAATCACGAATTACTCGATTATATAATCTTAATTTATATAATTTATTTGAAAATGATTTAAAATTAAAATTGAATGTAGTTCAATGTTTTATAAATTTTGTTCAGTCCTTTTTTCAGTCTTATCGTATTCAGCAATATAAGACTGTAGGATGACAGAATATTATTAATTTTTATCACCAAAGAATAAACTTATCAAGACGTATTTGAAGATGTCTCAAAACAAAATATTTCTTGAACAGCTAAGCTTTAACAATGAACCATTCTTTGATATGCAAAACTATGAAATTTTTTCACTTGTCAACTACCAAAAAAGGATTGAACAAAATTTATAAAACATTGAACTACATTCAATTTTAATTTTAAATCGTTTTCAAATAAATTATAAAAATTAAGATTATATAATCGGGTAATTCCTGGTTTTCAAATATATATTACACCTCACTTTTAACTTTGAGAAGAATGAAATAAATTTCCTCTATGGAAAATATTATTATTTTCTTATCTCGAGAACATTTACGAACTTTACTTAAAATAACATGTACAAAATATAATTTTAAGGGATTATTCTGAACAAAAATTTTAGGTTTTAGAAGAGATTAATATTTACTATTACCTGAAAATACAGGAGAAAAAGAGAAAAGTTAAAATATTAATACTAGTTATACATGGAGATCCAGAAAAAAAATAAAGTGTAAGGGTAGATATCAGATGTTATATATATCAAGTATTATAAATATAACATCTGATATCTACAGATATATATCAGATATATATCATTTGATGTATATCAAATGTTATCATAAACACTGTTATCATAAGTACTGTTATCATAAACAATCTCATTAATAAAAATAAAAAGCATGTGAAAGGAAGCGGTCTAGGAAAAACTTAGAAAATCTGTCGGAATTCCAACTATGGCCCAGTACTGGAAAGTAACCCTGATCGACGACGCTTTGATGGTTTCGAGATGGGTATTTGACGGCCTGTCGACACGAATTATTGCTCCCGTAACCGGCCCGTCACCCTCCGGCAATGGTGCGGCTATATGTCCGCATCGACGGCTACCTTGCGGTTGTATCACGGTTCGCAGTCGGATGCACGATAGCTTCATTGTTACCGGAAGCGGCCCAGCACTCGACGGGGAAGTCGCGGGCGAGAGGACAAGCCCGTGACGAATCCGATACTGACCTAATGCGCCGGCCCGGCAGTGGAGAAATCGGCTGGCCGGAATCATCCGGCCCCGGCCCGATGCCTCTGTGTTTGTTGGGGAGGTATGCCTATTGTTGCTGAATTTTTCCCGAAAGCACTTAGGCCTGTAGCAAATTAGTTTTAACTTCTCTCCTATGGATAATTGAGGAGCAGATAATTGAGGTTTTCTTCATTTAGGGCAACATGACTTCTATTGTAATTTTAAATGCTGTTTCATACAACAAATTTAGGCTGAATAAAGTTCAATGTCTTTTTGGCCTACGGTCATCTAAAAACTCAAAGCTATTATTTAAAATAAGTAAGAGAACGCTGGTGTTTGAAAGAAATTAATAGTAATTATAAAAATAAAAAATAACCAGTTTGTGCTGAAATTTTAGTTGTGGTTTTTTGGTCAGTTTTTGCTTGAAAGGGATCCATTTAATTTATTTATCATCACAACTGTGGCATCCATTTCTCAGTTTTACAAAATGTCTCCCTTCTCTGTGATTCATTCCACAGGCATTTGTCAATATTTTTTCGAAGAAAACTAGCTCCAATTACTCTTTGTAGAATATTATAGGCCAGAAGTAAACAACATTAAGAAACATTTTCTTTTCCTTCTCACTTAAAAGCTTTGAATGTAAGTATAATAACAGGTCTGTAGTAATGAATAGGCATTTCTATTCTTTCAAGCTGTTTATTTACAACCATTGACGACGATTTTTAAAAAAGATAGCCTGTGCTTTCGACCTCGCCAAGTCAAGCGTTGGTTCAAGTCCATTCGTCACTCGATCTTCAAACGATTCGAGGGATTTGCTCATTAGCTTTCATGGCTCATTAAGAAACGCGTGCAATGACCCGTCCTTCGAGACTGTTCCCTCTGCAGATTATAAGGCCAGAAAGACCCCATATGTTTCAAGTGCAAGGAAAATAATAAAAGGATTAGTCATACCAGTCAGATAACTCGCCCGTCCTATCCCTTGAGTGCAGTTGGAACCAAAATATTGAAAATACGTATTAAAAAAGTCGAACTACATCCGAGTTTGAACGTATAAAAAGAGATCGAATAAGGATCTACTTGAAATCTACTTGATTCAAACGTTGTGAGGTTTTTCATTCGGTTGATCAAATTACTATAGGCTATCATCGCCAAAAAAACAAAAAGCCATGAAATAGCAAGTCAAAAAGATTTGAAGAAAGGAGATTGAAGGTGTATAATGAGGGAGGAGTGCATATATTAGCTTAAATGAGGTTTTCTCATTGTGTAGCGAAAACGCATAAAGCACATCACCTTTCCAGTCTTAATAAATTCTCACCTTATACAGACATTCCTGAAAGTCAAACAATTTAAACCCTTAAACCCTTTCATAACAAAAGTAAGGAAGTTATCTGTTATAGCCTGTACTGATAAAATTTATGAATTTAATGAAATACACGTTTAATGCTACGGCAAGCTTTGACTTTTGTAAATCAACAAAGGGGATTTATTTTGCTGCCACTTAAATATTATCTATTATAACCAGAATGTTTTAGTTTTGACTTTCAAAGTCATGCATTTTAAATACCGAAATTTAACTTAGATTTTAAATTTTTTTCATTTCATAATCTTTTAATGAAGGGAGAAAAATTCAAGATCAACATTCTGGAGATTATCAATAAATGAAGTATTGTTTCTAAAAGATATTATCTCAAAAATAAATGCACTCTGGCTCTAGATAGTCTTCCAAACGAAAATAAAATTTTACAAAGCTGCAAATGCAATCAATCAAAATCTTGAGAACTGTCAACTAAAGCCTATCCGTCCAGCTATTACTTCGGCTAAAAACACGCGTAACCCAGTGCAAAGATTTAGTTTGCAAGCAAAAAGGGGGCCGATGCTTAAAATTATTTCTAGAAAAAAGATTCATAAAAAGCTCAATGCGATTAAAAGAAATACAAATATTAGCCAATATTAATTAGCATTGGAAAAAGTTTAAATAATTTTAATTTAAAAATAGCCAAAAAAAAAGTAACAGATAAGGTCAAAGTAAAAGGAGAAAAAAAAACTAATTGTATTATTTCCAAAAAGATAACGAATGAAACCACTTTAATGCAATTTAAACCCTTTTGTTTTCTTTCATAGAAGAGCTACCTTTATCCTTACAATGGCATTATTTTTATCTATGTCGATTTATGTTAGCTTAATTTATTGTAATTGAATTGTTTTTTGTAGTAGTTTAAAGTGACTTTTACCCGATTCTGTATCTGTATATATATATATATATATATATATATATATATATATATAATTATATAATGTCTTAAATTTGTGTTTACTATAAAGCTAATATACGTAAATGGCTATTTTAAAAGTATAAAAGCTCTCAGTATAAATGAATGTGTGTGTGAATGTGTATATTTATCTTCAAATAATAGTTATATGTTCTGAACTATACGTAATTTTTTTGGAAGAGGGAGGGGGCAAGTCGGTTCTGTAAAGAAATTTTGGCAATAGATATCACCGATATAACAATTCTGTTCGCCACCTTAAAATCTTATTTACAGCAAAAGGCATTTTTCCCATTCAGTTTTTTTTACTGAAACTCGAATACCCGCTTTCTTTAGATTTATTTATTTATTTTATAATCATTTTTTCTTTTACGTTTGGCCTGAGGTTCATCATACCAATCTTGAACTCGGACTATTATCTGGTCACTTCTCATTCAAACACTCCACCATCGCATATGAGATACGGAAACTATACGTTTTCATCGACTCTAATCTATGCCGCTGAGGAATAAAAAAAATGAAAAATACAGAGAGATTATTTTTCTTTTATTACTTCTCCCTTTGATAATGGGAACCCTGAAAAAAAATGGGCGGATCCAGACTAGATGCTGCGCCTTTTAATTTTGCCTTCAGATCCTACAATTATGTCACCTCGGTTATACACATGGAATCAAGATGATGGTTTCTACGGTCCCAATATAAATGTGTTTTCAATTATAATGTCTCCCCCCGCGTCAAACGCTATCCCTCCCTAATAATGGCAGATGGCTGAAGAATGTAATTGCTGTTGAGTGCTCTTGCCTGTTAGGCCAATTGTTTCACCTGCGTTAGGCTGTAATCAGATCGAAAAATACGGGTGCTGTAAACTAGGTCTTTATTTTGATTTTTCGATGCGTAATGTAAGACATTTCAAGGTTTTGAATTATTTTTGAGATGTTTAGTTTCTTTTATTTTTCTCCATTCTATAGAAAATGATCTAGCGTAAACACTGAAGAGCATTATTTCTTACTATTACAGCTTTTGTTCTTAGAATATATTTCAAATGATTAACGGAAAATTTCCAGTAAGTGATTTCTGTTTATTACGGCTAGTGTACAGAACAGATTGAAAATCATCGGGGACCCTGATTCATATACAAAAAAGTATTCAGGACATATAGAATATATATGAAATAACTTTTCACATATTTAAGGGTCGTCTACATAGAATATATCTAAAATAAATATATAAGCATTTTGAATTGACTTGAATTTTTATGAACTCATTCTACGTTATTAAAGGAATCTACAATCATTGAAACATTTAAAGATGGCGTCATACATAACTCAAAAAATGCTGATTAATTCTGGATTTTGTGTATTAAGCTTTGTTTGAACTACATGAAAATACTCCTCTTACAATGATGCCCTTAAATCTTTATAACATCTTTAAAATCTAAAGGTTTGAAGGGGTTATATAAAAATAAAAATTTAGAATTAAAACTACTTTTAAGTATTCTATTCTTTGTAACTGGGTGATCTTGATTTCTAAAAAATAAAAAACACGAAGCTCCAACAATCAGTGTCTTAGTGTGACAAATATTTTCCAAGCTACCTTACTTCAAAATTTTTAATAACATATATATTTGCAAATAAATGCAGATAATAGCCACAGAAGATATCAAAAATGCCCTTTTGAGACCAAAGGGTACCGTCTTAAAATGTAGCATTTTGTACTTAAACACAAATTTATAGATATCTGTCAAAACATATTTTTTGATTAATGTGTTCTCAGAGATACTAAACATTGTGAATGAAAAAATGTGCTTTGTACAAAAAAAAAAAATTATTTCGAGAAAAATGCATACTTCGTACATAATACACGCGTTTTACAGACAACTGTTAAAACATCTTTTTGTAAATAATATATTCTTCATTATGTTAAGTATTGCGAATGCAGATAATCCATACATTTAAATTCACCTGGGCTTCCAGAATACCTTTTATTTGAAAATGTATCAAAAAGAAAATTGTTTTATTTTTCTTTTGTTCTCTAGGTAGCAGTAAGGAATTGATTTTACATTTAGGCAATCAAACAGCTAACTTGCAGATGTGAAAGTGCTCCTCCCCCGTTAATAATGATAATAATAATAATAATAATAAAGCTCCACTGTGGACTTACTCAACTTACAGCCGAACGTAAAATTTTCATACTATTTCCCAACGTCCTACCTTCTACTAACTCCTTTGTTTGAAACTCAGCACTCCTGTAAACCAACTTAAATTTCCTCACTGCCTTGACTGGCTCCTAGAAATTCTGCGATGATAGACAAAATTCGTAACACAGTTCAAACAATATCAAGATTCGTAAATCAAAACAATTCTTTTAAATTTATTTTATTGTTAGTGTACCGCCAAATTTTTAAATTATTAAAAGCGTACCGTGACGAAAAAAAGTTTGAGAATCACTGCAGTAGACGATAAATAGGGAACCTCTCTTCCCCATTTTGGCTCGCTGATTTCATTTTAAAGTAACTTTGTCTATTTTAATGTCATTTCTTTTAATCTGAATCTGGCAGTATTCCCTAGTTCTAAGATAATAATACATGGTTTGCAGAAAATTAATGCCAGGAGAATTCAGCGACAAGAAAAATAAGTAATTAAAAACTTTTTAGCAAACATGGATTAATATTTCAATCTTACAGAGTTTTTGCTCGAGTGTTTAAAGCAACAAAACATGAGAAAAGTGGCTGATATGGAAGTTTGTAGTTACGAATCGGGTAAACAAATTTTTAATTTTCTTATCCATATATCTATGGTGCCCGGTATAAAGGGCTTAAGATAAAAACAGTGATTTAAATATACCAAGATATTGGCTTTTATACCAATATTTTCGACTTGAGTCTTTTGTACAAAGAAATAAACTTTTGTATACAAAATTGATAGACTTAAACCTTTTATACAAGTCAAAAGTTTTTTTTAATCAATACTAACAAGTACAAAAAAAAACCCACCTTTTTTTTACTCAAGCCCTTTATACAGGGCACCATAGATATATTTTAGGTTTTTTTTCTTTAATTCAATAAAAATGCTCCTAAAATGCTCTGTTCATTCAAAGCAAAATCACGACCATTTCATCTTAAACTCCCCTTCTCAATTTCTAGTAGAGCTTTCTCGGTTATATAATTTAACCTCTTCTTAAATCCCTCTTCTGTCTACTGTCTTCTGATTTACTTTATTCCTGTCAAAAGTTGTGAATAAATTTTGCGTCTAATGACTATCTGCTAGTTCTATTTCTATATCAGCCTATATCCAAACACAAAGCTGAGAAGAGAGAAACATTACCTCCGGAACAGTCACCTCTCTCATCTCAGTTGGAAAGTACTTCCGTCGGCACGGAAACTGTAAAATGATCTGAGCATGGCAAGAGCGAAACTACTGATAAGCATCTAAAGAATCGTTACTTATACTGAATAAAATCCAAGTCCTTGTTTGTTTGTTTTTTGCTGGATTTCTTTTTTCAAAGTTTGGGAAGGAAGGCAACAAATGTAGGGATACAAATGGGGAGTACCGCTATGTTTCTGGCAGATATAATTACACTGAAAAAGAAAAGGATTGTTATATCGCATGTGATTGCAATCAGAACCATAACCAGCTTTTTCCAATCCATGTACTATATTTTTATATTGGGTGGCCTACTTTTGAAAAAAAAAAGCAAATATATTCAGTAAACAAAAATATAGAAAAATTATGAAAGTTTACGAATACATGTAAATGTTTATTTTTAAATATAAAAAATGCATACAAAAAGGCACTTCGGAAAACTAAACTTGAAATAACAATAATATTAAATATATGTATAAATATTAAATATATGTATAACAGTATGACGATGAAATAGGAAAATATTGATGAGTTGGAACAATTTTTTTTCGACGGCTACATTTCTAATATCTACCCCTTTTGTCTAGGTCCCTGTACTCCTGTCTAGTTGCAATGTCTATGATATTATGCACTGACTCCATTCAAGTTGAAATTCGAATTCTTTTAATATAGTCGGATCTTTTGATGAATCTACAATTAGAATACTTAAATAGCTTGTGTTATTATATTTCCTCTATAATCACAAATCTACGAATTTGAAGTATTGACGAGGAGGAATACAAAAGAGAATCTTTATAATGGAAAAAAAGGGGGCTCAGTTTGTTTGTTTGTTTGTTTGTTTTGGGGGAAGGTGGGAGGGGGAGTTTTTACATTTGCGTGATCAATGTACACAGCCTATATCACTTTTATGATGAATAAAATCTTTGAAACATTCTAATGTGCAAAAGAATCTTCATAAAACGTATCCTAAAACTGAGAATTGTGTAAAATTTAAAGAGGTACATACATCCCTTTAAAAAGCCCTATTCCAGAGGTTTCCAATCTGTGATCGTGACCCCTAAGGGAGTCGCAAAGCCTTTTCTGGGGAGAGGGGTCGCCAGGATTTTATCCTATTAAAATAACTTTTTTTCGACTCTCACAGAAAATCTTGTCAATATTTATTTACCGTGAAACTGTAGGGTAATGATGTTTTTAAAGGAAAAAGTCTCATCCAAAGAGCAAACTCAATTCGTTAGAAATCTAGCCCCTTTATTTTGGCTGTAAAGGAAAATCGCGGTTGCCTACTAAGTACAGTACACCAATTTTAAACCTCAATTTTTTTTCATCAGTCTTTGCTGTCACTTTTGGCATTACAAATGTAGTTTTCCTACTACAATAAAGCAATTTTATTTAGCTAAGAATTTTCTATTTTTATTGTTATATAGTTCTGAATTTATACGGCAGAGGCGTTATTTTTTTTTCTTTTCTTTTTTAGGTTCTGTTCTATTCTTGCTTTTACACACCTTTAACAGAGGGAATGTGTCTTTACGTTCTCCATTTCGTAAAAATTTCATTTTTGTGAAACTAAACATTTAGTTGGAATTAAATTATGGAAAATCTATTTTACTGTCTTTTCTTTTCGTTTTAAAAGACTTTTTTAATGAATATATGCAAGAGAGAAGGGGGAAGCACAGGATGCCTGGAAACCTTTGTAGTGACTTGAAAAGGGTTGGGAAACACTTCCCTAATATTGTACTTGCTTAAACAAGATATTCCTTACATAAATTTCTTAACAAAATATGCATGTTATAAAACACGATAATAATGCTATTATAGTTTAAAGCAGTAACTTGATTTCTAGAGATAATATTTTTTTCCGAATTTTTAAATCCATTTTGTTGAGAAATTCTATTTTTGAAACGTAAAAACAGGTGATTAGACAGATAGTTTAAACAACAAAATAATAAAATTACTTTGAAGCAAAATTTTTTTATTAATCCTTTCAGTGAATGATCGTGGTGTATAAAATTTATTGATAGATAGCACGGAAAGCATCTAGTCGTTCTACCACTAAGCAGCTGGAAAATCCTTTTGAGAAAGTCGAATTATAATTATAATATATTCGAAAACATATCACTGATACTACTGGGGAGGGAAATAAAAGAAACAATAAAAGTTAGAGAGACTATGATTCATGATATAATGGACTGTTTTTAAAAATTGCAAGATAAATGTCATAACAATCATGCAAAGTGATAGGGTAAACGTGTCTCGATCCTTGAAAAAAATAAGCATAATTTAACAAGCACAGCTGAGTTTCCTAATATTTTTATGTTTCTTTCTAATTTTTTTTAAAGTAGCATTTTTTTTAAAGTAGCAAAATTAAAAAGGTTTTATTATTATTATTAGAGAACATGATGCAATCTTGTAATAGTTCTTCAAAGACGTTTTTGCCAAATACAGCTCACCATTTTCTTACCTTCTAATTGAAATCCTCATCCGAAGTAAGATGAAGTTAATGTTATAAAGTTTCAAAATAATTACATTTGACTCCTAAAAGATGCCCGTTTCCAAATGGCGTTTAAACACTAAAAATTTAGAATTTACCCTCCCCAGCCCCATAAAAAATGTAGTTTGTTATCGTCAATCTATTTGGAAATTCAATGCGGTTGCATGTTTTTTGATTTTTTTCAACAAGATGTAAGTTTAATATATAAACGTGAATGGAAACAATTGATTAGAGGGTTTTCATAGTGAAATAAGGATATTTCCCTCAGACATGTTGAGGCTCTTTCCGACAGCGATGCAGTTCAAACCAAAAATCTTCATTTGTCATAAGCCCGTGGTTAATGTTTTTTTTCTTTCTCTCTGTCTGTCTCTCTCTCTCTCTCTCTGAAGGTATCATGGCCATTCTTGGTGGCCAAGGACGTAATACAGGACGTATAAATATGCAGCACACGTTACATTCACTTAAATTTGTCTTTATGAGAAAGTTACAAAATCGTATAGTACACATAGAATTCAAAATATATTAAATATAAAATAATCTGTATATCCTAAGAAAGTCACCAAGCTTTATGGCTTAATCTGGTCATGCGAGTATAATACCAAATAAGAAGGTAATGAGGAACACTATCATTATTTCTATTGTTATTTGCAGTATGAGAGAGCTTGTAGTGGCCTTGTGGTACAGCGCGCTGACTTTCGGTGCTGAGGGTGTTCAGATCGAATCCCGGCGTCGCTCCACTAAAATACCTCCATTTGTGCCGTCCCTTTATAGGCAGTAATGTTGGTCCGCCTATATGGTGCCCCCATCATAAAATGGCCAGCAAACTGCGGTGAACTATAGATGAATGCCTACAAGACAAGTGCCTCCACTTAAAAAAAATAAGTAAATAAATAAATAAATAAAAACATTCTAAGATTATCACGCGTTACAGAATACTTTGCTTGACACACATTTCCATCGTGGAGTTCCGCTGGACTGGCGAGTCCTCAGTAGATGTTGTAAATCTAAAGATAGGCTATAAAGCTTACCTTAGAATGTGGGTGATTAGCCATCAAAAGTTCTTGAGAATCTCATTTCAACGGAAATTTAATACTGATTTCGAAATTTATTTCCTATTAACACTTATTTTTCCTTTAAGGAAAATAGGAAGTAATAAATCTATATTATAACATTAAATGTAAGATGATACAATTTGCTGTTATGTACCTCCCCACAATGCTCATAATTTATCAATATTCATTTATGTCTTCTTTTATGAACGTACACTAAGTTAAAAGCTAGAAATCAAGAGCTCGTAAATCAAAGGATTTCTCGCACTGACTCATAATACATGATTACTCCTCTAAATCCTTTCTCGTTAATTGAGGACCAATTATGCGATCATGTCATACAATGGAGAAGCGATTATCAATAATCCAAGCAAAAATATATTGACTGTGACATTAATCAAAATCTGTCATCCGACCCTTCCCTATTCAGTTATAAAATTAACTCTTACCAGAGGAAAATTGTTGGATGTTAAAAGCTCTGTTATGAGGTACGGATGAATGCCTTTTTCTTTTTTTAAAAGGCAGAAATTAAGTAAGCTCCGTGCACCCTTGATCTACGAAGAAAAACTTTACTCTTTTAATGAGATCATCCTTCTCCGCGGGATTTTATTTTTATATTTTACTTTCTTTTTTCGGTAGATCCCGCGTGAGTTTCCAGGTAAGATAACAAGATAGCTGCAGCGTTTCTGCTTATTTCGTAAAGAGACATTGATGTTAAACATTGTAACAAATGGCTTGTGCTATCTCTGAATGTCTCAATCTTGGCACAACACTGGAATTTTCTGGCGATACGTTCTTTCTTCACAGGCATTGCTTCTGCGCTCTTAAAATAACGTCACCTAGTGGTTAACAGTAGACTTGCATGAAATTTAAAAGACAGAAGAACTTCTAAAATTGGGTTTTGAATGCTTGGATGCGATTCACACACATTATTTTGAGTTAATGCAAATGGCCTGAAGGGAAGCTTTCAGGAATGAAAACTCCCATTGTCTCTGGCAGTGGAACTGCGAGGAAGGTTATACGCTTTGAGCACTACTCGGTAAGAAGGAAATAAGCTCGTAATTAATGGGGCCACGTGTTTAACGAGACAAAAGTAAGTTTTACAAAACGGGAATTACATAAGAGTTACTCATCAGAGAACAATTAGAGGCTCGGTAAGCGGGGCTTAAACCGTTGATCATTGTCTTTTCTTCTAGAATTTGTAATATATTATGAAGACAAATTTCAGCAGTCACATAGAGAATTTATTGGATTTCTCAAAGGATCTAGCCAGTTTTTGAGATTTGCCCAAAACAATTAGCATAAAAGCAAAATCCTGCCTCAGTTGAAACAAAATCTCTGAATTTTATTTTAAGTCATACATCCTCATCAAACCTAATTTTTCAGTCAAAATGGATAATAATAACTTCTTTGACGACCTCTTTGAAAGACATTTTGAAAACAAGTAATGTATAAGCGAGAAATGCATGGATAAAAAATTTAGGGTAATTTACATGGATCTCTAATAATGGGAGCAACCCTGGACAGGTACCCATGACACAACTTATTTTGATCTCCGATGTAGTGGGGGGGGAATAGGAAACAGTGGTCCGATTGAAAAAAATATATATTTATTTAAGTATATAACTTTCATATTATAACTAATAAGTGTTCTTAAAGTAGTAAATATTAAAACTAAGCATTTCTAAACTCTCGAGTAATATTAGCTACAAGCCTAGAAAATTTTTCATCCCACCAGTGCTATATAAATGAAGAAGTCATATTTCATCTCAATATGTTATAAAATTTATAAAAGGATTTAAGTTGGAAAACACACAGAAAACCTACTAAGTATACATTTTAAAAACTTAGTATAGGTACTCTGAGACGATGTTCATTTAGCCAATGATTGGAAAAAAAGAATTCCTTTCTTTCCCGACCATTATGAAAACTCAATTAGTCAAATTCTCTAGTTTTTCTCTTGGTAGAATTTTTATGCACAGCACTTTTAGTTATAACATTTTTATGGCTTCAAGCTAATCTTACATCACAGATATCATTTTAGAGAAGTTAGACTACTGTGTTATATATATATATATATATATATATATATATATATATATATATATATATATGTGTGTGTGTGTGTGTGTGTGTGTGTGTGTGTGTGTGTGTGTATGTATGTATATGTGTGTACTCTCATATATACATGTGTGTATGTGTGTGTTATTAACCATTAATCTGAATGGTTAGTGCGTAGTGATACAGCAGTTCTGTAGAATAAGCCCATGTGTTTTAAAAGAATTCCGGCTAATATGTTCCTCCACCTTCTTTGATCTAATTTATATTATCTTATAGCTAGTAGCCAGCTCATCCTTGTACGTGTCTTGAAAATGTATAGCTAATTTTCCTGATTTTTTTTTTCATAGATAAATTCAATTCGATGTGGAAAGATGATAGTTTGCGAAGAACCATATAAAGAATCATGCTACGGTGCTAAGACTATGTTAAGACTCAGATAAGAAGTAGGATAATACTGTCAGTGCGTAATTTGGAGGTGGTTTATTAAAGTTGCTTTGTAGTTGCCCTATTGGATTCTCTCAGCCCAATATTAACCTATGGGGAAAATTTTTCAATAATTGTGGACTTCGGTTTTAAGTTTTTTTTTTTTTTAAACTAGCCGCCGCGCGACCAGCATGGTCGCTTTTATTTTCATATTTTCTTTTGCAAAACAACGCAACTGAAAGTAACATATGTAAGGAATGTTACCATTACCTGTCATCACAAATATATGTTGTAAGGGGTATTCTCTATAAGGCTGATTCTAGAACATCGTGATCAAAAAATGTGAATTTCCATTACCTCAGAAAAGAGTTAAAGATAAGACTGAGAAACCCAACATCAATGATTTTAAAAATTACATCCCTCTTTGTATGTACTATTTTCAAATTAAGATATCTACACTTTATCATTACAACAAATAAGAAATTGTTGGGGAAAATTTTAAAATATAGTGTTGATTACATCACTCTATGTATGTATTACTGTTCACAATTCAGATATCTACACTCAATCATATCAAATAATAAATTGTTGAAAAAATTTCTTCACTTATAAAATGGAGTAAAAATTCAGAAAGTACTGAAAAAGTGTAGAAAATTAAATATTACTGGTTGTTTATTGCTATGCCGGCAACGGTTAAGCCTAACCTCTCGATTATTTATGCTCTCTCTTTCACGCCTCTCTCTTAATGAATTATTTCTTCGCTTTCATTCTTGAGACTGTTCCCAATTTTCACTTGATCGTGCAGCTCGCTTTCGAACATTCCTGATTTCAGTGCGTAAATCCATGTTGACACGCGGTTGCAAATTGCGGACGGCTACTAATGTTTACATCTGGTAGTGGCAGCCGTTGCCATTCGGAGTGTAGAAATATCGTCGATTTTTGTGCCGCATACCTACGCGTTTTATATATATATAGATTGTATTCCGTAATGGAGAAAGAAATTTTTTACTCGGGTATCTTTTTCATTTTGGAAATTTCACCCACCACAGGAAATAATTTGCATTAAGGTCCCATTTTTTCCCCAAATAATTCAAATTTAAATATATTATTTACGTTTATTTTATAGAATTAAAGAGATATCCAATGAGAAAAATTATTTTTCTGTTACGGAGCACAATTTTAAAAGAATCTTTCAATCCAAGTCGACAAAATTTTCTCGATAGGCTAACATTGAGCTGACAGATTTTAATATGGTTACTACTCAGCAACCTTAATATTTTTCTGTTTCTTGATCATACAACTTCTCTAAGATTTTCAGAGATAAAATTCTGATAAATGTCATTTAGAATGATTGGCATCACTAAAATTGGACCTACTAGGGTACAATTTTCTGTCTCAAAATTTCTCAACTGAGACTGTTTCAAATACACTACAGTCTCTACACCTCCAGGGCAAATTTGAAAAAGCAAAGACAGCTGTGTTCATTAGTAGATACTTATGTATGTAAATGCCTACGTAACAGCATATCTTGAACAGATCTGTCACGCTCAAGTTGCCCTGAATAAAATAAGCCGATTACAGTGCTCTTGTCTGCTAAAAGGACAATAAAAACTCCTTAGCGACATACTCCTATTATAGTTTTTAATATATTTTCCAGAAAAGCTGTAGTAAAATGGTTCACTTAACTTCAAACTTTAAAAAATTTAATTTATAATTTAAACGTTTTTAATATTAATTTTTTTTTCTTTTCACTAGGCTGAACTGTTGCAACGACATCCAAATAATTCCCTGTGTCCTTGTGACATCTGTAAAAATAGGTTATCAAATAAATAAAATTTAAGTGTTCATATTACCATACTATTAAAAAATAATTTTATGACCTTCATCGTTAAAATAGAGCCTCCATCTGAAAACTAAAAGCATAAATCATAAAATATGAGTCTAATTTTGCTAGTTTTTTTAAAGTTGTCTAAAATAATGCTAGAAAATTAGAAGTTTTTTTTTTTTTGTCTCTCTCATTTTAAATATGTGTAAGCAAAAAAGCATTTTACAATGCTTTAAAATAGGGGAAAAATAAGATTAAGTTTCCATTTGGTAAGCAAATGTAATTAGAAATGTTTAATGTTTATCTATTTTTAGCTCTTATATTTTAATTACTCATGTCTTGTCCTTTCCTTAAACATTAAATAATTATGCAAAAACTTTATGGAAAAGAATAGACACAAAAGAGTGCCCTATTCACGTTGATCCTCCCATGGAAATTGAGGTCCATTTCACCGTACTTACTCCTATGAAATAGAAAACAAAAACTACAATTTCAAGCCCAGGCAGTTTAGGACCATTTATAAATTAAATATACTCGTGGACATAGATAGCAAGAAATAGATCGAAGTCGTGTGTCCAAGAAGTCATTACACTTCTAAGCCCATTATCATCTTTCCAAAATGACACATTCAGATGACTGCTTTGAACTATGACCATGTGGTTAGTGTTAACGACAAAGCATATCATTAAAACACTTTAATAGTAAAAATGCGTGCTGAAGCCACCTCGAACACGGCCATTATCGACAGAGAGACCTGTTTCATAATGTGGAAGTTGATGTATCGCGGAAACATTCAATTAGTCTGCTTTGAAAGCATTCGAAGTAGAAATAATGAAAGTGATGCCAAATTGTTTTTTCTTTGAACGAGCAACTTCACTTTTTCCCATAAGTGTTAATTACATTCACTTTACTTTATTATTAGAACCGATAGTTTGAGCAAGCATGTCACCCACCATTAAAATTGATAGCCTTTCTAGCGAGAATTGTGCTCGCGTTTGTCACTTCAGGTTGTTAGGACAGTTTTTCACGACTGGGAACTTAAAGAAAGAGATCCATGAGACAAATTAAACGTGTCAATTCAAAGCACATTGTGCGGTGAATTAAAAATCATTCTTTTCAAAAATGCTTCAATTTAAAGGTTATTCCTTAAAATGAAAATCATTTTAAGTTCTTTATTACTTACTTGATGAGGTATTAGGAAGAAACAATATTTTAATTTCTCGAATGACATTTAAAGCTGCCTGAGAAACTACAAATATTGCAGCTATTTTCCTAAAATATACTGTTAATAAATATCTGACTGATTTTAGTGAACATATTGGGGTTGTACTTATAGGTTATTTCTTGAATAAACAAAAGCCTGTTTTAATTTAACCTCTCCGTTTATGTTTAATATACTTGTGTGGTTATTGCAACATTTTCATTTATCCCCAATTGTATAGTGTTCTACCTTTTTTGTTTTAGTTTTTTTATATAATAAGCCTGTATGTGTTTATTACTATGGAAGCACACAAGCGTCTTTCCATGGGGAACTTTCTAAAAGCCTTACTTCTGCTACTCGATCCATCATACTTCTGCTACTGGATAAGAGAAAGACCGTAAAAACGTGGTACATACTTTCTAATTCGGTAATAGTAATACATTGAGGTAACCAAGCTATTATATTTGGCAAAGTTCTAATATTTTCTTTTTTTTTAAATGAAAAATGCATAAAGGATTTTTTTAAACGTGAGCATAGAAGCTTTTTAGCGGGTTTTTTTGTTTTCGACGAAATTTTTCAGCGGCTGAATGTCTTTCAAATTACTGCATCAAATGTGGTACATACTTTGGAATTCGGTAATTGTATATATCGAGGTAACCACGCTATTTTATTTGCAAAATTCTAATATTTTCAGTTTAAAAAAATTTTAAATACATAAAGGATTTTTTTAAACATGAGCATTAAAGTTTTTAGCGGGTTTTTTTTTCGACGAAGTTTTTACAGCGGCTGTATGTCTTTCAAGTTATTGCATCAAATGTTGTAATTTCCTGTTTTATGCTCAGAGATTTAAACTAATTTTGATGTAATAGAATATCTTTTAGTTGATCATATCCGCCCATTATCCTGACCATTATTGAAATAACACCCAATAGTACAATTAGAGGAAACTGGATAAGAAACAATATAGATCAGTTCAAAGAAGCTTGTAATGCTTGGTTGATTGAGGAATACAAACCCCCTCAAAGTAACATCTCTGTCACTGAAATTCGGCAATATAGCTGTCATCCCTTCCTGCAGAACTGCTGATGAATAGAAGGAGCCCTTAGGTTGGCGGGATATTGTCTTTGCACAGCATTCAATCAAAGCGTTAGCTTCTTATTAAGCCTGGCCTAACGGTCGGCACTTAGCGCCTCGGATCCAGTCAAATGATAGAAATTAATCCCACTCGCCAGGTCTCGAGGGGGTCTTTAGGGTAGCTTCGCGGCAACGAGCGTTTACCAAAGCAACAGATCCCCGAGGAGGCGTAAGGTCAGTAGCAGTCATTCGTTCTCAGCCGGGGTCCTCAGTAGCAAAGAACAATGGGGAGAAAGGTGATGCTGTGTTCAGTGATAAACAGTTTGTAATTTCCGCTCGTCGTTTCAAATCCCCAACTTGAATAAATGTGTTTGAGAGTCGCTCTTTCATTGTGGCTTTATCTCCAGAGCTAACTGTAGTTTTAGTGCTATTTCAGGAACAATGTTTGCTTTAAATACGCTGCGGATTGACTCGGCATCACGACCGTAACGACTGTAAAAGGGGCCCAAGGGCAAGGTAGTATTTGGAGGCCCCCAGCCTCTCTCTTTATGTCCGAGAATTGAGAAGTTTTAACTTCAAAAGAAATGGTTTGTATGTCATTTAACTATCCGTATAAAGGTGTACGTAAAAATTTATAGAAGAAATTAAACTCCAGAATTCCCATTGTTTAGCAGCTTAAAACGTTAAACCTTTTTGTATATGAAATGTTATAAAAGGATATAAATATATAAACATGTTTATGTAATTCATTGCGTTGATTACTGTTAATTTTACTACATCAAAAGGAAATGAATTTTATTTTAGGAGAATGCAAAATATTTGTTTTTAAAACCTTTAAACATTAGCAAGTGAAAACACTGATATTAGAGGACTTAATGGGGTTCATTCTTTCAGAGAATAGTTGAATAATAAAAAGTCTCCTTTAATTTAACCGTTTTCTTTATGTTTTCTTTGTGCAGCATTTTAATTTACTCTCTTCGTACAGTGTTTAAGGATTTTGTTTTTCATTTTAAATATGACTTAATGTGTTTATTCTTAAGTAGGTATGTACTTGTACACGCAGTTTGTGAATATATTCAAAGCTAGGGTACCCAAAATCAAATAGCAGTAGGAAGGGAAATCCATCGTCACTGTCAAGGCACCAACATTGCAATAATCTTTAAAAATAAATGCTAACGTTAATCAGTGCCTGGGCCTGAAAGTATTACTTTTTTCGGAAAATCTTCAGCTACATATTTATCTGCTAAAAGCTTTTTTTAACTTTGTAAAATTGCTCACATTCTCATCTATTTAACTAAAGCTTGTAGATTAAAAAGGATATATATATTGACTTGAAAGATTTTTTATGTATCGTTTTCTTTTACATGCGTACAAATTAGTAATTAGCTGTGCGATCATCGCTGCTGAATACCAGGAGCGGCTACAACTGAAGTAAAGGTTTGAACTCCGATGGCTCAACCAGTAATGGAATGTCAGAGAAAAATTTTCCTTCCCAGAAGCAAGAATTTGAGTTGCACCCTCTCTCAAAAACACATTCAAAGAAAGCCTTCTTTTCCCACTTAAGAAATGTTATCGTAATAATTGTAACTATATGTGTAGAACATAACCTAAAATGTAAATGCATACTTATTATCGCGAATTAATAATATTATTTTTTTCGAAAGAAGGACAATTAACACTAATAATTTTTATATTTATGAAGGCTAAACAAAGCGAAGTTAGGCTTTATCTCCGACATATTCACTCTGTATTTATGATAACATTTAAGCATTAGTTTATTCATTATAAATGCGAGGGAAGAGTTTAATTTTTGTAAAGTCAGTTTGGGATCCTTTTACAATTTTTGCCAAGCAATGATATCTACACCAGAGTCCAATGGTAAGATTTAACCTATAGCTTTACACTAGTACGCCCAGTGGCTAAGTGGTTAAGGCATCAGCCTGCATAAGACTTAGTTGTATTCTGGGGAACTCGTCAGTCTTCTGCCTGCAAAAGGAGCTAGTCTAGACAGAGGAGTTGCAATCCATCGTCTATCACCAGTGTCATCGTTTGTTTAAAAAAATAAATAAATACATAAATAAATATAAAAATAAAAAATCTTCTGGGGTTGTATTGATTTGTGCTTCTATTTCCTCGTGTTCATATGTACACCTGACTGGGGTGTGACAGTCGTCAGCCCCAGGGGACCTTAGCCCCACACACACCCTAGAACACGCAACTAACTAAAGACTAGACTTAACTTGCAACAAATTATACCCATAAGGTTAACTGAGAAACTGCTGCACGCATTCTGAGTGAATACACCAACCACTATTCCTACTCTAAACTTAAACCTAACGTCTTCCCCACTATGATCGTGCACATTACGGGATAATGCTTGGTGCTTTCGTGGTCTTCAGGCTCAACTTACAATTAACTGTTCAGATGGCTTTCAGTGACAGTATTCCCTCTCTTGATTGCATTATTTTATGCTTCGGTCATACACATCTCCCTGCACAGTACAGAGGGGGAAAACGAGTGATTTATGGGCAGCGCTCTGCAAAGCCTCTCTGCAGCGATCCTGCCCTGAGTCGGTTTTCAAGCAGATGATCAAAAAGATTCGAGGGACCTTGGGGGGAGGACCGTAACTAATCGACTCCCAAATGTGTCAACAAGTGTCGGGGGACTGCGTGTCTAGATGTGTGTGACTGTAGCATCACATGCTACAGTTTCCTGTTCACGCTCCAAATTGAAAAATAACAAAACATTTTTACATCGCTGCTTTTTCCTAAAAGTTTAGAACAGTGAAAGTTTCTCAAAAGTTGGGACAGAAAAATTAAACAAAATGGGAGTTAAAAAATAAGGCAATACCTCCAGACTTTCAATGTGTAACCCCCCCCCCCATAACATGGGTTCATATAGAATAGTATTAAAATTAGACAGTCAGTGCTTATAAATCAATTAGTCAGAATTTAAAATTAGCGCGGAAAGTTCAATGAGATGTTCTTGATATCAAACGACAGTGATGGTAGAATTCATTACTAAATTTATTAGAGTTAAATTTGTTCCTTCATTATAGTAAATTGCCATTCAACGAAATAGTTATTTACAGTCACGATGGGATTATCAGAGTAATAGTAGAATTACATTAAAATAGTTAGAATGGAAGCTCAGAAATGGAGGGATACAGTATGGCAACATATCTCAAGAAAGGTCTGCCTATTCCTAGGAAGTCGTTTGAAAACAACTTTTTTCGCTTCCTACTCACGTTTTACATGCGAAGAAAAACATATTTAAAAATTTAAAAAATTCTCAAGAACCCCTTAAAAAAGGAAACTGGTCGAGGTTTGATATTATGAACCCAGCAACTACAACTCTTACTTGTAAATACTGAATTCGGTAACGATGTTTCGATTTTATGCTGGAATCGATAAAAGATATACTGATAATATATGGTATCATTTATCCAAATATTTTTTATATCAACTTTTTTTGTGTGTTTATTCAGTGTCAAGAAAGCATGCTGAAGATCATGTACAGACCGGCCGCAGATGATAAAGAAATTTCGTACTCATAAGGGAGGACACACACTTGCGGGGACTTCGATTCTGATATACTGCTATTATGATCTTTGATATTTCATACAGATTTCGCCCCCTTACGTTGAGTCAATCGTCCATTTCCACCTAAAACTGGTTATAACTAATTCTCATTCCCTTGGAAGTGGGCATTAATATAATTTTAACTGTATAAATGCGTGTGTACACATATGTATACATACGCACACGATTGACGTGTATTTGATTGTTTTAGTTCTCACAGTTTCAGACGAAAAATGGTCATAATAATTTAAATGATGGTGTGTCATTTGTACCCTTCATTTACATTTTTTTCTTGTTCCATGTCGATATTTGTAAACTCTCTTTAAAAACAGCTGCTTGGTTCTAAAATTTGTTACAGAGACGCCAGCAGTACACAACAGTAAGAAAAAGTTGTGATAACTGGATTTAAGAAGAATAATATTCAAAAATCAGACTTTCCCCACTCCTTAAAGTATTGGTTTACTCGATAGAACAGAATTTGCAGATTGGGGAACACCTTTTTCACGACCAGACACTGGTTATTTGGTCATTATTTACTTTGTCTAAAATAGTCTGAAAAAAAAGTTCTGGTTAAAATAGTCAAGGAATCGTTTATTAATGAATTATTACGATGATATTTATTTTTGGTAGCGATGTTTGAAGAATAAAATAGTTTCAAAATTTTTCTTATAAAGGAAAACCTGCTTTACTCAATTAATTACGTAACTGCTAGCTGTTGAAAAAGCAACCATGTATATTGTTTAAAAAGTAAATTCTTGTAAGCAAATATTTCATAATTAGTGATGGGCGTTTTATTGATCCCGTATTTTTTTCTGTATTAAAATTTTTATGCATTCATATATAACAAAAAATATGTCTAGGAAATAGGTGTCTTCAATGAAGAATTTTCCTTTAATGCTGGTGCGTCCTGTGTATTAACATAACAACTCAGTAAAACCATGGAAATTCTTATGGAAATAGGCCTTCAGACAAACGTGGAAATCTAGGATTCGAAACTAACATTATAAGCAGCTTAACTCCCAACTTTCAATAAAAATGCAAAACTCTTTTATCCACCTCGCCTAGTACAAGCTGCCATTCCGTGTTCAGAGCTGTTTGTCCATTTTGCTTGGTCAACACTTGCCTTGCGCTGAAAATGGGCCGATTATATACGCTTGTACTGCGTTAGTGTGCCCCATCGGGGCTGTTCACTATACTACGAGGGGGTATCTATTAAATTCGTCCCTCAAGAATGTTATTTTAAGAGAGTTTAATCATTAGACTCATCTAAATTAATTTCATTGGAATTAAATTACATTAATTTTGTAGATATATAAACTTGAAGTTGTTATCTTAGTATTAACCTAAAACAATTCAAAGGAAAAAACAAATTGCTAATAAATCAGTTAATTAATTCCTGAATAACATACAGGAAACGATACACAGAAATATACTTTTCCTCCCAAAACATACCTTTATTATAAAATATCTTATTAAAGTATCCTCATGTGCGGATATTCGCTTATGTAACAATTTGTAAAATTAAAACAAATAACCCCAATATTGTGATAATATGTGGTGATAAGTGACTCCATTAGGAAATTAGAAAATAAATTATGGATCTTTCGAAAGTTTTTACCAAATTATCATTGCAGAACAAAACAATAGATGCTAAGCAATGCTTCCTTATTGTCTAATTATGTACTATAAATAGTTCTATATGTTTAAAAAACTAAATCTCAATGCAAAACTTAACAAAAACATCTCAAATATAAACTAGTATAGAAGAGATAAAGAAAATAGGTAACTCTATTGTTTATAAAAACAATTACAACATTCAAACTTAAAATTGCAAATAAAAGTAAGATGTTTAAACTTTTACCCCCCCCCCAAAAAAAAAAAGGTATCCATTCTATTATTTAAAATGTCTTTAGAAATAATAACATGCTGATCTCAAAGTTTGTCTGATAATTACTTGAGCATCTTTTTTAACATCAATGAACTTGAATTGCCTACTTATAAAGAGCTTACCTCCCCCTCAGCCATAAGGCTTCGAACTGCCCTGTCTTGCAGTTTCAGTTCCCGAACATGTTTAGTTTACAAACGTTAGTTAGTTTTTCACAAACTATTACTCAACATTTTGAACCATACAGATTGAATTTTGATTCATCTTTTAAGTTACTGGTTCACAGAAGATTGAAGCACTTATCCATATTCTGCTTTGCAATCATAGGACGTTCTTTCTAATGACATTAGACTCTTAGACCTCTTCTTCCATATGACTTATCCCTAATAAGCAGCTCTCTGATTACATTTCTAAGCTAACGCTAGTATTAGATAATTGGTAGATAATGCAGCTGCAAGTTTCGGGGTACAATGGTTCCTTGAATTCTTACCGTAACTGTACTCTGTAAACCTCTTTTTTTTAGACAATTTAGCTATTCCCGCTTTCTTTCACGCATCCCCGCTCTGTCATTTTCAAAATGATTATAGATTATTGCCTTTATTTAGAGTATACAGAACAGTAAGCTTTATTTTCTTAACCATTTCAAAAAAAATTCACATAGATCTTCTTTCAATACTTAACTTAATAATAAACTCATAAACTGGTTTGGGAGCATCCACTTAACTGTATTTAAAAATACTATATATTAGCTGAAGTTTTTCCAATACGAAGCTGCCAAGATTCCCTTTTTGTCTTCAAATTTTGTTTTTGTCGACAAAATAGTTAGACTCGAATGATTTGCATGTACACTAGGAAGTACACTGCTCAAAACAATTAGGGGAGCACATGGTTTTAACGAAATTACGCAAATACTTACACCGATAAGTAACATAAAATAAATCATCCATAATTTAAAGCCTAGCAGGAAACAGAAGAAGAAAACATTATATGCAAATCAAAGTTCATGACGTCAAAAACCAGAAAAATATCATAAGGGCGGAAATCGGGATGTTGCAGAAACGTCTGTTTCACTGCCTTAACTGTGAAATTCGATTGCTCAGTTATTCTTTTTGAGAAAAAGTGACTTGAAAATGTCTCAACAACATGATTTACCGGAATCCATGGCATGGCGTATTATAGGCATACTTGAATCCGGGCAAACATAACGTAGTGTCGTGGACGCTGTTGGAGTCGCCAGAAGTGCCGTTGCGAGGTTGTGGAATCGATTCCAAGAAACAAGGAATGTTAGACGTCGACCAGGGCAAGGTCGGCCATGCGCCACTACAGCAACTGATGACCGGTATATACTGTTAACAGCTCGTCGAAACAGAACAGACAATGCTACTCAGCTGCAAAGACAGTTGCTCTTGGCAACAGAACGAAGGGTGTCCAGCCAAACAGTACGGCTTCATTAGGGAGGTCTCTATACACGTAGGTGAATGGTCTGCATTCCGTTGACCTCATGCCACCGTGCGGCCCGAAGAAGATGGGCTGCTGAACATCGAGATTGGGAGCAACATGATTGGAGCCAAGTGCTGTTTACAGACGAGTCCCGATTCAGTCTGGAGTGTGACACCCGACGTGTTTTGGTATGGAGGGAAAGGGGCACTCGAAATAACCCCACAATCGTTCGTGAAAGGTCACAATACAGAAGAGCTAGTTTTATGGTATGGGGTGGAATCATAGGTGAACATACGGACCTGCATATCATTCGGAATGATACTTTGACGGCCCGAAGGTATGCAGACGAGATACTGAGACCTCATGTCATACCTTACGCTGCAGCCATTGGAGATTCCTTTGTTTTCCAGCATGATAATGCCAGACCGCATACGCCGCATACGTCCGCATTCGTCTTGTGGAGAATATGCTTGAAGCTGAAACAATACAGCGTATGGAATGGCCAGCGTGCTCTCTTGACCAGAATCCAATCAAGCATGTTTGGGACATACTCGAACGACGCATTGCCGCGAGACCAAGGCCTCCTTTTACTCTCCGAGACTTGGAGATTGCACTTCTTGAGGAGTGGAACAGTATTCCCCAAAGTCTTATGGATAACATCATCGCATCCATATTAAACAGGTGTGCAGCAGTCTTAGCTGTTCGAGGAGACTACACGCCATATTAAAAATCTTGCATCATTTCTAAACAATGCTTTTTTTTATCGTTTACATGTAAACAAATTATTGTCCTAAATCATCTTTTCATGTTTTTTCCATATTTTCAAAGAATTAAAGCTTAATTACAAATTTTTTTACGTCTTTTTTTCTCTATTGCGCATTGATACGCGTGTATTATCCATTTTATGCCAATACGTGGCTGTCTCGCACGGTTTTCTTAACTTCTTTGCTTGCTCCCCTAATTTTTTTGAGCAGTGTATTTTTTGCTTTACTCCTTTCGACAACTTTTTCGTATTTATATTTAGGGGAAGACGAATACATATTTTTTGTAAATTTTAACCACATTACAGCTTTTATTTCAACTTAATGACAACAAAACGCTATAATAAAAAATAAATTTAATTTTTAAAATTTTTTTATTATTTTTAAATTTTAAATTTAAATATCTCATTATTTTAAGGATTAACTATTTGTGCAATATATAATTGCACAGGTAATTAATTTCTTAAAAAGCATTATCTTAGATTTAATTCTAATTTGAATACTTTGTGTTTTGAAATTTTTATTTTAAAAACAGGGCTTTTTTGCATACTTAAGATGTGTCAAAATTTAAGCAAGTATAAAAAAAAGTGTTAGAATTTTAATAAGCAAGTCCAAAGTAACATTTTCATTACATATTTTTGGCATGAAACAAGAAAATTTTAAATTATTTCATCTGTTATCTCCTGAGTTAAAAGAGCTTGAAGTCTTGAGAGCAATTAAAAATACAAAGCTAAAGAAATTGAATTTTAAGTTTTCAATTTATGCGAAGGTAGAATAATTAAAACTTTATATTTATTACATTACATGCTATCGATATTTTTATCCAAGTAATGTAATTTTTTAAGGTGTGTATTCTTACTCCAATATAAGTTGGTTGTATATGACAACTACCTTTTCTGTATGCCAGAATTTAGGAAAGTTTTGCGACTATGAATCATATGATAACTAAAACCCCTATGATTGATAGGTAGTTCCCAATCATCTTAAATTTTTGAATTCAAGTCCAAATTTTGCTTGTTGTACTAATTTTAAAAGTTTAATAAAGGGAACCATTTCTTCAAAAAGAACAGAGTTTTGGAGCTAAAATTAATATAAAAAACCCTTTAAATGCTGATAGACATGGCGTTCATATATGCATTTGTTATGTGTGATATAATTATGATATTGATCTGAAATTTACTGTATAGATTTTTTGCAAAATAAACATAATTTCGCCAAAATTTGGAAATATATTTTGCTGTTTGAGAATTTCATCCAGATCTCAGCACCCTGCCCACTTAAATTATTTCAAAAAATAAAAAAATAAATAAATAAATAAAATATACTGTGTGAATATGACTGTGATAATCAAATTAGCGATGACAACGTGTTCTAAATAAGTGAAGACATCTTTTTCGAAGTCTTTCAAATTTACTTAACTTTTTTACTACCGTGAGAAACATTTAGTATTATTTTATTATTATTATTATTATTATTATCCAGTGCTGAACAAGTGTACAACGTATGCAACTACAATGTTGTGACATAACGTCAGTATGTAGAAAATTAATTACCTTTTCAGTTGTTAAATATAAAATATAATTATCAATATCAACTTTCATTAACTACTATATTTAACTTCATTAATTTATATCATCTCTTAGATTAATTATTCGCTAGCTGTATTAATATTAACTTTGCTCGGTTAACTTAATGATTAAAATATAACTAATAATTTTCCAGGTACAGTTTGAATTCTTAAAGCAATTGCATTGTTATTATCTACAATAATCAAATATATCAACAACAGAATTGATTCTCATATTCGAAATCGCATGGCGATTCAAATCTTTCACTTAACTGTAACTTGACTGATAAACACGTGCAGAATAGTGAATGTATTCATACGCAGAGTTTTCCTTAATAATAATAACAATGTAATCGCAGTTTTAAGTATTTAGTTTTTAATATAGTCTTTTGCTACAGCTAGCATTTGTAAATTTTTAATTATCCCTTCCTACAAGTTTGATTTGATTAATATGTGCAAAAGGAGATGCGATCTATTTATCAGAGCGGAAGCATACTAGCGCTTACGAGCCCCAGTCTGTGAGCAGGCTATGCTTCTATAAAAGAGAACGCGCTTGCAGTGACGTGGGTGGTAACTGTGTTTGAGAGTGTAACTGTGTTTGAAGGCGTCGGACTAGGAAACGCAGTTAATTAATTTGTCCTATGGTGAAGTGTGCGCATTTTACGAGTACTTTTTATAAGTGCATTTTTTATAAGAGCAGATTTTTTGCAGTAAGAGCATTTTGTTAGGCTGATTTTTACCATGTGTGGTATAGATAGTGAACAGGGCGAGTTCCCTCAGTTATTCTGGTCTCCGGACTACTTTTTCGACACTGGCTGGCATAAGTCTGTATAAGTTATTCTGTCATCATCACCATATCATCGATGAATAAAATATAGTAAAATTTAAATTTGTGCCACTATTCCTTTGTGTCGATCCTTTATGTCCAAAATTGCATTATCCAGCAAGATCTTCTAATGTTCCTGATCTGACCAGACCTTTGGGTCCTTCAACTTCATCGCCAAACTGCATCTAGGTGTGTCCAGCTTTCAGTTTCATCATGAAATTCGATGCATCGACTCGTGGACCAGATTTTGCGTAGCAGGCCTAACTCCACCTTTCCCCCGTAGCCGGATCCTCGTTTTTTTTTTAGCTGATGTACATCGTCTTTTACGTGTCACCAGGATTGCGGAAAAGAGACTGTGTCTACAATGTTTATACTTCACAATAGTAGTTAAGTATTCATGAATTGTTCTGACTATACTTTACGAAATTTAAAAATCACAACGCATTCTACCACTATACTTTAACTATAATTTTCTAATTATTGGATCCGATAAATTTCCCTATTCACTCTATATTTTTTGTATCATTTACATCATTAACACCCCATTGTATCCAATGTGAAAATTGCGGTAAAAATAGCGAAATTTTGTTATTTTAGCGTCATTAAATATAATTAAGGTGGACTATATATATATATATATATATATATATATATATATATATATATATGTGTGTGTGTGTGTGTGTGTGTGTGTGTGAGTGATAATATTACTAACTACCTATAATCGCCCATTCTGTACTTCATCTCTGTCCTGGTAACCCGTCCTTCTTGTCTTTGCGTAAACGCTTCGCCTTCCCACATACTAACTTCCTCCGCCAATTCTGGCAACCTCTCTGACCTAATTTTATTTTGGCGCTCTATGCGGGAAACGCTGGACTGGCTCGAAGCGAGTAAGATGTGTTGCTTTACTGTTTAATAAACTCGTTTGTTCCTGAAGCTGACTTTATTATTTTCCGGCCACGATGTATGCTACATTTTCATGAGATGTCCCTCCGGACATTTCAGAGAGCTCGACAGGATGTTGACCTTTTAAGAAATACAACGGAAATTATGACTGCATTTTGAGAAAGTGAGGACGTCTTTTCTCTACAGGACATTTGGTTTCGAATCCCGCATGCGTTCCTGAATTAACCAGCTTGAAATGACCAAAGCTAAAACATTCCTCATCCAACACCATGAAATTGCTACAGAAGTCGACTACATCGAAGCAAGTAAAGATGCCATTGTTCCGGTTCGGTTTTCGAGCCGGTTCGGTTTCGGCCAGTTTGGTTTTCGAATTCTGTTTCCCGCCTGACCTCACCCTTTTTTCATCCGATTCAACTCCGATTCAACTCCAGGGCTCCATGAGTGCTTCAAGTTTTTATATGTGCACCTTCACCGTCAACAAATTTATATTCAAGATAATTACGATTTCAGGGTGAACGGCGAACGCTGCTCTGAAATCAAAGAATCCCATAAAAACAAATTTTCAAGTTACCATCAGAGTGGTTTACATTCAAAAAAGTTCTTATTTAGTATTGTATTTTATGCCACAAAAGTTGGTGCTTTAAGCAGGTCAGTTATTATATTATTTTTGTAATTTTCTAGTATTGAAAAGTAAAAGCAAAATGAACACTGCCAAAATAAATGTCGAACATGATGATAATTACGAAATATTTCAAAAGAAAATTAAAAATCGAAGAAGAAAAAAAAATTTAAGTAGTGAAATGATCATGTAAGTCGCCAATATGTAAATCATTCAGCTATCCTTAATCTTTCTATTATAGAATTCCTGTCCTATCGCCATCCTAGTTAATTTTGAAGAAACCCCGTGAGTGTAAGTGAAACTCACATATTTTTTTTTAACTTTTTGAAGCTTACTACATTTTATATGAAAAATACTATGTACTAGATAAAGATTATTGATTTTTATACTGGGGTTTCCACACACTGTCCTCCCTGTCTCTTCGCACTTTTCAAATGTTCCCTTTGAACAGTTGCTTTTCCCTCTCATGTTTGAGAAACTTGCCTGCCCCTTTTCATTTTGTGCAGTTTGGTCAACCTAAGTTTCAGGTTGGAAGCACCTTCCCTTTGGTAAACGCTCACGAGGATGTACTCACAACAGGTCACATACCTCAAATTTATGTATGGTCACATACCTCAAATTTATATATTACTAACTACCTATAATCGCCCATTCTGTACTTCATCTCTGTCCTGGTAACCCGTCCTTCTTGTCTTGGAGTAAACGCTTCGCCTTCCCACATACTAACTTCCTTCGCCAATTCTGGCAACCTCTCTAACCTAATTTTATTTTGGCACTCTTTGCGGAAGACGCTGGACTGGCTCGAAGCGAGTAAGATGTGTTGCTTTACTGTTTAATAAATTCGTTTGTTCCTGAAGCTGACTTTATTATTTTCCGGCCACGATGTATGCTACATTTTCATGAGATGTCCATCCGGACATTTCATATATATATATATATATATATATAAACCTATTTTACCTCGAACGTATTTTAATTTTCAAATTTTTTTCCAACCATGAAATAAAAAATAAATCAGTGTTACTTTTTGATACTCTAGAATGTAAGTGTTAACCTAGTAGCGAAGTGGTAGAGCGTTGGTATTCGGACGGAGGGTGCACAGTTCGAATACTGACGAGCGCTAAATACCTTCGTGTCTAGGCCGGATATGAACAAGTAAAATCCGTAGACAGGAAACTTTTTCCATGTCGTCAGAGTATGAGGAAAAGTACGAACCCTCCAGATGTCACCTCTGGGGTTGGTCCTTCAAAATTGTGGTGGCATTCTAAAAAGTCGGTCTCTGACCTTTGTGGTGCCTTTGTAAACCGCAGCCGCATTCCTCTGCTCGTTGCCATCTATGGACCTGGTTTGGAGTTATTCCGTTGAAGAGGCAAGTGCCAAAAAAAGGTTGGTCCTTTAGGACCAACACAGCGTTGTACCTTCGTCTTACTGATTTTTTCCTTTATCACTCACTTCCAAAGTATTAATTTCACTCTGACCCAACCCTGAATTTGGAGTCTAAGAAAAAATCGGGTAAGTAGATCAATTAAACTTTATTATAATCATAATAAGCAAATCATGATTAAATATAAAAATAAAGCATCAGTATTATTCTACATTGCAAGCTATCCAATCAATTCCCAAAAATATATTCTGCTGTTGTCTCGCTGAGCCAACAACGATGCTTAGATCTGGGAGCTTTAACACAACATTCTCATGGTCCAATTCATAAATTCTCTCATTATCCAGGCAAAATTGTTAAGATTTGAAGGCTCTCTTTAAGTATCTTACTTCGAGAAAATCTTCGTAGATCCCAACAATTTCTGCTGCAAAGTACTTGATAATTTTTTCCCTGCTATTTTGAAGTGCACATAGTTGCCAACTTCTGTTTTTCCTCCTGCGAGTTCTCTTTTTTAAAAATCGGAATCCGAATGTCCTGATTCCTGAAATTTACATTGTTACTCGGATTCAGACTCAGAGCCGGAGTACCTCGTAAACTAATTTCGTTATTTTTTCTTTTCTTTATATTTTTAGACTCGGACAGGTTATTTTGCGATTTTTTTTTCAAGTTTAATGGGCTTATCCCACTTATTTTAAAGCCGTTTGTTATTTTCAATGTGAATGCTAAAGGAAACGCTTTACCTACCAGCTCAGCCACGCCATTAATTGTTGCAGGTTTTCTAGTCTTACCAGGTGTAATCATCCACTTGTTCATAGTTATATTATAATGGCTCTTAAAAAGGTCAAAGAATACACAGCATTAAATTGCTCTTGCGGGGATGAAACGTTACGAGAGTAAGGGCCTGTTCCCATAGAATCCATCAGCGTCAGCGTTAAAGATTCCGTTGGCGTTGATTGGTTAAATGGGTCAATGATTGATATATGATTGGTTAAAAATTTTATGCTGACGAAATCTATGTGAACAGGCCCTTACTCCATTTCCCTTTGTCATCTGAATCACAGGGATATATATGTGGCTCTCGGGATAATCCAGCAAAAGTATCGCCCCATATTTAAAACCTTATTAGACCAACTATATTTTATAAAATGTTGGAAAATTTTTTTGAACAAAGACATTTGATCATTCGGCTGGGTTAGCATCACATATCGTGCTGGATGGTGCTCCCTTAAACATGTATGCTTTAAAAATTACGCTGGGAAAGATAATCATAGGAGGTATAAGTCTACTTCATGCATTTACTGCTGCGATTAATATCACACTTGTGCCTCTATCAGCACAAGTCAATGAACCAACCTGTTTAACCCTTTTGTAGGCAGTATTTTGGGTGGTCTATGGACAGTTGAGATACCACTTTCATCACAGTTCCAGATATTAAGTGTGCAGATCTTTAGAATTTTCTAGGCTTTTCCTGTAATTTTGGAAAAAAAGGCAATGGTTGCTCGGTTAAAAGTTGTAGCAACTGACAAGCTTGTGGCTTCCGGTTTTCTCAAAAATATCCCCTCAATTTTTTGGCGAAGCCCCAATTCCCCCTCTATTTGATTTTTATACCAGGATTTATCATATATTTTATTATTTGACTTTGAAAATTGCAAGGTTTTCTGGATAACTAAAGATAACCCAAAAGGAAGTTGATCAGATCTTTGGATCTACTGTTTGATAATCAAAAGTTCCCCTTCATTAGTAAAAACTTGTTTCACGTCATTATTTTGGTAGTATGAAAATATACACATTCTTGACTCTAAACATTTTCTCACTTGCCTCATTAAGGTAGTTTTAGATGTATTGAAGCGTTTAGCAGCTGCATAAATTGTAATTTCTTTCTTGAGCACTAAATCAATAGCTTTCTCTACCGAATCTTTTTCTATAGCCATCCTCTTAACACCGGAAACACTCTGAGGCAGGATTATTGCCATATAAGGGAACCATTAAAAAAGAAATACTAATGAAATATGAGTTGAATAGTAGCAGGTTGTACCGTGGACCTCGGACCAAGGTAAAGAAAAATTTCCTGTCCAAGGAACAACAGGTTTCACTTCAAACAATAATTGTTTGTTTTGTTTTTTCCCTTCAACCTGAATATTATGTTAAAGTCATGATTTTGCGACTGATACATTCCTGAGCTGTGACTCATTTACGGATGACATTCATTTTGTATTAAAAGACTTTTAAGATCGCAATAGAAAAAAAAATTGAAACATAGGAATACTTACTTTTAGCCTACGAGATTAACACTGGACTGAAATGAAAATATTATTTATACCAGACCCATTAAGGAGCTCACACGGCACGTATTTGAATTATGCTTATCACTTAGAAAAAAAAAAACTTAACGGAGAGAGCTGACAACGGCTTAGGACCAAGATACATCAGATGGAAGTTACAACAGGTTCTCTTATATATATATATATATATATATATATATATATATATATATATATATGCACTAGTTATCAAAAATTAAGAAAAAATCACAAAAAGAGGGATAACACGTGCAAAACTATGCCAATTTGTTTAAAATTTGAATATCTTGTTAAGTAAAAGGTGCTGAACAATACTGCATTATGCAAAATAGTGCCGCTGCAGTCGGAATACGTTATTTGCGAAGAGAATAAAAGTGTATGTCTCAGAGCAAGGCGACAATTGTCGCTGCGAGGCTGAGATTAGACATCTGGCATAGCCATGTTGTAACAATGACCTCCAGGCATCATTTGACTGAAGAACTGCGATGACGAGCTATTGGGAGACTAGAGGCAGGACAAAGTCAGACAGAAGTGGCCAGATGGCTAAATGTAAGTCCGTCTGCTGTTCATAGACTTTGGCAACAGTTTCTTACCACGGATTCGGCATCCAGGAGGTTCAGCCAAGGACGGCCATACGCTACGACGAGTGCCGATGACCGATATTTGTCATTATGCGCACGAAGGAATAGAACCGCAACTCTGTCTGCAAGCTCCGTCTGCAGATCCTCCTTCGTTGCAAGCTCTGGAAGGTTGGTATCAACGTAAACCATGCGTAGAAGGCTTCACGAAGGTGGTCTTTTTGCGAGGCGACCAGCCATTTGCGTCCCTATCACGTCATGCATAGGCGGGAACGTTTGCAGTCGGCACGTCAACATGTCCACTGGACGCGTGATCAAAAGAGGGCTGTTCTCTGTACGGATGAGTCCACGTTTAGCCTCCAAAGCGATAGTAGGCGTATTTTGATTTGGAGAGAACCTGGAACTCGTTTTCATCCATCACACATCCCTGAAAGAGATGCATGCGTATCAGGCAGTGTCTGTGTTTGGGGTGGTATCTCTTTGGATGGACGCACAGACCTCCATGTCTTACCCGTGGAAATGTGAATGCTCACACCTATAGAGATGACATCCTTGATGCTTATGGGCCCCCTTATGCCGGGGCAATAGTTGATACTTTCGTGCTACAGGACGATAACGCGAGACCGCACATGGCTCGCATCGTGGATGCTTATATTGAGCAGGAAACAATTCAGCGCATGGAGTGGCCAGCTCGATCACCGGACCTGAATCCTATCGAGCATGTTTGGGACGCTTTAGGACGACGTATAGCTGCTCTCAATCCTCCTCCTAGGACCCTAGCCACGCTTTCAACTGCTTTGCAAGAGCAATGGCTCTCACTTCCTACCGAACTCATAGACCGCATAATTGACAGCATCACACATCGCTATATGTGCTGTATTGCTTCTCGGGGGGATCATACACCATATTTGCTTTCTAATGCAGAGACACTTCTTGTGTGACATTCGATTTGTGTTATTCCCCCCGAAGTCTTGCTGACTACTTTATTGTGGGAGTACGATTTGGGTGAGCCAGCATTGCTCCCTATGAGAGGACAAAACGTTAACGACCAAGACTTATTTGGGATTTGAACCCAACCCAACTGTTTGGAAGCTCACGATGCTAACCACTATACCATGCCATGTGGGCGTCGATTCCCCTTTATACACACACACACACACACATATATACATTTATATATATATATATATATATATATATATATATATATATATATATATATATATATATATTCCTTCTCCGCTGGAAAAATAAAACAATAAATTTTAATACACGAAAGTATAGTTGTAAGACATACAATTAGAAAATTACAATCCAGTGTAAAAATGCAACCTTTTAAGAACCTTTGATTGCCACGCACATGGTATGTAGTGGTTAGCGTCTTTAGCTTTACCCCAGTGGTCTGGGGTTCAAATCCCGAATAATTAATTATTTCTCGTTATCGTGTTGTGCGCTCATAGGGATCAACTCTGGCTCACCTAAATGATGCTACCATAATAAAGTAGCCAGCAAGACTTCGCGGCTAATAACAAAAGACGTATTATCACGACGTATTTCACGACACGTATTATCACATTAAAAAAAGAAAAGAACCTTTGATTAAAATTATAAGTAGAGTTTCTGTACATACACGCACATGTAATAACTTATCAACAGTGTTAGGCTTAATAGTCAACAATTCATTTGTGTATATATATGTGTGAGAGTATAATAGTTCTGGTATTTAAAGTCCATATACGAGACAGGGAATTACAAGAAATAAAATCTAAAACTTATCATGACTTTAAAAAGGAATTTGAAACACATAAAACTCCAACTCGATCTCATTCATGAAATTATTCACTCATTTATTTATACATTAAAAAAACTTAAATAGCTAGTAAACTGTTTATGAATCCATGTCTTTCCCTTCCTAACCCGTGCAAATGCATGAATGATGAAACTATAAACACCTATAACTGTATGAGTGATGATTTATTCCCGTTTCACGAATTGAGATATACGGATAAAGCAAATTTATTTCATGAAGTGGGAAAGTCACAGGAATATTGTCTTAAAGATTTTCTCTTTATATGCCTGTAATGTTAAAGTTTTTATTTTTCTTCGTTGTTATATTAAGACAAAGATTTTACGAATTCTTACGTTTTAAAAATAAGAATAGATTCCTATGTAATACTAGACTGATTACAGACTGCTGAGGAGGTGATTCTGTTTTCCTTGCAGGTTTAAAAGCATCCATCACTTTTTTATGATAGCACGCTACACCATCACAGTATACTTTAACTGCATCTCTGCTCCTCTTTTACTTCAGTAAGGTTCAGTGAGTCTGTTTACCGAACAACTCAAAAGATGTTCTGAGAGTGCTAGTTGGAGTGTTTTTTCCCCTGAGCTGAAACCTTAGTAATTGCGTTTAAATTGCACATCATCAATCATGTCCGTAAAACCTCCCCTCACCGAGACACCCATTTTCGAAAACTTTAGACTGTATAATGAATTCCACTCCGGAATTTCGTTCCGACTACGACTGTAATGAACGACGTTCTAATTCCCGAACGCTGCTTCAAGAGTTAAATGACAAGATCTGAAACTGCTCAATCGAATCTCGGTGCAACCAGACAGACGCTAGATTTAAGATGATAGATGAAGTGATTTGACTCTCAAAGCTAGTTTTTATCACGACGAACTTTTCAAGTTATTCGTGATATTTTTGTACAATAATTACAATTCAGTATTAAATGGATATTGGTAAATTTTGTCATGTTCATACTACTTTAGTCACAGAGAATTATATGCCTTAAGAACATTAACAGCGAACAATATGCCTAAAGAAACATCTTAAGTGACGGGGAGGGGGTATCAAAAATGTTCTCTTTAGCAACTGGATAGAGTCGGCAGGGCCCGATTTGGATTCTTGACTATAGGCACAACTCGGGATGGGGGCCCCCTAACACTGATGTGGGCGTAAAATTTCCAAAATTGACACACAAAAAAAATAATCCTGAATCATTGCGAAAGTACCAATTTACCAAGAATTGGCTATTTGAAGCGTAGAAGCGTAGAACATTATCAAATAACCAAAAGCAATACAACATATATTAACTTCATCATTAAAATACCAATACAATGCAACCAGAAAAACTTATTAATCCCTTACATACACTATAACATACTTATGATGAACTATACATATAACTATACATATGATGAACCAATCAAATTTGAAAGGATATATAAAAAAAATTGCTATTAAAAAGGTTAAAATTTTTTTAAAAAATTTTGAATTGGAAATTTTTTCTTTTTTCCCTTTAAAATAAAATTTTTTTTGGGGGGCCCCCAACATTCGGGTGCCCCTAGGCCCGGGCCTACTAAGGGCCTAATGGAAAATCAGGGCAGGAGAATCGGCCCTCCAAGCTCGGGTTATATTGGGGAGCAGGAAATTCCTTTTCGAATTCAAAGGTTTCTCCTTCCCTGTGGAAGGAGAAACCTTTGAATTCGAAAGGCGGACCTGTGAAAATCTCTATCTCCTGTCCACCTTAACTCTTAATATTCTTGCCTTATTTAGAACACGTAAAAAATTTTATGCAATATGCTGTGCTTCTACAGTATATTTTTAAATTAAAAACACAGTAGGTTAAATTTAGGCTTACTCACACACAGATGAAAAGAAGGAAATTTCAGTAGACATGTATTACTTTACTCAATTAATGCACAGTTTTTAAATGGCAGTGACATTACAAAGTTTACAAAGTGCCGTTATACAGAGGCTGTTCACACATTTTTTAGATATGTATATTGTATTCACAAAACAAAATTACATAAAATTCTTGTATTTTAAATGTTCTTTTTGACATCCCTTTTTCCGAACTATCTTTCGACACCGCAATTTCCAAGATAATAATGCCTTTTGAAGTGTCAGAAGAGGTATTATATCCCATTCCTCCTGAACAGCTTTCCAGAGTCCTGTAAGGGTTTTGGGACGACGTTTGGATAATGCAGATTTTAAAAATCCGAAAGCACAAAAATCCATAGGTGATACATCGGGAGATTTAGTAGGGATATCAGTGAAGGGTATGGCCTTGATACCAGTTTTTTGTTCCATTTCTTTTAGGAAATTTACAGTGGATTTTGATGTGTGACTGCTAGCTTTGTCCTGATGGAGTCTCACAGATTGATGGCACTGTGGGTAAAGCGATGGTATTTCATTCAGAAAAATTGGCGTTAAAATATGCTCTTGATAGTATTTGGAGTTAATCTTGACATTTTTTTCCACTCTCTTTATTTTTAACTTGCCACTATAAGAAAAACCAGCAACAATCATGAATCCCTTAGAAAAACTTTCTTTCGATTCTTTGAACCATGTACTTAAATTTTTTTCTCCCCTTTTATGATAATAAATGGCTCTTTTTTTGTTGCAATCATTTAAATACACCCATGATTCATCTAATTAGCCCTCGTATCTATTTAGCCCTCGTGTAGAAAAAAACGACCGTAGCGCTCTAAACCAAACCAAACTAAACCAAACCAGGAATAAATACTTTATGGCACTTAGTGTAATCATTATTTATAAAGAAACATATAAGCTATTAAAATGTTATTATAGCTTTAAATAAGAATGTAACAAAAATAGAATACTTGGAAGATTGGGAAAGAAGGTTTTAATCTCAGATTTCAGAATCCAGATGATTCTGAATTTTGTTTTGTTCAATATTAAAAGGAGAGATCACAAAACAATCTTTATAGACAGTAATGGGAAAAGAGTTACTTGATTAAAATAGATTTTCATTACAGTAAACGATTCAAGCATCTATCTGAGAAATTAAAATATTAAACAAGAGCTACATAGGTTCTAGCTATATATATATATATATATATATATATATATATATATATATATATATATATATATATATATATATATATATATATATATATTATACATATACAGTGGAATCTCGATCCATCGTTTTCGGATCCATCTTTTTTCCGTATGTGTCGTTCATTTTATCCAGTCCCTACGATCATATTGCTTTGTTATGCTTCCGCATCTATCGTTTTTCCGTATTTATCGTTCATTTCAATCGGTCCCTTGAAAAACGATAGATCGAGATTCCACTGTATATACATATATTATATACACAGTCCAGTCATATTAATGTGGCCACCGCCTAGTTTTGACGTCAACGTTAAATAACCAATCGCAGAAGGCACATGTCATCAGCAAATTTGGTGGATATATAAAGTCTGTTGTAGGCATTCGGAAAACTTTTCAGTTCTTGCAGTCATGCAGAAACGGAGCGATTTATCTATATATATAGCGATTTATCTGTATATAAATATATGTGTATGTAAGTATTATACTTATTACATCACGTCCTTAAACTGTAACCTGAAAGGAAAACCTAGCTCATATTTACTAGGTGGAGCTATACTCAGCCTGAAAGGAATGAAATTAAATTTGGAAGCAGTCGGGCCGAATCGTTTATTATAGCGACAAAGTACATCCGTTCATCTCGAAGAATGGCGCGGAAGTAATATCACCTTTCAACATTAAACGCGAGAGGCGAAGTACATGTGACTCTTATTTGTAGGGTCAGCAGATTTTGGAGCTCGCAATGCGAACCCACTCCTGAATTCAAACATGTACATGTGTAGAAATGCAAAGGCATGCGATTCATTGGAAGTTCTGTGGCTAAGGGTTTTAAAGCGATTAATTAAGATTACTGAGGATTGGATTTAGTAAAGGGAATTTAAATGCTAGAATGGAGGTGTGATGGCGGCGGGCCCTCTGCTTAACCCCCGGTATATTATATATAAAATTTGGTGAAGTTTCTTTTCAGTTTTGAATGTTTACCAGAGGCGAGTACAGGTAATCAATCAAGAGGCGTGCCAGCTCTCTGGTAAACAGATGACAACCAGGACCGGATGTGCAAATGGTTTGCTGGAGGTGTTTCCGGAGGTATGCAGGGGAACCGGTTTTGGACTGGTGTTCGGCTGTGCAGGAGAGCAAGCTAGGGTCGAGACGGGAGACGGAGAGAGACAGGGGTCCGGCGTGGAGGTCGATTTTGTCTCGGACCAGCGTTGTACGTGTGCAGAGAAGCCACGTGGAGGCGACTGTGATTTGTTTGGCGGAGAGCCTTACAGAGGTGAATTAATTGATTTGGCTGGAGGCCATGCATGCACTGGAGGTGCAAAACTCATATGGAGTTAATGTAATTATGTAAATACGCTAAAGAATAAAGGTGCTTGTTTCACGTTCCTTAATCCAGCGTATTCTCGGTGATTTCTGAGGAAACCGGGTGGCTAGGAATTAGCCATAGTTCGGCGCGCTATCGAAATAGACTGGGCAGTGAAGACGAATTGCCCCAGTATATGATAGAGGGCATAATATTTAATATATTACATACATACATACATATATATATATATATATATATATATATATATGGGAGCCCCTGTTATACCTCTGACCTATTTTGATGTTTTGATTTTTTGTCATCCATGTGGTGCATAGAAAAGAAATCAAAAGTACCGAAAACATGCTAAAATTTAAAATTCCTTAACAAAAGGAATTATAATACTTTTTATTTACTTCCTCATTGACAATTTTCTTTCCTTTCTGTACATAGCCTAAGTGTTTTAACCAGTCTTTAACGGCTTGAAGTTTCAGGTCAAGGGAAAATAAAAGGATGTTAGTCATGAAGGGTATACCCTTCGTGAAGGGTATAAACATATATGTTTATCCTTCGTGATACCAAAACATAACCGAAAAAAACCATCCAATGTCTTCTGAGCATCAATTTTTATGTCACATATTACTCTACAATAATGGATAGAGGGACATTCATGCTAATGGGACTCAGGTTTATTGTTCGTAACCAATTTTTGGACAATTATTATTCCCCGGTGAACATCAAACCAAGGAGAAAATTCGTAGTCACGTAAGATGCAATGTGCTGATGGGGAGATTTCCTTGACTGAGAACCTTAAATATCGCTCAGGTTTTCGAATAGGTTGTACTGTAACCATCCAATTCCGTCGATAAAGACTCAGTTATGGAACCACCTTGCGATTTATAAGAGTCCTACTTGTTTGTTCTAGCACTAGAAATAACTTCAGGGTATCCTCTTTAGTGCATGCTTCTTTGGAAAATTCTTACGTTTCTCACAGTTTTAGATAAGGCTCTAACTCCAAATTAAAGTGAATTAGAAAGTAGATCAGCCAGTCCTTGTTCCTAAACGCTCATAATTACTAACAGTTCCATAAGACATTTTATCTGTCACATTGTAATTATCCCTCAATACCAAAGTGACAGCCACATTTGAAGATAATTTTAAATAACTTTACACTAAAGTGATAGTTATTGTGATTTCAATATAATTTGTTTTCATTCGTTCATACTAAGTTTGGGAAGATGGGCGTTAAAAAAAAATGATGGATGTTAAAGTTTCTCAAGATGGGTGATTTAATTTCCTTTGCAAGGATGCAAAGATAGCTCTGATAAAACGCATTGCCCTGGGGGCCCTGGATCTGTTCCTCCTCCCCTCAATATATAGGGTAGACCAGGGCTTGTTGACACAATTTTTCTTCAATATATTTTTTTCATTTATTAAAAATAGTTATGGCCCTTATATAGTTATGGCCCTTATGGCTGTTCATTATCCGATTTCATAGATATTCTATTTCGTTGTGTGTTACACAATTAGCATAAATCCCCCCCCCCTTTTTTTTTTTTTTTTTTAAACGCATAACCGAAAGGTTGGGTCGTTTATATTTGTATCTTTTCATTTATTAAAATTTTTTAATTTTTTTTTAGATTATACAATCAGCACGTGTTACAGCATAACCACGTATGAGCAAATTTAAAAAATTTTAATTAATAGATTCTATATGAAGCTCAGTAGGACATTTCAAGTCACTGGGCCAACCTGCCCCATCGAACGGGGCAGGTTGGCCCTCTAAGTTGATTTGATTTTCGGATTACTAGCGGAAATGAAAAAAACACATAAAATATCTAATGTAATTTTAATATGGTATATAAAAGACACAAAGGATAAGAAAAGATATTTTGTCCAACTTAACTACTGCCTTCATCGATCTTTCTCTCATCACAATGAATGCAAACATAAAATTTCATGTCCCCAGGGACACATAATTCGTGTGCCCAACTATTGCACCTGGTACACTGAATCCAGACATCTCCTGATTTATTGACAATTTTATTGATTTTTATAGGCTTATGAATGTAGAAAACAAACTCTTGGACTGCGGGGCATCTTGGGCCACTGGCCCAACATGCCCCGGATTAAATGGGCCAACTTGCCCCATATCGCCATTTTAACTTTTGATCGTTATATCAAGTATTCTGTTAATATTTTTTTCAAATCAGTAGTTAGAAAATTAGCTCTGAGCAACGATCTTTTAGATTGCTATTCACCTAAGTGAAACTTTAATTAGAAACAAATAAGAAACGATTATTTATAAGTGCAAAAAAAACTCACTTCATTGAAAATTTGAAAATTTGAAGTGGCTTTCGTTTGATTGCTTCTTCTCTGCTGACGTTGTTATGGGTGAAAGAAACCACGCCTAAGACACACGTTGCTTAGCTAGTAACGCAATCTACTGAATAGTTTGAAAAATATCGCATATAGGCCAACATGCCCCGGTCTACCCTATGTATGTATATATATATATATATATATATATATATATATATATATATATATATATATATACTAGAAGGTAACCCATCATTTTGACGTCATAATACTAATAATGACGTCATAATGGAAAAAGTATATGAAAGTTAAAAAATATCCCGAATTATCTAACAATATTGCATTTTATCCACACCTTGTAAAAGCAAAACCTTTCATTATTTTTTATTTATTTAGTTTTTCATGCGATTGGAGTAGTAGACTGCCATCCAGTTTTTTACAGCTCACTACGCGATATGAATACTTGAACTACTTGATTCATTCACATTCAAGTTTGTTTACTTTCAGAATTCATCGCAAAAGTAAACATATTTTTAAAAACTGTTAAATATACAGCTAAAAACATCCAATTTTTTTAAGTTCTGAATGTTTTATAGAAAAATAGGCTGAACAAACGTGATTTGATGGAGACGATATTAGTTTTTAAGCAAGAAAAGATTCTGATCCACATCTAAAAATGAAATTAAGCCTGACCGGCCGTTTGTTTACTGAGGGTTTCAATTGAAAGATGAGTACAGCCCGGAAGTGTTATACACAGACAACGGCGATTATATATATAATACATACATACACACACACACACATGTGTATATATATATATATATATATATATATATATATATATATAAATAAGAATAAGATGAAAGAGAAAACCAGTAATAGCTCTAAAGCTACTTGCAGCCAGGAACAAACATCATGTAAAGAAAAGTATGAATAAGGTTTTTGACAGCATTTCTTCATCAGCGGTGTCAATACTGTCTAAAAACCAATGGATTGTTTCTGATGAGTATGATCTATTAAATAAACACACTCAGACACCGTACAATCCATTATTAACAGAAGAATTGATTAATTAATGAATTAAGTTTGAATAAGTACTTAACCAAAAAACACCAAGCCTGGCGCTAGTCAGAGTGGAAGTTAAGAACTTGTAACCGCAAGATGATTGACGTCATAAAACTTGCAACCATTGAGGTAGTGGATTCTCAGTTACAGACTTACTTAGGTTACCATATTTTAAGACTATTAATCCTTTAATTATTTAGTTATTACTGTTACTACTTTGAGTTAATTTTATTATTATTTTATTTTACTTATGATTTTTATTTTTATTTTTAGTAGTTATTATTTCTATTTTAACCTATTGTTATGTTTAACATATTAATGCAACAGAACAAACTATTCATTAAAACAAAAACAACCAATACATATATATATATATATATATATATATATATATATATATATATATATATATATATATATATATATATATATATATATATATATATATATATACACACTCATGTCCATAAATTAAGGATAATGCCAGCTCCGGCAAATAAAGGTTCAGAAACAAACAAATTCACTTATTCATAAAGCCCATTTATTAAACAAATGATAAAGAACAAAAAGGATGGTGCATGTATGATACCATTCATAAAAACTACGATTTTTGCTCCCTGGAGCAATTGTAAAAAATATCTCCTTTACAAAAAACTTAATATTACATGGTTGGTATGATGCTGATACCAACCATGTAATATTAAGTTTGAGTTGCAATATTAAATTTGGGCAATTTTAAGTTGTAATATTAAATTTCATTGGAGGAAATACAGTCCGTACAACGCCTAGGCATACTGAGTATCAAATTATCGAGCTGATCTCGGGGAAGATTACTCCACTCAGCAAGCAATGCTCTCCCAAGTTCCGGTACACATGTAGGAGGTGGTTGACGGGCTGCAACTCGTCGGCCAAGCATGTCCCATACATGCTCTATCGGATTCAAGCCAGGTGAGAATGCTGGCCATTCCATACGGGTGATATCCTCAGATTGAAGGCATTCGTTTACGATGTTTGCTCGGTGAGGACGGGCATTGTCATCCATAAACACAAATTCTGCGCCCATGGCACTCCTAAACAAACGTACATGTTGTACCAGAATGATGTCCCGATAAATGTGGCCGTTCATGGTTCCGATTTGAACATGCAGATCTGTTCTGGAGCCCAGTAAAATTCCACCCCAAACGAGCAATCCTGCACCACCGTAACAGTGTCGTTCAGTAATGTTGTTTTGGTGGTAACGGGTACCTGGCGTTCTCCATATGAAAGTTCAACGTGAATCAGACAGCAAGCTAAACCTGGACTCGTCGGAAAACATCACACAAGCTCACTGTGACGATGTCCACATTGCATGATCTCTACTCCAGGCTAATCGCTGCCGACAGTGAGTTGTCGTGAGCGGAACACATCTGACAGGCCTGCGAGCATATAGACCAATATTTCCCAAACGTATGTACATGGATTGTCTTGAAACTGTGGTACCCGTGGCTACAGATAGCTGACGAAACACGTAGGATGCTGTCCTCCGTCTGCTTCTTTTGGCAGTTACTGCCAAATACCGTCTTCATTCGGTGTTGAAACTCGGGGGCAACCTGTACTGTGGCGTCTACTGACATTTCCATCATCTTGGAATCGTTGCCAAAGCCTAGAGATGACACTTTGGGCAATTCCAAGTTCATCGGATACTTCCATCTGAGTACGCCCACATTCCAGGTGGCCGATAATTCGACCTCGTAAAAAATCATCCACATGCGTCCCCTGTGTCATAACTATTCGGATATGGCACTTAGCGGCTTACAGAACATTTGTGAGCAATTTTACTTCTTTGCCACCATTCCTTATATACCCCTCTCTTACACTCTCGTCATTGTGACGTACTATCGGCTTCCTGCAATTTGCATATTATTCTTGAAGATGTGTGTGGTAATTTTACAGGTGAAATTTTTACTTTATGAGTGTATATACCGGGTGGTCATAAAGAAACTTTGCCGATATATGAACCCGATCGGGGCACAAGGAGGAAATTTGCGTATGGCAGAGGCTAGAAACCAATCCGAGAACGCCGTTCGCCAGATATTCAGCGTAGAAAACCGATAAAAAGGCACTCTGATCGTGTTTTTGTTAGCCATTCGCAGAGCTGGGTTTTTTTTTTTTTTTGTGCGAGCATAACGCGTCCGTTTTTTGTGATACACGTACCATTCCAACTCTTTTTAAGGTTTTCGCATGCGCTGAGCATTTTTCGATTGGAAAAAGTGGGCGTTGCTGTTTGAAAATTTCGAGTTTCTATACCCATAACCGTAACCGTGAGAGTCAATGTTTTGCCGTTCTCAGAATCCCGAGCTCATACATCTGAATACCTATATCTGAAATCTCATCTCGATAGGTTGAACGGAATGGCCACTAGAGGTCCATACATCGTTTTTGTAGGCCGTTCGCAGAGCGGTTTTTTGTAATACACATACCGTTCCAACGCGCTTTAGGGTTTTCGCATGTGCTGAGCATTTTGCGATGGGAAAAAATGGGTGTTGCCATTTGAAAATTTCGAGTTTCTGTACTTATAACCGTAACTGTGAGCACCACTTGGTTGTCGTTCACAGAATCCCAAGTTCATACCTCTGAATAACTATATCTGAAAACTATATCTGAAATTTCATCTCAATCGGTTGAACGGAACAGCCGCTAGAGGTCCATATATCGGCAAAGTTTCTTTATGACCACCCAGTATATATACTATATATATATATATATATATATATATATATATATATATATATATATATATATATATATATATATATATGTCGGACTTAAGCGGGAACGAAATAATTATTCTAAATTTAAAGGGGGCTTAGTAATTAATTTATTGTCGTGGCGTAATTCGCCACTATTCTCATATCTTGGTTCGAAATACATCGAGAGAAATCGGGGAAATTCCCTTTGGGTTGATTGACATCTGTGGCCACACCCATGGTTCATCTCCGGTGTATGCGTCACAGAGATCATGTGAGCATGCGCGGTGGCTTTGGATGGCAGAAAAACAATAGCGTTTAATCAGACGGCGGGAAATTCTTGCTGGAGATAGTCACGCGTCTCGCGGGAGCTTGATGACTGTTGGATTTAATTCATCAGATTGAATCAGGTAGCTTAAGATTTTGGAAATAAACGATGTTAGATATATTAATTGTAGTTCTTTGCCACCGGCCTTTTAATTCATTGACTGCCATAACTTGAATAATTAAGTAAAGATAGATTAAGAAGGAGTAAGTTTGGATGTAAGACGACGTACTGGGAAGGGTGTAGGTAGCGAGCTCGTCAACAGCCGAGCAGGATTTTGGGATCGCGCGAAGGAAAATAATTCACCCCACAGCTTAAATAATGTAAGTTAAAAATTAAAATTTTATCCAAGTTCTCGTCATGCTCCCTCGTGACTGCGTTGACTGCGTTGGAGGAGAAGTAAAAGTATGTTTGGAGCTACACATTTTTCTTCGTGTTATGCGAGCGACAACGAGTGCCGACGCCGATTTTACACTTCGGATTAGCGTGGATTAACGTGGATGCTGATCAACGTCATACATCTGTTACCAGTGGTGCGGGTGATTTTGTCTACTGCAGTTTGTCCTCTGTGAAAAAAACGTCCAACTGTGCCAACACCGTTGCGCGGCGAGGATAACTTTGCCGTTCCGATTTTCTTCAGTCGAATGATTGCGGACGCCATTTGTTCTTAGTGTGACGCAGTGAATATCGTTCTCTCTATGCGCTGTTTTTCGCCAGAATACCTTGAATCGTGGAGTGTGTATTTTTTTTTCTTCCACGACTCGACAAGCAACGAAAAAAAAGGAACAAAAAATTTTTTTCATGGGTGGTGCTGTATTCGTGCACTTCACGGAATTTCGGAGTTCTACAGTGTTTACAAAAAGGAATATGAACCATCACAAGTGGAAACTACTGTTATCAAACATCATCCGGAGAACAGAAGAAGATTTTGTGTAAATAAAAAATAAAAAAAATTCGTGTAGAAAAAGTAAATTTTTTTTATTTTGACGGGATAATTAAAGTCCGGTAAGCTCCGTTTTATTAAACTTTTTATGTGAAATGCTTGGTTTTCGAAATGCATTTAACTTTGAAATGCTTGGTTTCGAAAAGCTTGGTTTTCGAAAAAACTGTTTGATTAAAACGATAATGTGTGTATTGATTATAATACTGTGTCAGAATATTAAATACGATAAGGGTTTTTGAAGAAATATTATATTTTGATGGGATTAATTTTTGAATTTAATGAGATATTTGAAGTGTTTGAAGTTTCTTGAAGTATCTGAAGTTTTTGAATTTATTGATGAGTATTTTTGTATTTTTGGAACCCATACAATTTTATAAGCATAGAGCTTTCCCACCCAGTTTCTCTGAAGAGTATGTTAAACTTTAGTCACAACTTGAGGATTGGGTTAAATGATGAATATTAACTGACACATTTTAAATAGATTTGTGATATGATATGTAATATTTTCATATTTTTCTCAGCAGATTTAATGACTGCTGAAAAATTTGTTGTTTTTGTGAAGGTTTTGTTTGATTTGATAAGGATTTTGAGTTTGACAGACTTATTTCATGTTTCAAGAAAAATTAATTGATATTTAACCAACAATTCGTAATGTTTTAAAGTTATACTATTATGAAATTAAATTGTGTATCTATCTTGTTCTTGGGGAGGAGGGGGAAAGCAAAGTAATGAACTAAATTAGGAGCAATTTTAAAATTTTTGCAGATTCTGATTTCCTGGTGCGACGATGGTCATTTTTATCCCTTGTATATATTTTGTGTTTATTTGAGTGTTATGGAGTAGTATTTTAAGTTACATTTTGATAAATATCGTGTTAAATGTTTTTTTTTTAGTGTATATTTTTGGTCGACCGGCAAGCTTAATGAGGAGGGCCTCTGATTGTTAAGTGTATATTACTATATCGAAATAATAATAATGAAAAAATGAGGTGTGGAATTTGCAGTAATGTAAGATGTGAAAGTTACGAAATATTTTGGCCTTGAAATTGGTAAGATTTGAATAGCATATTGAAAATGTGAGTTTTAACATGTTTTGTCAATAAATAATAAAATGATTAATGTTTTGACCGGGCATGAGCTGTTTTACATGCCTCCTCATGTCATTAGGATTAGTTTTAAGTAAGTCATTGAGTGATCAGGAAAAGTGCGTAATAAGCATTGAGAAAAGAAACTGCTTTGAGTAATCTAAATAATTTTGAAAGTTGATTACATACATTTTTAGATTCCAATTTACTGTTTCTCATATATTTTTAAAATTCAAATTGTGTGTTCTTGATTTTATTGATTGGGTTGGTAAAATTTTATGATGTGTCTTTTTTTGTATAAAGAAATAGCAATAATGTAAAGTTCAGAGATCCATTTCTTAAGTGATTTTACATGTTGGGTGCCTAACACCCTCTTGACTCCACTTATGTGGTTAAACGTTGTGTGCTGTCTTAAATTAAAGATATTAAAAAAAAAAAAAAAAGTTTAAACGCTCTTTTTTTAAGCTACTTTGTGTATATTTTATCAATTTGGATCTCATAAAACAAGTGTAATATTATGATGTAATTTCGAAAAATATGTTTTTTGGGTTTTGTGTACAGATGAAGAGTGATGTACAGCGTCCGATTTACAGAGTTGATATTTTTATTTTTGGTTGTACAGATTTGGACTTCTACATTTGTTAACAAGATCTGAGTGGTTACTATATTTACCTGTAGTTGAGACATTTTCGTGTTTTTCTTTAATAAGATTTGATGATAATTGTGTTTTTTAGTGATTTTTGTAATTTTGGAAATTTATATTGTGATGATTAATAACTCGTCAATGTCAATTGTGTCTCAAATGGAGACTTGTGTAAAATGTATCAGTACCTCGATTCAATCTGGCTAGGCGTGAATAGATAAAATTTTGGGTTAGGTTTAATTTAATTTGTGTTGACTGGGGAGACGTCCCTACTCAGCAATCTTTTTCGGTTGATAGTTATTTGGGATTTTGAAATATAATCTTAGTGTTTTCTCTTCTGAAGACTTGCCGGATGGAATTAGCTACTCCATTTGTGTGCGTGCCTTCAGGGGGACGGGGGGGAAAGTTGTCGGACTTAAGCGGGAACGAAATAATTATTCTAAATTTAAAGGGGGCTTAGTAATTAATTTATTGTCGTGGCGTAATTCGCCACTATTCTCATATCTTGGTTCGAAATACATCGAGAGAAATCGAGGAAATTCCCTTTGGGTTGATTGACATCTGTGGCCACACCCATGGTTCATCTCCGGTGTATGCGTCACAGAGATCATGTGAGCATGCGCGGTGGCTTTGGATGGCAGAAAAACAATAGCGTTTAATCAGACGGCGGGAAATTCTTGATGGAGATAGTCACGCGTCTCGCGGGAGCTTGATGACTGTTGGATTTAATTCATCAGATTGAATCAGGTAGCTTAAGATTTTGGAAATAAACGATGTTAGATATATTAATTGTAGTTCTTTGCCACCGGCCTTTTAATTCATTGACTGCCATAACTTGAATAATTAAGTAAAGATAGATTAAGAAGGAGTAAGTTTGGATGTAAGACGACGTACTGGGAAGGGTGTAAGTCGCGAGCTCGTCATATATATATATATATATATATATATATATATATATATATATATATAATTTCTTTTCTTAAGGGGGTTGTATGACATAGACCCACACTAAACCAGCCTCTTCCATAATATACTTTCTGGCTACCTTACTGCTCAGGTCTCGAAGTTAAGAGGCCGGGGTTGGAGCCCCGGACCCGGCAAACCATCGATACAGAGGCACTTGACTATTAGGAAAAACGAGAGTGAACTGTTAGAATTATATCAAATATTCATCACGAAAAAAGTATTTTGCATTGTCGTGGAAATACCCAAAAGAGGAAAATAAAACGTAAATCTGAAGGTAAATACCTCGTGTAGTTGGTCTCAAAAAGTAAATATATAAGGTGTTCAAAAATGAGATTTCCTCACACCTCCGGTATAGCTTAAATTCCGAATCGCCGACTTAAGTTCAGTACCAGAGTTTAATCCGCGGTCTCGAGGGACAAGTATTACAAGGTTGCTTAGAATCTGAATTTTTGATTTAAATACTTAAAATCCCCCTCTTTTACTCAGTACTTTTATTATTTATAATTATACAATGAGTATTTAAATATTCGTTTAAAAGTTTATTTCTTATGAGAGGATATTAATACTCCATGGTCAATTTTTGGTCAATATATTATGAATATAATAAAGACCGAAAACTCTGGAAAGGAGGTTTTGCATCCCCTTCTGCTTATATCCCTACTTATGATAAAGATTACCTTTGTAGAGTACTAAATTTCAATTTACTCTGGGAAAAGACATTTTAAAATTAGGTGAATTTTATTAGAACAATCTGTATCATATAATTACATAACATTTTAAACAAGAAAGCAGCCAAGCGCACAAACACATACACACACACACACTCGTATATAAATAAATAAATAAATACATATATATACATATGTATATAAATATACATATATATATATATATATATATATATATATATATATATATATATATATATATATATATATATATATATATACATATAAATATCTATATAAATAAATATACACACACACACACATATATATAGAGAGAGGCTGTTCACACATTTTTTAGACGATTTATATTGAATTCACAAAACTAAATTACATAAAATTCTTGTGTTTTAAATGTTCTATTTGGAATCCCTTATTCTGAACTATCTTTCGACACCGCAATTTCCAGGATAATAATGCCTTTTGAATTGTCAGAAAAGGTATTCTATCCCATTCCTCCTGAGCAGTTTTCCAGAGTCCTGTAAGGGTTTTGGGACGACGTTTGGATAATGCAGATTTTAAAAGTCCGAAAGCACAAAAATCCATAGGTGATACATCGGGAGATTTAGTAGGGATATCAGTGAAGGGTATGGCCTCGATACCAGTTTTTTGTTCCATTTCTTTTAGGAAATTTACAGTGGATTTTGACGAGTGACAGCTAGTTTTGTCCTGATGGAGTCTCACAGATTGATGGCACTGTGGGTAAAGCGATGGTATTTCATTCAGAAAAATTGGCGATAAAATATGTTCCTGATAGTATTGAGTTAATCTTGACATTTTTTTCCACTCTCTTTATTTTTAACTTGCCATTATAAGAAAAACCAGCAACAATCATGAATCCCTTAGAAAAACTTTCTTTCGATTCTTTGAACCATGTACTTAAATTTTTTTCTCCCCTTTTATGATAATAAATGGCTCATTTTTTGTTGCAATCATTTAAATACACCCATGATTCATCTATTGTGACAATTGTTTTCCTTTTTTCTTTGGATAAGTGTTTCTCATATAGAATTCTGCAGCGTGTCCTGCGTTCAGCGATATGATTTGGAAGAAGACGATGCACATTGCGTTTTTTCGCTTTCTTAAGATTTAAATCAACGTTTATCATTTTGCTTACAGTGGACACCGAGCATTTTAATGATTTTGCAACTGTCCTTTGACTAGGGGGATTTTCTTTTAACATTAAACAACGTACCTTTGCAATAGTCGAAGATGTCCGTTTTTTCCTTGGATACTTGTTTGGAATTTTTGTCCCACTTGAGGCTCCAATTTGACGGTTTTTTTTTCCTTTCTTGTTGACGATATTACCTATCGACGCTTTAGATATCACAAAACCATGACTCTCACATCGTTTTTGGATACCGGAGTATGCATATTTCTCTTCGGAAAGAGCATAAATGTAGCCTTCGAACCACTGCTTTGTTAAAAATGCCATTTTGAATAAAAACAAAACTTTCAAGCCGCAGACGATAATTTTGACTTTTAAAAACATAGTACAATTGCAATTATTTCTTTTGCAGCAAACGAATTTTTATTACCGCTTACCAAAATCGTCTAAAAAATGTGCGAACAGCCTCTGTATATCAAAATGCTTTGAGACTTAATTATTCCATTAATATAAACTGCAACGCAAAGCGCCGGACGGTGGCCGAATGGCTAGGGCGCTGGCATTTGGTACATAAGTCTGTGGGTTCGAATCCCACTCTTGGCATGGAAGTTTGTAGCCGTTCGGAATCGGCTGTAAGCAGTAGATCCCGGTCTAATTTGCCCTCGTGTAGCAAAATTTGACCGTAGCGCTCCAAACGGAAGGAAGGAAATAAAACACAATAATTTTGACGATAATTTTGACTTTTAAAAACATAGTACAATTGCAATTATTTCTTTTGCAGCAAACGAATTTTTATTACCGCTTACCAAAATCGTCTAAAAAATGTGCGAACAGCCTCTGTATATATATATATATATATATATATATATATATATATATATATATATATATATATATATATAGACATATAAATATATATATATAAATAAATATACACACACACACACACACATATATATATATATATATATATATATATATATACATATGTGAGTGTGTGTGTGTGTGTGTGTGTGTGCGTACATTGCTCAAAATAATTTGGGGACAAGCAGAGAAGTTAAGAAAACCGTGCGAGACAGTCACGTATTGGCATAAAATGGATAGTACAAACCTATCAATGCGCAATACAGAAAAAAACACGTAAAAAAATTTGTAATTAAGCTTTAATTCTTTGAAAATATGGAAAAACATGAAAAGATGATTTAGGGCAACAATTTGGTTACATGTAAACGATAAAAAAAGTATTATTTAGAAATTATGCAAGATTTTTAATATGGCGTGTCATCTCCTCGAACAGCTAAGGCTGCTGCACACCTGTTTTCCATGGATGCGATTATGTTATCTTTGACTTTGATAAGACTTTGGGGAATACTGTTCCACTCTTCAAGAAGTGCAATCTCCAAGTCCCGGAGAGTAAAAGGAGGCTTTGGTCTCGCAGCAATGCGTCATCCGAGCATGTCCCAAACATGCTCGAATGGATTGAGGTCAGGAGAGCACGCTGGCCATTCCATACGCTGTATTCAGCTTAAAGCATGTTATCCACAAGATGAGCTGTATGAGGTCTGGCATTATCATGCTGGAATACAAAGGAATCTCCAATGGCTGCAGCGTAAGGTATGACATGAGGTCTCAGTATCTCGTCTGCATACCTTAGGGCCGTCAAAGTACCATTCCGAATGATATGCAGGTCCGTACGTCCACCTATGCTGATTCCACCCTATACCATAAAACCAGCTTGTCTGTATTGTGACCTTTCACGAACGAATGTGGGGTTATTTCGAGTGCCCCTTTCCCTCCATATCAAAACACGTCGGGTGTCACACTCCAGACTGAATCGGGACTCGTCTGTAAACAGCACTTGGCTCCAATCATGTTGCTCCCAATCTCGATGTTCAGCAGTCCATCTTCTTAGGGCCGCACGGTGGCGTGAGGTCAACGGAATGCAGACCATTGGCCTACGTGCATAGAGACCTCCCTGATGAAGCCTATTGCGTACTGTTTGGCTGGACACCCTTCGTCCTGTTGTCAAGAGCAACTGTCTTTGCAGCTGAGTAGCATTGTCTGTTCTGCTTTGACGAGCTGTTAACAATATATACCGGTCATCAGTTGCTGTAGTGGCGCGTGGCCGACCTTGTCCTGGTCGACGTCTAACATTCCCTGTTTCTTGGAATCGATTCCTTAGCCTTGCAACGACAGTTCTGGCGACTTCAACAGCGTCCGCGACACTACGTTGAGTTTTCCCTGATTCTAGTCTGCCTATAATACGCCATGCCATGGATTCCGGTAAATCACGTTGTTGAGACATTTTCAAGTCACCTTTTCTCAAAAAGAATAACTGAGCAATCGAATTTCACAGTTAAGGCAGTGAAACAGACGTTTCTGCAACATCCCGATTTCCGCCCTTATGTTCTTTTTCTGGTTTTTGACGTCATGAACTTTGATTTGCATATAATGTTTTCTTCTTCTGTTTCCTGCTAAGCTGTAAATTATGGATGATTTATTTTATGTTACTTATCGGTGTAAGTATTTGCGTAATTTCGTTAAAACCATGTGCTCCCCTAATTTTTTTGAGCAGTGTATATATATATATATATATATATATATATATATATATAGGGTGTCTGGGCAAAAGGTAGACAAAAGTTATGACTTATTTTTACGGAACTACCCATTAAAGTTTTAAAATATTTATTTAAATAGAAAGAACTTCAATCATAGATGTCGATCATTGTAGCATAGATTTCGATGTGTACACCTTTTGTAGCACGACTAACGTCTAAATGGTAATCCAGTTCTCTCGAAGTGTTTCGTAGTATATCAAGAGTTATTAGACTTTTTTGCTTGGGGATTCATTAAATCCGTTGTGTATAAACCAAAAACTGTGCATGCGATGAAGAAGTGTATCATTCAAGCAATTCGTGGGTAATTCTGAAAAAGAAGCCATAACTTTTGGATACCTTTTGCCCGGACACCCTGTGTATATGTATATATATATATATATATATATATATATACAGTGGAATCTCGATCTATCGTTTTTCAAGGGACCGATTGAAATGAACGATATATGCGGGAAAGCGATAAATGCGGAAACATAACAAAGCAATATGATCGTTGGGACTGGATAAATTGAACGACACATACGGAAAAATGATGGATCCGAAAACGATGGATCGAGATTCCACTGTATATATATATATATATATATATATATATATATATATATATATATATATATATATGCCATTATATGGCATATATATACAGTTGGCTCTCTGTTTAACGACCTTCAAGGTTCCGTGAAAAATCGTCCTTAAGTAGAGATCGCCCTTAAACAGAATTTGTGGGAAAATAACATTTCCCATAGCGTCGGAGGGGCTGGGACTGGGAAATATCGTCTTTAAACAGAGATCGTCGTTAAGTAGAGCGTCGTTAAACAAAGAGCCAATTGTATGTATATATATATATATATATATATATATATATATATATATATATATATATATATATTAAAGCTAATACAGTAGAAATGATTTTCAAAAAAAAAAAAGTTAATGCCCTCCTAAAACAAAATAATTGATAGTGTGATATTTAGCAAATGCTTTAACGGTAAGAATAATAGATCCAGAACCCAGATTTTCTGATGCTAATTTGGCCTGTTATCTGAGGAGCTATAGCAATGCCATTTAGAAAAATCCTGAAAAATTGTTCGTTATACGCAGTTTTTATTTTTGATAGATTATATGTTTTGGGTAAAGAGAAATTCTGGAAAAATTTTGTGAAAAAAAATGTTAAAACAGCCTTTATGAATAATTTAAAAAATTTTCTCAAGTAGTCTTAAAATTGTAGCAATTCGCCTCGGGGGTCAAACTGGAGTAATATTCTCACCGAATTCTAAAAGTAAATTGCTGTGTTTTAATGCAGTTGAAATGACAGTTTGACTTAAATTATTATTTTACATCAACAACTACTTTAAAAGTTAAAAATCTCTCTGCTTCTAGGAAGTAAAAAAGAAATTTAGTTTTGTTTAATAAGCAGTTATTTAATAAGAATTTTATAAAATTATTATTTAAAATATTATTTCAGAATTATTATTTAATCAAAAAATTTTTCCATCCGATGAGATTATTATCAATCTTTGAAGCGATAGGGACACCGATTCCCCATTCTTCATCTAGTACCACTCTTAATTTATATATATAAAAAAAAACAGTTCCGTGACTGACTGACTGACTGACAGATAATGCACAGACTAAACCACTGGACCAAAAGGGCTGAAATTTTGCATGGCGATCCGTCTTATAGTGTAGGGGTGCACCAAGAAAGATATTTGAAAAATTCTTCGTAGATTTTTTTAAAATTAAATTTTTAAGCTTTTCTTGTAACATTTTTCTAAGTTTGCATTTAAAATAATAATCTGAGGGTTATAAAATTTATATCACGAGAAAGGTCATAAAAATTCATTTAAAATGAAACCTTTTTCGAATCTTTACCATCATTTTCTGATTTTTGGTGAATTTTTTAAATATTACTTTTTGGAACTTAATTTATTAAACTAGCCGCTGCGCGACCAGCATGGTTTTAGTTTTATATTTTCTTTTGCAAAACAACTCAACTGAAAGTAACATATGTAAGAAATGTTACTATTACCTGTCATCATAAATATACGTTGTTAAGGGGTAGTGGGAGCTCAGCCAAGAAATTTATAATCATTGCAAAAGTCACTATAAAGCTGATTCTAAAACATCGTGATTAAAAAATGTTTATTTCCATTACTTCAGAACAGAGTTAAAGATAAGACTGAGAAACCCAACACCAATGATTTTCAAAATTACATCCCTCTCTGTATGTACAATTTTTCCTAATTAAGATATCTACTCTTTATCATTACATTAAATAAGAAATTGTTGGGGAAAATTTTTTTCACTTAAAAAAATGGAGTAAAAATTGAGCAAGTATTAAAATATAGTATGGATTACACCACTCTCTGTATGTACTATTGTTCACAATTCAGATATCTCCACTTAATCATATCAAATAATAAATTGTTGAGAAAATATCTTCACTTGTAAAATGGAGTAAAAATTCAGCAAGTACTAAAATATAGAGTGGATTACAACTATGATATTCATAAAACTTCTTGATATACACAGTTGAGTATTTCAGAATTAGGAGAAACTACAGTGACAGAATCAAAAGAATGGACTCTAGGTAAACCTACATACAACTGTTCATGACTAAACACTGGATTTGATAGGGCTAAACATATTTTGTCAAAACATCAACGGTTATAACAAATGTCGCCACTACACACACGCTGTTTTAAATTGCGGACGGCCGCTAATGTTTACATCCGGTAGTTGCAGACGCTGCCATTCGGAGTGTAGAAATATCGTCGATTTTTGTGCCGCATACCTACGCATTTTATATATATAGATGCTGATCACGTGGTTTCTTTTCTTTTTGGGATACTTTAGATTAAATTTGTGTCCCGTGCATAACGACGATACAAATTGAGAAAAAAATATATAAAAATATAAAGGATAAAATTTAACCACTAGACAAATTTAGATAGAAGTTTTTAAAGAATTTAATTCAAATTAGTATGTTTTATGGATATTAAGTATACAAATTAATTTCATACATTAATCGCTGTATTTAATTTGAATATTTTCTTCTACATTATTTTGTCTTTAAAAATATCCGTTACGATTTTTTTTATAATTTTTTTTTACATAAATTGAATTCATTGACCGTTGTATTTAATTTGAATGTACTCTGTAGCGAAACACGGGTATTCAGCTAGTTTCAATATAATTTCTTTTAATTCGTATATATGCCATTGAATCTTTTCCTATAAATCCTCTCTCCTTCTATTATAAATTTCCGAGCCCCTCCAAAACGACAAGACTTGTTAATTTATTTTTATATACGCGCTGCTTATTGCGCGCGGGTCCTTAAGTAATTCGTCAAAAGGGAAACAATGGGCAAATAAATAAACGTTTCCATCTATCCCATCAGCGCTCCTTGGTAACCCAGATGCGGCGCTGAAATGCCACCGCAAACAACTCGCCCGCAACTAACCTGTTTTCGCTGACTCAATCCGACGCCGAATAAATTAGAGTCCCGCTCTTTAATCGAAACCACTTAATGAGTTCTATCATTAATACAACTTTCTGCCTTCTCAACTAATGAAGATTTATCGATGTGGGCGTCAGAGAAACTCCTACAATGCTGTAGGAGTTCCTGGCCCGGCGGCCAATCGTCAGACGCCACCGACGCTCCGCCTTCGAGTTCGGCCTACCCATTAAACGGCTCAGCAGCCGCATGAGAGAAATCTGAGTGGCGGAAAACAGGTAGCGTCAATTCGACTGATCGGCTCGTCTCTCGATGCCTGCGTTGATAATGGCACTGAGTTTGATAAAATCAGAGACTGGGGCCAAATAGTGAAGTGGCGAGCCCCACTTCTTCTGCCACTGTCAGGGGCGAGACCCGCAGACAGCGTTCGAAACTAGTTAGCGTTCGCTGCAGCAAGATACGGTTGCTGGAGGAACGTCGCTAAGCCTAGCGGCCCGCCGCTTTTCGGACTGCCGATGCCGATAAACTGTTTACTGCTCGGGCTTTGGCACACTGGAATACTTTCAAGCAGGTGTTGTTCCTGTTTATGTGTTTTCATTCCTATCGGGACAAGTGTGGTCGAAAAGTCGAGTTCTCGTCTCAAGGTGTGATGGTGTAAAAAAAATAATAATAAATCCTTGGTCAGACTTCCACATACATCTGCTGATGATTTCATATGCCGGCTTCTACAAACATGCATCTCTAAGATAATAGTTTCATGAAAATTTCCTATAAACCCATTGTTTGAATGGAAACGATATTGTCATCATACATTACAATAGTTATACAGTTTTGAAAGGTTTTGCATCAAGGATAATATTTGCTTGTTGTAGAAAATATGCCACTTCTCCAAACAAGACAGTGAGATAGGAACCAAGTCATTATTTTTAACAAATAAAACCTGCTACATTTCTAGACACTAAATCGCTAGTCTTAGAGAACGCAGGTGCTTCAAACACTAATTTAACTCCGACCAAAGGTAAATAATTCAGTAACAAAACTAGTGAACAAAATCGAAACGATGTAAAGATTCGAAAAGATATCTGAAGGTAACCCGTTCAGTATGTCGAATTCTGACGAAAGGTTATCTTCTCCAGATAAAAGCAACTCTTTCTGCTCTCCTCCTGTATATGTATCATCTGTATCATCTGAGAAAGATGACGAATCGAGGAGCACTCTCCATCATGATGATGATCCCGACCCGATCGAAACAACGGATCGGGAAAACGCAACAGACGATGGTGAGAATGCTCCAGCGGAAGCTGCATTAGAAAGACCGGACGACGAATACTTTCGTCCCATCAAAAAACTCAGGATGGTCAATACTGGACAAGAAAGAGTTCCAAGTCCTGCTAAACCTCTGACCTCATTCCTAATTAAAGACATTTTAAGCCATAAACCAAATGCACCAAGAAGACACTCAGTGTCCAGCGAGAGGGGCATTGTTCGGCCCTGGGACCTTGGGTCTCCAGCAAACTTAACGACAACCTCTCGTAGACCGAGGTCAGCGGATGACGATTCACGGTCAGACAAGTCAGAAAGTGACTCGTCAACTAGTCCGGCAGGGGTGGCACACAACTCCTCCCCTCTGGATGCTCTTTTTGAGATGACCAGTAAGGCTTTCGAAGGTCTGGACGCCGATGAAAAATCCTCAGGTGAGTGAAAACTTTAATTTATTGCAATTTTTCCATCTACCCATTTTCTAAAGACTTCTTCCCATAAGTCTGGGAATTGTATCACTAAAAAATAAATAAATAAATAAATAAATCATCCCAACAACTGAATTTCTTTGAATCAATTTCCATTCTGGAATCAAAATTCAAATTGTTCCTATCATTTACTATATCCCTTTCATTTAGCATTAAGTCAGATTTCGAAATGATATTTGAAAGGATGTGAGAAAGCAACTGATTTTCAGTAAGACATTTTTCTTCCATTCCAGTAGCATTCAAATTTATCCTGTTTTTCTCTCGTTATTTTTAAGCATTAAAAAGAGGACTAGTATTGTATATGCCCTTTAAAAAGCGAAAAAATGTATCGCATATCTACGAAACAATCATCACGAGACTGAGTGCTAGAGCAATTCCCAGGGACCCAGAAATACACATGAAAAAATAATATGAAAGCAATTCAAACGCTCATAAACCCATGTTAAAGATTTACTCCTATGAACCTTATTAAACTTAATAATACCTTCGAAATACTAATTATTTTTTATTACAACATTACGGCATTATTTTTTATTACAACGTACGGCAACAGCCTTAATATTCTACTCTTTGCAAAGAGGTGCTTCTCTAAACAACATCGTTATGAACTATCTCCGCATTTTCCTTAAAATCTCTTATTTCCTTCATAGGTTTCTTGCCTGACTCTAAACCCTGAGACAAATGCTAAGCACTCACTTTCTCCTAGCCTTTAAAGAAAATTACGTCTCATAAGGAAAATTTGCTGTATTTAATTACATATAAATACAATCATGTGTTCGTCAAAGCATTTATTTTCTCCACAAAAGAGTTTGAAAACATCAATTGTATTATTTACGCATAGTTTTCATCAATGTCACCAAATTATACATGGGCAGGACAAAAGTAATTTATCAAAATTTGAACCCATGCTAAGCAATACGTTCATAAAAGAACTGGAAAAATATAAAAAATATACCATAAAAACTTTTTTTTTTGCTCTATGGGTCATAAGGTGACAAAAACCTTCGGCAACTGATTGTTTTTTATGGGTTTTAGTAAACAACTCTATTCAAATATTTTATTCTACAGCACATTGATAAAGTTTAACAAAAGTGAAAATGCATTAAAATCTTAATGTGTACTCCAGATGAGGTATATTAAAATATTTATGTAAAATTATAATTTTACATGCATGATAGAATTTTTTAGGACTAGGTTGGAATTTTTTAAGAGGATAGAATTTTTTAAAAGTTCAAAAATATTTTATATCTATGATTAATAACATTGTATAAATTAGGTACCTGAAATTTTCAAATATACATAATATATTCAAAACTATTTAATAAACAAAAATTATATAAAACTGCAAACATTAGAGCCTACCTAACGAACCTCCATATGGACCATATGCCAAGGTAATCTATTCTAGTCTTATCAACTATTCGCAACAACACATTGCAGCATAATCTAACACCTATCTGCAGGATCTATAAAGGACAGCAAAAATTTTCATCTTAAATTTTAAATAGGTCAGAAGGGTTTGTTTATACTATTTATGTTTTTAAAATAATTTTTTCCAGCTATGTTTGTTCAATAACATTTAAAATTTTTAACTAAAATAATAAAAATATGATAATTTTACTAAATCATTTCATAATAGTCACTAAAGTAAATAGTTTTGTAACTATTTACTTTTCAAGGTAGTCTAGGAATTTCGTTTGTTTATTTGTAGTCTCTTATGCGTATATAGAATCTTTTCTCTGTGAAACATTCATACATTTGATTAGCGCATAATCTGGAGACTTCCCATTATACCTAAGTGATAAAGTCTAGACCAAATTTTAATTTTATCCAGTATGCTACAGAGGATGAATATGAATCTGAGGAACCTCAAAAAAAAAGTTTCAATTGGCCCAGTGGCCCTCTACGACCATGACGTATAAAAACTATTTAATAATATCCGTACTAGAATTTATATTTCCTGGCACTATAAAATGCTAATTTTTATACTGTTTAAGAAAGAAGATAAATACCATTTTTACTTGTGAAATACATATGCGCTGATGTCCATATAAATACATTAAAATATTATTACAATTAAATATGAAATATTACTTGCCAAGTTTAATAAACATAAAAAATTTCACTCTTAGTCTTTGCCTAACATTTTCATTCTGAAAATATACAGTATAAAGTATAGTTGAAATACAGCTTATCTTTCATGCAATGCTGTATAGTGTTGTAAACTCAGTATACAGATACTATATAAAGTTAACACCTACAAATACATAAAAAAACTGTATATCAAGCAGTGATAAGTGACAGGAAAGAGATTTGATAGTTTGTAATTTTTTTAACAGGTATCCACAGTTTATGTGCAATGTTTAAAACGAATTATTTTTTTTGACATCAGGAAATCTTTTAAAATGGTTATCGTAAAAGTGGCATAAAAGTTAACAGTTTTTCCTTTTTTCACTATAGCCGAATAATGACTGATGGTCTTTTTTCGTTGAATTTAATAACCTAAGTTTATTATCTTATTTCGCAGTATTTAAGAACATAAAAACGCACCCAAACAACTGTTTTTTAATCAATTTCCACTCATTTGCATCATTAATTAGCGCTGTCACTTTATAACTAGCTATGCAGTTAGAAAATGTCAACTTAGTATATGTAACATTAAGAGGAGATATCATTTGTACAGAAATAGTTCAAACATTAAGTGACAACGTCAATTATATTCTCTAAATCAAATGAATTTGCCCACTTACGGAAAATGCATTTGTGATATGAATTTTAAAGATTTAGTCAATAATCTTATTGTTTATTTTGAATAATTAAAATGGGTCAACAGCTATTTCTAAAGACTGTCCAACAATTCTTTCCTTCTTTTGCTTATAAACAGGAATATAAAATAACATTTTTAATAAATAAAAATTTGGACATGAACGGCTTGGGAGCACAACATATAGAGATTTCGAGATAGGTTGCAAGGTTATTTTTTGATAATTTGTTTTGAACACAAATTTAAAATCAAAATTTAAAAACTTTTCGAATTTTTTTTCTTAAATTAAGATGTTTGTAAGGAAGAAGTAAATCACTTTGCTTATTTCAGGAGAGTGTAACTGAAATCGAAGCCTACACTACTTATCTCTTCGGAATTATTGACTTCATTGATCTCTCAAATAAATCTAGAATAAAGAGCCTAAGAAAAATCCTAATCGGTAAAACTGTATTTCATATGGACATGGAGAAAGAGAGCATTATTTCATTTTGTTCACGAAATTTTTGGAAAAAACTATACTTTGCATTTTGATCAAGTCATTTCGAGTTACATTTTAAAACCTTTAATTATTCGCCGGTCAAATCTATAAAATGAGCTGCAGATACAAATTTGCAAAACATTTCGTTTAATTAATCTTCCATATTCATCTTTATAAGCACATTTTTTATCACTTTTTTAGACACATTTATTCCTGAAAAGTCACCTTTCTAAAAAGTGTATCATGAGCAATATCTTAGTGCTGACTGACAAAGAAACGAGAAAAAGTTTTTATCTTCAAAAGAAGTAAGCCAATAAAAATTTTTCAGTTACAAAAATCTTATGAAATAGATATATAAACAGTATAAAGCATTTAATAATGATATTGATCTAATTTATCATAAAAATGTTAGCTATTTCAGTATACAAAATTAAACAGAAATCAAATCTAGAATCTAAAAAGACAAAAAGTTTGAGATCGTAATGACTGAATATTGATCCCAAACAGACAGAGGTTTGTTTGCCCTGCAGGAGTTTTGAATCCCGAGTTGGAAGAAATATTTAATTAAATAGGGGAGAAGATAGGAGAAAAGTGCTTAGCTCTCCAGCTTGTATAAATTTTCTTTTTTATATTTTTTATGGAGCACCGTAAGTTGTAGTTCTGTAATAAAAATAAAGAAGCTGCTTGACATTGTTAGATGCACATAATTGTCCTCCTTTTAAGTTTTCATCTACGCGTTGACACAAATCTCCTGTTTTGTTGAATTACTACCACTGATAAATGTATCAAAAAATTATGTACGTCCCGATAGCGTCATAAACTGTGATTGACAATTGAAATTATGAAACAACGTAAAAAAATTTAAATGTGCAACACGGGAAAACATCGTTATTAATTTTCTCATTGATAAGTCGTTCTGTCAGCTTTGATCCCGATACACTCCAATATTTGTTAGCATATTCTTAAATCTTGGCTGTACGTCATTTCATTTTTAAGTCTTAAATTTCAAGGGGGGCCACTTAAGGGGTTTAAATGGTGGTCTTGTATAATATCAGTTAGAGTCCATTAACTTCATTTATATTAGTCCTAATTCAGAAACCTTAAATAAAATATTTCGAATTAATAGCACCTCAATCTCTTCTTAAAAGAAGTAGTGATAAATGCTAACTATTAAGGATCAAAATAATACTTTTTTAATTGTTTTGATCCTTAATGGTTGCGGAAAGACAACTCTCCTTAGTTCAGTACTTTTAAATAGATTGAAACTAAATGAGAAATAATCGTCAAAATTTTGTTCCTCGCAGTCCTGAGAATAGACCGTACATACATATATATATATATATATATATATATATATATATATATACATAACTATGAGTTCTATAAACAGAAAAGGAGAGGGGGAACTATTTCAAACATGTTCACAAGTTACGGATAAAAAAAATCCCTTGTGAACATAACATGCTGTAACGCAGTTTTATCAATCAGTCTGTGGTCACAAATTAAACGGGCACATATCTACTAAACTGTGCAACACAGTCGTTAAAGTATAACTAGCTGAGTGGCAACCTCATGTGTTGCTTTTTTTTATTTAAAATGAAATGGCTTTATATCTTAAAGATTAATAACTGTTTATTCACTTTTAAAAATATATTAGATTTTTTAAAAAAAAATTATTATTTTAAACTTCCGTTTTCAAATTTTGCATTTTAAACAAAAAAGCTCATTCAATTAGAAAAAAATTCTAAAGGCTTTAACTTCTCCTCTCCTAAAACTAAAATTATTTCTGGTACTTCAAATTTATTTCTGGATTTCAATTATTAAATGACTCGTTCTCAACTAATAATTTTTCCTTTTGGCAACATAGCCGAATGAAAATGTTGTCACGATGATTTCGGGGAATACGGAAATGACACGAAGCGTAGATCAGAACAGATTTTATTGACCAGATTGCGGGGAACATCACCTAAAATACACCTCCGGAACGTTCCCGACATTACCACCGGAAGTGTGAAGATTATTCCATAAACCTAGGAACCGGAACTGAAGCATAAATAATAGATAAATTTGCATACAGCTCGCATGCAGAGCAAATTAAAATAAAAGATGTTCTTGCACCCGACGGCGGCTGGTTTCGAACCCGGGACCTTAGTATTAGACGTCAGGAGCGATACCGCTGAGCCACCGTTACTTCGGTGAACGGAACTTTGCGAAACGGAAAAGAGCTGGCCCACCCGGAATGTCAACAGTTTCTGCTCTCCTCTTCTATTGAGTTCAGCGGTTTTAATTGAATAATTAAAAAGTTTAAAGTTTTGAAAGTTGAGGATAGCAGTCCCCGTGTCTGCTGACTAACAAACTAACATTTGTTTACCTTCAGCTGTTAATAGTAAGATAAGGCTAAGCTTCAACTGAAAGCTATCCTTATTTTTACTAAACGCTATTAAATTGGTGAATTTGGAGGCGAATTCAAAGTGAATTTCCAACCATACAACAGAAATCTCAAAATAGTTTACGATCAGAGTTGTTGCAGCTCGGATTGAAAGTTAAGCAATGCTTTAAGAATATCAGAGGGAAAACTGTAAGTAATTCAAGAACTTCTTAACTGTTAATGTACACTTTATTTTATCATTAAAAAATCAGGATTTAATTATTATTTGCAATATTTTATTTTCAATTTGGCTACTCAGATTATTACACCATTTTTTTATTTTTAAGGACAGGAATATTGCTTTAAAAGCAAGAGGTTTAGATAGGTGTTAGCTTATATTTCAAATAAATATACTGGAAATTCTACTTTTCGACTTTTCAGGGAATTTTAACACATTGTCGACGGGCAGTTTTAATGACCGGTCACTCTCATTAGCTCTCACGCTAAACACAAGTTAATTCGAGTTAGCTCTCACGCTAAACACAAGTTAACTCGAGTTAGCTTTCCGCTAAACGCGCGTTAACTCGTTACTGGTGATCTGCGTTTGTGCATGTGATCACGAGTTTACTCGTGACCGGTCAAAAAGGTGTTAAGGTTGGTTAATTGAGAGTCCTTTTTTGTAACATATGGGTGAATTCGGTTCCGAAAACTACAAATAGCCATGCCTGCAGTGGGACACAAACCTACAGACACTGGTAAAAAATGCCAGCACCCAAATTATTCTCTATTGTCCAGTTGCGGCATTTAAAAAAACTACAAATATTCCCCTTTTTTTGGTTTCAGGGGAAACCAGCCAAGAAGGGAGTACGACAGCAACTTCCTAAATTTTCTAGTTTTCTAAAAATCTACTCTTTCTGAATATCCTTACAGAATAAGTCGGCTGTATTCTGGGAATTACGTTTTTCATCAGATAAAATAAATGCATAGCAAATAGTCTAACATAACATTTATAATTAAGGCATAGTTTTAAATTTAATTTTAGAAGTATAAAAAAACAAATTCAATCTTTTTTTTTCTGTGCTGTTTGTTTATCTGAAACCAATTTTCAAGGTTTTAAACCCACACGTTATTCATAAAATATCATATACAATGCGGCTAAAGTAATTTTAGCTATATACAATGATGATGATATTAGTAACTAGGCAATCTATATATATAAAACGCGTAGGTAGGCGGCACAAAAATCGACGATATTTCTACACTCCGAATGGCAACGGCTGCCACTACCAGATGTAAACATTAGTAGCCGTCCGCAATTTGCAACCGCGTGTCAACATGGATTTACGCACTGAAATCAGGAATGTTCGAAAGCGAGCTGCACGATCAAGTGAAAATTGGGAACAGTCTCAAGAATGAAAGCGAAGAAATAATTCATTAAGAGAGAGGCGTGAAAGAGAGAGCATAAATAATCGAGAGGTTAGGCTTAACCGTTGCCGGCATAGCAATAAACAACCAGTAATATTTAATTTTCTACACTTTTTCAGTACTTTCTGAATTTTTACTCCATTTTATAAGTGAAGAAATTTTTTCAACAATTTATTATTTGATATGATTGAGTGTAGATATCTGAATTGTGAACAGTAATACATACATAGAGTGATGTAATCAACACTATATTTTAAAATTTTCCCCAACAATTTCTTATTTGTTGTAATGATAAAGTGTAGATATCTTAATTTTGAAAAATAGTACATACAAAGCGGGATGTAATTTTTAAAATCATTGATGTTGGGTTTCTCAGTCTTATCTTTAACTCTTTTCTGAGGTAATGGAAATTCACATTTTTTGATCACGATGTTCTAGAATCAGCCTTATAGAGAATACTTCTTACAACATATATTTGTGATGACAGGTAATGGTAACATTCCTTACATATGTTACTTTCAGTTGCGTTGTTTTGCAAAAGAAAATATGAAAATAAAAGCAACCATGCTGGTCGCGCAGCGGCTAGTCTGATAAAATTTATGTCTCCTGAACAATGCAAGTGAAACAAGAATTATAATTCTGTCATTTGAAAGTCACAAGTTTATTTAAATACGCGCAAATATATAGCTTCACCATTATCTTATCAGGGGCATAAAATTTAATATAAGTGATAAACAATTCTCCTTATTCCATGATTAATGTTTGTAACTACAGAATTTGTTTACTTATTAAGAGTTATTAAGAGTTACGGATTATTAAGAGTTTTATGAGCAAGAATGTTGTACTCTGACCCCCAGGTTTGAATTTCAATCCATATCGTACACCACCAGCCAAATCAAAACCTCATAAAATTCAAGTTTTCACCAACTTTGTATAGCTTTGGAATCTAGTATTTACATGGTAGGTAAATGGGAGGAAATCTCTAAGTATGTTGTATAACAGCAATGCACTGAAAAGAATCTATTCGCCAAATTCGCATGAACATACTGCAGGAAATCCCCAAGTACACATGTGTAAAAAATACTCTTGACAAGCACTGAAGAAATGTATTTTTCACTAAAATTAAAGTTCATTTTAACAAACACGACATACATAATGTTCCTATAGTAATGAAATAGGAAAAAACAATAAATTATCGAAGTTCCTCACAACGGATGCCTATCAATGAAATTCTCAAATCAAAATGCACGGATTTTCATGCGAATGTAGAACATTTTTTCACGTTTCTTTTCAATTAATTTTTTATTGTAACAAAGTCGTTCAGCAAACATATTAGACTACATCTTTATCAAATTATATTCCCTATTGCATCCTGTTCTTGTAGCCCTGAACGTTGAAACATTTAAAACTGGACATCCATTGAATCAAAAATATTGCATCGCTTCGTCTTTTTACATGATTTTTCAATGGATAAAACATTTTATGGCTATCGATTAGTGTGTTTAATGAAATTTTTGCCATTTAAAAGGAAAACGGATAACAAATATGAAAAAAAAATTAATCCTTTTTTTTATATTGGAATTATTTTATTCGGTGATAAACACTATTGCAATTCCAAATCTAAAAGCTCTCTAAAGTAAGTAACAATTAAAAGTTAATTCTGATTTAGCTCCAGATTGTGAAAACTCACAATTATTTAAATGTGTTATCGTTTATTTTTTAATCACGCAGTACAGGATTTAATTCCCGAACGAACCTTACGCAAGATGATTAGTTTTTTAATGTATGGTACTGTCTTTATAAATAGAACTTATGAGAAATGATTAGTTTTATACAGAGGAACATATCTGGTAATATTTCAATCAGATAGAAAGGAATACATAAGTCAGAATACACAGACACACACTGAATTCAGACATGTTATGTTACATTACTTTTTATCTCCTCTGAAAATCACCCTAAAAATTTTTCTACTTAGAATACAAATTTATTTCTGTGTATAAGACAACAGAAGATCTATAGACGAGTAATTTATAATTTTGTCCAATAAGTAAAATACAGTAAAAACTAAAACATTTAAAAAGGGGGAAAATGCTCAAGTGCAATATATACCCACATTCCACGATTCTCCCATAGACTGCATTTGTTCTTCGAGTAATAAATCAATCGGGACCAAAATTTTTTACGTCCGTGGACAATTTGTAAATAACATCTAAAACACGCAGACGTTTCTCCTTCAGTTTACAATATGTTATAGTTTTATAGAAAGCGGAAGAAAAACTTTGGTATTCAGTCTCAGATCAACGTCAAAAGTTTTAAAATCTATATGCTGTATAGCGATAAAAGTAACAGTTATTGATAGTAGGATAGTAGTCCACTTCCGCGCTGATAATTGAGGAATCACGAACCCTCTGCTGTAAAGTCATGTACACCTCCCAAGTGGGGGATTATAGTGCAAAAACACTGCTATTAGCATTTGATTTATCAAGCTCGTTTTAGTGAATGATTATTTTCGTTTTTTGTTGTTGTTGTTGTTTTTAAGGGTACAAAAAAACATTTTTCTTTAGAAACAAATCTAAGTAAAGACTCAAACATATTAATTAAAAGACCAAAAAATAACGGTTAAGTAAAAGTTAATAAAAGTTAACAGAAAATCTATATCAGAGAGTTATATTGGCAAAAATTTCTCTCAACAAAAAATAACAAGGGAAGGATGAAAAATGGGTTTTAGGGGACAAAAAAACAGAGGATTAAAGGAAACAGAGGAGGCCAAAATTGAATCCAGACAAAATCATGAATCTCTAAAGGCATCTGATATCTATACCCTTGTAGCAAACTATGGATTAACTTCATAATTTCCTAATGTTGAAATAGTTCTTAGGATTTACAAGTGCTTAATGATAACTGAGAGAAAGGAATATCTCGAGAAGGGAATATTTGAAGAATGCATATAGATCGACAATGGCACAAGAGATACCCAACAGACTAGCTCTTATGGCAATTGAAAATGATATTCTAAAGGACTCGCCGATGTTTTAGACAAATTTGTTTCCAAGAAATGACGCAAAGTGAATGATTAAATTTTAATTGTTGTTAACTTCGTAAGAATAAATTAAATTTTTCTTTGACTTCTTTTTGTGTTTTGAAAACAGAGTGATTCAAAAGTCACTTGACACTATTAGTAATTTGTCTCTTCAGTAACCAGAGAGGTAGCAATGGACAGAGTCAACTAATAACAAAAACAAAAAAAAATAAATAAATGGCAAAGTCGCACATAACTATATATATATCTATAAAAATGAGAAAATTCAAAGATTTAGTAGGTAAATTAAAATGAGCATTTGTCAAGTGACTTATGTCCAAACCAGTATTACTGGGGGGGGGGGGGGCTCACAGTACTCTAACCCAGGAGCCTACAATGTCTTAATTCGGCCCTGGTTGCAGCCTGAATATGCAAGATAAAACCACTGAAAACAAGTGTGGGAGAGGAGAATTCAAAGAAGCTCTATTTATGTTTGAAATATGAATACATTGTCTCAAATATGAAACTCTCTATTTATATTGATGAAAAATGCCAATGTTTCCGTGTTTGGGAAAAGTTGAATTTGTTAGAAATTAAGTGTTTAATCAAACCGTTTGTTTATTTACAAATTATTCATTGTCACTATGGGGAGAAACGTGCTATATTTCTAGGACTTCCTTTAAACATGCAACTTTTAAACTTAAAAGACTTCAACTTACACCCTTAATCAACATTCATATTATGTCCTTTTACAATATATATAGTTTATATTAGGGTTAGCAATGCAAATTTGACTCTCCACATCATGACCCGTTTCTCATTGAATAAAAAGGGAAAATTATTCCTCTTGGGCATGTAACAGCTTTTTTAACTTTCCTGGAAGGAATATGAAAGCTAGTTCTAGAATTACTAAACATGTATATTGCTGTTCGTCAAAAAAATTCCTTTAATCACTGCAAAACTTTGTATTTATTTGGTATACAAACTGATATATTTTCTTTAAAATATATCAGTTAAACCAATAGATATTAACAATTTTTCGGATCAACATTTTTCGGATTAGTGGTCATTAAGCAATAGCACTAAATGAAATTATTCCAACCACGAATCTCCTCGAGAATGCTTTTTCTACAAACACATTTCTAAGCGAAATTACTCAATTGTGAAAATGTATAAGGGAATGCCCTTAGAAATGAAAATAATCACCAAGTGATTCTAATAAATCTGAGATTGAAGCTTGAATTTATAAGATATACCTTACATCGTTTTTCAGAATTAGCGAAAATTTATCTTGTTATGTAAGAAGTAATGATCTTGTGCGTGTGTCTAATTTTAAAACATCTTAAATTTGTTTAGCGTTATTTCTTGTATTAAAACAGTCATCTCTCATGTTATTTATGAAAAATAGATAAGTATTCTAAATTTTCAGTTACGCGTAGTTAAGTAATTTAATTTTAAAATTGTAAATGTCAGCCAAATGTATACAAATTTATTTTGCAAATTAAACAGAGTATGAGAATATAAGGAATATGCATAGATTTTTTTTAAAAATACATTAAATGTTTTCCTTCAAGGGAAATTAAGAAAAACTAATTAAAGAAGGAAAAATAGAGAGTTTTATAATGCAGGTATTCACTTATGTTTCGTTACAGAAATTACCTCCTCAATAAATACCTCTGATATTAAGTAATAAATTTTCCAATTATACAGTTATAAATTTTAATAATAATAGCCACGTAATTCAAAATTAACTTATATATATATATATATATATATATATATATATATATATATATATATATATATATATATATATATATATATATATATATATATATATATATATATATGGGGAAAATTAATTGCATAAATTTCTATTAAAATGTTTAGAAGATGATGTTCGTCAGATATTCCTCTATAAACAAGTAAGGTGCAGGAGCTAAGCAAGTTAGGTATTCTATATCTCTTTAGAATATAATCCATGTCTACTTTACAAAATATATGGGGTTCTGAAGAATTTCACAGCGTTCTTCACAACAGTAATGAGATTGCGTGAACAATAGTCACTGGAATCTCAATCGCTTCAACACGAATGGCGAAATGACTCCACTTAATACGTTGTTTTATTTACTCAGCTGCATAACTTTGCATTCAATTAAGGCTTCTTTGAGAAGCTTATACCTGGGAGAGATGACGAGAAACACCACTTCATTTCTAACTGTAGTGTTAAAACCAGAAAAGGAATTTCAGAAATCTAACTTATTTCACAGAACACTAAGTTAGACGTTAAATCAGGCACAAATTAGACTCTCCTCTATTGCTTAATACAATAAATTCAAATTAATTTCTGCCTAAGGAAGTAACAACAAAATCATGTTCAAATTTCTGTTTTTATGAAGATCACGGGGTAGCATAAAAAGAAATCTTTACGAAATTTGTCCAGCGAGGTAATTCAGGCAAAATAGGAGGTAAATGCACTGTTAGAATATTTTATCCTGTTTTCTGTCATTCAGCTTTAAAGAACAATAATACATATAAAATGAAAAAGCACTTATATGGAATAAGTGTAATATAGTATTATTTAGATGACCTATCAGTATTTACGTACAACTAGACAAAAAGTTCCCATTGCATAGCACTGTCATTAGCATAATTTTATACCACAAAGTATACATAAAAGTTGTCAAAAATAACAATAATTATTTTATACAAATTCAAGAAAATGAAGATTTCAGGAAATATTCATATAAGCATGTAAAATAGCAATGAAAATTAAAATGGGGATTTTCCAAAATTATTTTATATTCAAGAGAGGTAGAGGTTGCAATGAAAATTTGACGCCATACACCTCTCATTAATGCATAAATGTTATTAGCAAGATTCAGTAACGGAAAAAAATATTAATTTTAAAGTTCACTGTAGGCAGATGTTGTCTTTGAGGAAATTTAAACTCGATTTTAAACTTCCGCGTTTGTAACGTGAATTCAGGAAGTTTAATAAAGTTATTATTGAAATACGTCATTCCCCCTAAACTGTCAAAACTTAACGAATACTTTTTCAATATTTCCTTCAGAGCTTTTAATAAAGATACCATATCGGGAGGTTAAAAGTGAAATACACTAAGTCAAAAAACATGATTTTGAGAAAATGCTGATCAAAGATTTTTTTCTTTTAACGTCTTTGGTACTAACATTATAAAATCAAATTAAGTTATAGCACTGGAGTACGAACCAGTCTTGGCTCTCATATGCTTAATTTGTATTATTATCCTCAGAAGGGTTAGTGTGTTTCACTTATACAAACTACACTGCTGGCCACTGTAAATGGAACACCCTGAAGGAAACATGCAAATAACATGAAATTTACAACATGCATTAGCGGAGGTGAGATATGCAAATGATTAGAATTTCAGCGCAGACACACATCACGCGCGCCTGTGGCGCCACTTCAAAGCGCTCTTTAAGGCTTGGAGATTTCGACGATTTCAAGTTCGGCAATTGCGATTTTCTTGTGGTTTTTTCAAAAAACGATCAATTATGCCTCGTCGAAAACAGCGATCATCTTTTGATCAAGTATCCGAGTTCGACAGAGGAAGGATAGTGGCCTACCGAGATTGTGTATTATCTTTCAGGGAAATCGGTAGTCGCGTTGGACGAAACCAAACAACTGTAAAGCGGATATGTGATCGTTGGATGCAGGAGGGTACGACGGACCGGCGTGTTCGATCGCATCCACCTCAGTGCACCACTTCCGTGATGACAGGCAAATTGTGCGCATGGCAGTGACGGATCGCTCAGTCACATCACGAACCATAGCACAGCACATGCAGTCTGTAACGTATCATCCAGTGTCTGCGCGTACCATTTGACGCCGTTTACAGCAGAGTGGTCTGTCCGCAAGACGTCTATTGCTTTGTCTACCCTTGACGCAGAACCACAGACGTCTCCGCCGCCAATGGTGCGATGACAGAAGGATGTGGACGGCAGAATGGAATGAAATTGTCTTTACTGACGAGTCACGCTTCTGTCTGCAACACCACGATGGTCGCATTCGAGTCTGGAGACACCGTGAAGAGAGGATGCTGAACAGCTGCGTTATGCACCGCCACATTTGTTCTGCACCGGGTATTATGGTATGGGGCGATATTGGATATCACTCTCCCACACCTCTAGTACGCATTGCCGGTACTTTAAACAGCCAGCGCTATACATCTCCGAGGTGTTGGAGCCAGTTGTCCTTCCTTACCTTCAGGGCTTGCCCACAGCCATATTTCAACAGGATAATGCGCGACCACACGTGACACGCATTGTCCAACGGTTCTTCGTCAATCGCCAGATTGAATTGCTTCCCTGGCCGCCTCGCTCTCCGGATCTTTCGTCGATAGAAAACATGTGGTCCATGGTTGCTCTACGATTGACCCAGATTCCATCCCCAGCTGCCACAGCAGATCAACTTTGGCAACGTGTGGAAGCTGCTTGGTCTGCTGTACCCCAAGAACTCATCCAAAGTCTCTTTGAATCAATGCCGAGGCGTGTGGCAGCGGTGATCTCCAACAATGGCGGCTACTCTGGCTACTGATTTTGGCAGGAACCACACTTCACATAAGTCTATAAATTTAATCATTTGATACTTGGTCAACATGTTATCTACAAGATAAATTTTGTTGTGATATCTCTTGTCTTTCTTGGTGTCGCAATTTGGGTGGCCAGCAGTGTACTAGGCTATATTACTTAATGTGATTACAAAACTTTGAAAAAAATGAAATAAATAAAGATATGACTCAGTGGGTTTCACCAGTAGAAACATCTCCTTTTTCTGGTCAAGAAAAGCTGAATATCCGAAAAACGATAATTTTGACTTAGTGTGTTTCACTTGTAACCACACGATATATTCAGAGGACTGTATATTAACCATTTAAATTTAACTAAATGGGAAGTTAGAGTTTAATACTGTTAAAGTACGAAATTGTGTACTTTAGGATAATAATATAAATATTTACACACACATATGTAATTGTGTGTAAGTAGCCGATGTTGTTTGTGTTGACTATGTTGCTTGTTGTGACCTAAGTTAAGACATAGCATCATTGTGACCTAAGTGAAAGAAAATATTAGAACAGTGACATCTTTAGAATAATAGATCCAGAATTCACACGTACCTCAGTTTATTTTACCAAAGAACTTTTTTTTTAATAAGAGAGAGAGGTTATAGTTCCAAGTTATAAATATTTACCTATTATAATATTACCCTTATTATTATGGGACTTTAGATACGAAATTGTTTAGCTACAAATCCTACTTACACACAACAATATTTGTGACCTAACTTAGGTCTTAACTTAGGTCACAAATACTAAGGATAATAATATAAATTAAGCATATGAGAGCCAAGATTGGTTCGTACTCCAGTGCTATAACTGAATTTGATTTAATAATGTTAGTACCAAAGACGTTAAAAGAAAAAAAGAATTGATCTTCTTTCGTACTAAAGTCCCATATGTTCGTTTCATTCGTACAGCGTATGGGAAATTTAATGGTTTATGGGAAAAGTTAAAGTTAAATTTTAAGTGCTTGAACTACGGTAAGGGATATCTGGACCACAATAATAACTGTTAAACGTTCAGTTTCGAAAGGATGGTTCTATATTAACATCTTAAGCACCGTCGTAGTTTTCTATAGCTTAGGACTATTCTCTCGAAATTCTGTGATATAAGTGTAGCATCGTAAAATACTTGTCTTCTCCAAGAGAACAGGAAAATAAATTCCTGAGACCATGAATTTATACCCTTGACCAGCAAACATCGGCTACTTACACACACAGTTACATATATACAGTAGACTCCCATATAATGCAATTAATATGTTACGCGTTGTATGAAATCGCGTTATAGGAAATCAGGTTGTACGCGTAGAAATCTTGTATAACGCGAATAATGTTAAGGTGAAATGTCAGAGTGACTGTTTCCCTGTAATATATATATATCCCATTTATGTAATATATATATATATATATATATATATATATATATATATATATATATATATATATATATATATATATATCCCATTTAAACTTTGTTTTTACCGCGATATTTAAAATGGCATATGTTAACTCTTCTCCAAAATCGTTGAAAACCCCATGTGCATAAAATGTCCTATGTGTATACGGAGAAAGTCGTCGCACTTTGTTTAACGCGTTGTATGAACTCGCGTTATACAGGAGCCTCTGTGTGTGTGTGTATCCTTAAGATACTTTCTCGAACATTGATAAAAATAATAAGGGTAAATATTTATAACTTGGAATTATAACCTCTCGCTCTTATTTAAAAAAATGTTCTTTGGTAAAATAAACTGAGGTACGTTTGAATTCTGGATCTATTATTCTAAAGATGCTACTGTTCCAATTTTTTCTTACACTTAGGTCACAAAAGTAGCTCTTAATCATAAACATATAACAGTTCTGTGCAAGTGTTTGTTTCATTTTAGATATTTCAGTTACTCTCAATAACCTTGGACCGTCTATTCTAGTTAAATGATTTAAAAAAGGACAGTTTATCGTTGTTTAAATTCCCATACTTCCTATTCACCCTCCTTTAAAAACTCTATATATTCACACTATGTTTGTACTACACGAAAAAGATTGTTTAATTACTTAATATACACTCATCTAACACATCCTTTTTAAATTAAAATGAGGTTATAAATATCTCAAAAATGTAAGTAATTTTATAGAGATATTTCTCACCCTGAATTTCTTAAACATCTTTACAGCTTTTCAACAAAAACAGGGAAAAAACGTGGAAGGGGAAGATATGGCTTTATTTTAGCAGTTCATATTTTTAGCACCTCATGGGAGAAATAGATTTCCTTGCAATTGAAGAATCTATCTGTAGAGCACTTTGTTAAAGACATGAATTGTATTACTGTTTGTCTTTTTTTGGATACGCTAAATTAACACCATCAGATGAGACCCATTTCTTCCCATTACAACTTTAATTACTGAGGATTCGAATGAAGTCCTTCCATTTTTCTATGCCCAGTAAACCTACAACACCTCCCCCATCATGAGTTGTTTGAATTGTGTGTGTATTTATCCAGTGGAATCCCGATCTGTCGTTTTTCAAGGGACCTACTGAACTGAATAATAAAAGCGGAAAAATGATATATGCGGGAACATAACAAAGAAATATGATCGTCGGGACTGAGTGAAATAAACGACACATACGGGAAAACGATGATTTGGGGAATGATCGATCGATATCCCACTGTATATACATATAAAATTAGCTCAAATCTGTAAAATTTTTTTACCAGTTTTAATATAAATTTTAATGTCTTCTTAATATTTTATAATTTCTACCTATGCACGAAAAATAAATAGATAGAAAGGCAAGGGGGAAGAGTCCCTCCCCTACTATATCTTTCTATATCTATCTATCTCAGGGGTTTCCAACTTACAAGTGTCCAAGGGCCGCAATTGAAAACACCTGTCTTGTGGCGGGCCGCAATTTAATCAGGACCATACCCAGGACATTTTTTCTTGAGGGAGGGGGATTTGGAGGATTTGTGTATAGTATGTACTATGAAATTTTTAAAAATTCAAGGATGAACCTCCAACAACGACCTTGATTATAACTGGCCAACTTTCGTTAAATTACACAGACACACACAAAAAAGTCAAATAAGAAGTGGGTATGTAAATAAGAAGTGAGGGGATGAAATAGAACATGAGTGGACACCCTACTTTTCATGGAATTCGAGGAAAATCAATGTTTTTTGTAAATGAACAGCATTTAAAAACAATAAAAATTTTTACAAAAACATTTTTCGTTAACTAAAAATATCTAAATTGATGCTGCAAATTATTTTCCTAGAAGTCTTCGTGGGCCGCAAAAAAAGGCACCGCGGGCCGCCAGTTGGAAACCCCTGATCTATCTTATATCTCTCTCTTTATATATATATACAACTGCGGTAAAATCAGATTCCCGTGCTCCTGTAACTAGCTGGATCATTTCTATTGAGAAAGTATTTTACAGTAACTGTTGTTCAAGACGTAAATCTCGAAAATTTTCTACATTCCCTTACCTGAGTAATTACGTTAGTTTAACAATAATAGCCTCGTAATTCTAAAATAACTCATATATATATATATATATATATATATATATATATATATATATATATATATATATATATATATATATATATATATATATATATATGTATGTATATATATGTATATGAACTGAAAAAACTATGTGCGATCGTTTTCATTGTTTTTAGTATCGTGTTTAAAAACATTAGATTTGTAATGAGAAAATGATAACTAAAGGAAAAATTCATTAAAAGAGAGAAACTATGTACGCTAGCAAAAATGTTTCTTATAAAGCTCTAAGTCGTTAAAATATGAAATTCGTACTTTTCTTTCATATGTCGTCATAATTTTAGGAGTCTACTTGTTAGGTATCGAAATTGCATTTTTTTAAACGCAGATTTATCTTAAGTATATTATTCTTTCTGCTTAACAACATGCTTACAAGAGAAGAAAGAGAGGCTGCTGTTTGTCGCTATTTCATCGAAATAGTTCCTTTTTAATTTGAAATCAAGTGTCCACTTTCTTGGATTATAAAATTTATATTCTTTGTGTTTCTATAAATTCTGAAATCATTCTTTATTGAAATGTTTTAGCTGCTTGCTTAAAACTTACTCTCGATGGGTGTTGTTGCTTTTATTTAAAAACAACCCTTGACTAAAGATGACGTATACGCACATACGTAGATAATTTCCCAGTTTGGTAAGACATAAAATCCGATTTATAAAACTTTTGAAAATTATGTTGCATATGCATATTACAGGATGCATGTATTTCTTGAATTATTCTTATCACACGTTAACAAATTGGCACAGTAAGGATTACCAAGGAAATGTTTAGATGTCAAACTAAAGAAACTCTTGAAATGCTAGCAGATTTAAAGTTATTAACAATCACTGTTGAGTAAAATCATAACCCAAAATTGATAGCTACACATCTATTTTTTAAAACGTAGCTTTGTTAATATGTACATTTTCCGAAAGTCTCTCCCTATAAAAATTTTAGGCAAGATGTATTCCATTTTGCAATTTAGTACAATAAAGAATATAATATTATTTTATACAGCCTTTTATTGGGCATAGTTTTATATTTCGCATTGTATAGCAAGATCTAATGCATTTTAAAATGCAATATTATTTTGTATTGCATTTTATTCCAAAATGGGACAGTTTCGGAATATACAGCGATAAACAGAGGAAAGAGAAGCGCCCACATGGATGTCACATAAGTTTATATAACCTAATGCGTTCATTTTGTTTGAGAGAGACTTATAGAGTTTCTATGCTCACTTCTACCCAGACTTGGGTGTATATAATTTGAAGTGGCACTCTATTTGAATTTGAAGCAAACACAGTTTATACATGAAACAATGTTTATTGAATTCGTTGCACATATAATTGGCTTTTACAGCAATAAGCATGCGTACTACTTGTACGGAATGTATAAACACAGCTTTCAAGAACAATATATTTTTATACTCACGAACAGTAAGTCAAACCAGCAGTACTGCCACGTAAACTTCTGGCCCGCTAAGCACTAGCGCAGGATAACACCTTTTCTACCTTAACAACCTCCCCTTTTTATTAATGACGCTGCGTGGTATTTATACTAAGCGCGTATGGCAAAATTAGCATATCTAAAGCAGCTTCTTTAATTCATTCACTCAAAAGTTCGATTCTTGTGAATCGAATCTTGTGTATACCTTACAGACTTTTTAACGAAAGGACGAGAAAGGACAAGCTATGTAGATATTAGCACTGCATGGATACTAACAGCGCTGTTATTGAGTTCAGATTAGCGAATTTTATGTCTGTATAACTGTATATAAGGCATGGGCAGTACTTAAAACGATATCTTCGCATACTTGAAAGTCCCACATGGAACGGGCTGTCGGAATTTAATTTAGGCATGAAACACTGACTCTCTAATTGGCTTTTCAAACTGACGCCAAAACAGAGAGACAAAAGGATTGCTTTCTTTTGCTCATATCATATACTCCCGAACAAATTTAGGTGAAAATATTAAAAAATTATATAATAAAGTGTTTTCTACTTGAATTAGGTAGGAATTTGAAATAGGTCTAAGTCCTTTTTTCTGCATATGCATATCATGCAAAAATATGTTTTTTTAAACAAGTACCTTTTAAAATTATTAAATTTTAAAATAAAGTACCGCAGCAAATAATGATAAAAATAATTATTAAATTATTATTTGAATCACGAAATTAATACAGTTTAAGTTAGTAAAATACTTTAACAATGAAGTTTTGCTCTACAAACTTTCTTTTAAAACAGCAAAATATTTCATTTAATACTACGCTTAGAATGGGAAATTTGAAATTTCTAAGTCTATTGGGGAGTGAATCCTCATATTATTGTTATAAAAATTTATAATAACTATTTTATAGTTATTTTATATCTAATTTCTTTTCAGTTCATGCAATAAGGGAATGCATTAAATCAACGAGGACTGACGTCAGAAATGAATTCCTTAATTCACCGTATAACTGTTTTCTTTATGTTTGGACCTCTACGAGAAGAAAATATTTTTTTTTGTCCAGGACGAATGGGTTTTTATGCCAGGTCACTTCCTGAATTGCGTTATTTTTCAGAAAATGTTAAAAAAGAAACCGTAGTAACTTAGCGTAAAAAGGAGTCAGTGGCGAAAAATTATGAGAACAAAATATGAATGAATACGGGCGAATTTGACAGATTGTCACAAATAGATTAAACCGAAAAATATTATTTGAATTACCAGCATAAAACGTTGCAGAAACTGCTTGAAAAATTTTAGGCAATTAGCAATATGATAGTTTAAGTTAGAGAAAATAAAAGATACCAAAAAAAAAGTTGTATGAATGTCATGAAACAAAGAAGTATCTTTAATAAATGAATAAAAATGGCAGTAATCCATTTATCACTTAACACTTTTCGAAACTAATGTAACCGATAAGTCACGGTGTATATATATTTCCTGCATTGTTTTCTTCATATTAACACCTTTTTCTTTTTATGAAAACTACATGCAATTTCAGTCATATCACACAAATGCATATTTTGGTATCGCATGGCCCACAGCAATCCAACACCGCCTCACATCTCATTTCAGAAATAGACAGGCACTTGAATTAAATTTTAAAACAAAGTCCTTTATTGGACAACTTGATTACATGATGATATTTACAACTATTTACAGGTGTAGTAAATACACGTTACAAGTCTGATGTGATGACGAGGCTTATCGCCCAACAAAAATGGCTCAGTCTAGCCTAAATTAAACTGCTCCTCCGAGCTAAAACCCGTTGCTGCACCTAAGTCTCCGCAACGTCCAAAATCCTGGTTATCTCTGCCCTGGTCTTAGAGCGAGCACCCTCTTTTATCCCTCTGAAGACCGGCTGACGTCATCCATCCGCAGGGCCACGGATTTCCGGTTCTCCTCGAGACCACCCCGTTGACCACTTGCTCCAAACTTGAGAAACACCGTCCCCAGGGCTCTACACAAAGGCACACATATACACCTTGCTTTGTCGTAGTCCTGTTGGAAAAATGGCCTTCCGCATTCCGTCACACTGTCTGAAAATAAATTGGTTTTTCTTTTCTCCTGGAAGCTACAAAAGAGAAGACACATCATCTATCGTTTTAGAAAGATTCATTTTTCCCGGAGTCATATTTCTTCCACGCATTTTTTCAGACAGCTAGTGGAATCAATGACCACTGTTGGGCTGCCAGTGTGTGTCCTTTTCTCTTTATGTAAAGAAAGTTCTTACAATAAGGACCACACACATAGTTCAACGACTTCGGGGAGATTTTCTCACGACGCCACAATATATATATATATATATATATATATATATATATATATATATATATATATATATATTGTAAGAATCCGTTACTACCTTTCCGAATAAATCACCCAGACAGCCGGACCTCCCACAGCAGGTGACCAGCGAACAGTTCTATCGATCAGCGTCAAGGTGTCTGGAAGCAGAGAATAGTGTTGCTCTTAGCCGCCGCCCCTGGGGAGACGTAAACTAATGATTTTCAGATCAGATGAATTCTAAGAACCGACTATATGGCTTCGTTGTCAAGCGAATCACAGCCAACGGACATGACGTCACAAATTGGGCCAGCCAACCTAAACTTTTGCAGTCACGTGACCGGAAGCACGTTTGCCAACGCCGCCAGAAGAAATCCAGTTTTTGGACAGACTTGGTCGAGACTCTCATCTAGAGAGCACCTTTCGTCTAAGTTGTCCTGGAGCGACCGACTTCATCCTGAACGTTATTTTTCAGAGCAGCCCGCTCGAAGCTTCTCGTCAACGAATACTTCACCCCGAAGTATAGCTATCTCAGAGCATCCTGCTCTACAGGCTTCCGTTAGCTCGTTACTTCATCAAGAAGTTATCTTCATATTTCAGAGCAGCCCGCTCTATAAGATTCTCGTGATTTAGAACTTTCCTTACGAAGTTATTTTATTTTCAGAGCTGTACGCTCTAGAGGCTGTGTACCGACCTTCTAGTTCCGCTGTGACTGTACGTGCATCTTCTCATCGAAATTATTTGGCTATTACGAAGGCCAGTTTCCTCTATGTCTAGAGGTAGATCAACACAGGTGTAAATGGTGTAAAAAGTTTCCGACTTAATTTAATAAAATTGTATTTTAATGTAGTAGACTGACTCTGAACATTTTTAGCTACCCGGAGTCTGAAGTTATCACAATATATATATATATATATATATATATATATATATATATATATATATATATATGTATATATATATATGATTATTTATATAGTTATGCTGGTAAGAAAGGTTTGGTATTTTCGACTTTGAAGGGCCCATACATTGTAATGTTGTTGCATGCTAGAGAAATTAAGTAACACGTACTCCGCCGTAACTTTTGCAATTTCCACCCTGAAGTTGCAGCTCCCTGGATACAACGCATACAACCAGTAAGAATGCCAACCACAAACTGAATTGTACCAGTAGGCAATCTAAGTTTAAGCACAATTTTTATACTATGATGCTATAACAGTTTATTATAGTTTTTAAAGATGCAAGATGTTTATATTGACAATCTGTGAGCAGCAGTGATATAGCTTCTATTTCTTTTCCTGCATTGTTGTCAGTGAGAAAAATAAATAATTATTAATCGGAACAATTATATCTTTTGCTCTGTTATATTGTATACGTTTAGAAAATTTAATTCAATACTGACTATAACTAATTAACACTTTTACTTTCATAAATATCTTTCTTTCTGTTTTTCTGTGTTTCTTCTGTGATCTGAAAATTATTTTATGAGCATGTATATAGTAATAACTATAAATCCTGATGAAAGTTTTATCATGAAATTTAATAAGATTAGATAAAGAACTTAGCTTTTAAGTTTTTTTTAATTTAGTCACATGTTAAATATTATTCCTTCTAAATATTAATGAAATATTGAGTGAAATAGGAATGGTCACCCATTGAATTTCTCAAACATAATCGAGAAGAAAATTTGTCTGTAAACAACTCTAAGCATTTCTGAGTTTTAAATAAATGTCATTCATAGTTTTATATAAGAAATAAGAACATATTGTTGGGAGAAATTTATCTCGTCCTGAGAGAATTATATTTTAAATTAATATAAGCACTGCATTTTATCTGTTTAAATACTCTGGTATTCTCTAAACACTTACTTCAGAAAATTGTCTTAAAGATAATTCAATAAAAGTTTTAAAATCCATAAGAAAGAGAAAAAAATGTTTTCACTTTAATTTTTTTTAATGCTCAATTTATACCATAACAAAGCATTGAAACAAAAGAATATCTGAAATGAAATGAATAGTGCTTTTGTATTGTATAATTTTGTTTTGTTTTACTCCTTTGTCATACCTATCATTATTAAGTTACACCTGATTATGTGTGAAAAAAATTTATCTCCGGCAACCTAAAATTAGAAAGCACAGGAGTTTTCGTAGGCAGCAAGAAATCCAAACACAAGTTACAGCAAAAATGTTCATTTAGAAATTTCACACAGTGCATTATTCATTGTAGAGTAGAATTGGGACTTCACGGCTGTAATAGCATGAAAGAAGTCTTTTTACAGTGGGTGCGGTAATCACACTAAGAAAAATCTTGCATAACGAAAATGTAAAATGTCTGAATGTTTCTGGGAGCTTAAACATGAGAACGAAAAATACATCAGACATTATTGATTTTTTGCTGTTTTCCTTTTTTCGTGTTTTAAAAATAGTTGCAAGTACTCTACTTAGCAGAAGTGTGACTATTAATTTTTTTTATAGGCGCTGAAAATGCAAGCAAAAATTATAACAATGTACATTTTTTTAAAGACTTCAAGCACATTATTTTGAAATCCAATAACAAATACAAATAATTTAGTGCAAATATAAATTTTTCTTGTATATATACGGAAAATTTGAAATGAAAAAATAAAATCTTCCAGGAGATTGTCTGCATTGACTTAAAAATAAAATATTGGCTAAAGTTATATTTATTTTACCCAGTAAACTAGCATCATTCGAAAAATTTTAATCGAAAACATTTTAGACCAATTTAAATTGTTTAAAAACATTTTAAATTTTCTTTTCGTTGAATTGAGAGAAATTTATCTTTCTATTCTCTTTTAGTAATGAGGCAATGAAAAGTTTATGATATTACCCCTCTAATATTGGATTAATTATATTGTCAGGAAAATAAAATATTCTTCTTTTTATGGCATCGGGAGATATTGCTGTCTATTATTTCGTAAAGGAGTCAAATCCTTAGCTTCAAGTTTTGTATCAAAGCTCATCGAAATACTCTTAATGTTCCAAAGGCAGAGGAAATATTGCATTAGAAGTGCATGATATTGTGAAGTTACTGATAGTACAGAAAATTTAAATTAATTTACAGTGAAGGAAAGGGGTGAAAATCTGATTGTGATAAGGTTTTAAAATTAGTTTGATCACCAATGCTGTCAACTATGCGGTTTAAAATTTATCATCATCAAGTGAAAGATAAATCTAAGAATAATCCAATTCAGTCATTTGGGCAATAACTTTTGACGTACAGCTCTTCATTTTTAAATATGAGCTTCTATTTTTGTAAATATTGCAGAGACTGAATACAGAGCAAAATACAGCTGCTGACTAATAAAGCTAATGGCTTTATTTTGCCTTTATTTATAAATCTGTATGGGTTTATTTATAAATTGTAAAATACACTGCTGGCCACCCAAATTGCAACACCAAGAAAGACAAGAGATATCACAACAAAATTTATTTTGACTAGCTGAATACCCGTGCTTCGCTACGGAGTATATTCAAATTAAATACAACGGTCAATGTATGTAATTAATGCCAAATATATGTATATATATATATATATATATATATATATATATATATATATATATATATATATATATATATATATATATATATATATATATATATATATATATATATATATAATTCGTAGCGGATATTTTTATAAACAAAATAATGTAGATGAAAATATTCAAATTAAATACAAACGGTCAATGTATGCAATTAATTTGTATGTTTAATATCCATAAAACATACTAATTTAAATTAAATTCTTAAAAAACTTCTATCTCAATTAGTATAGTGGTTAAAATTTATCTTTTACTGTATTTTAATATTTTTTTTGTCAATTTATTTCGTTGTTATGCACGTGACGCAAAATTAATTTCAAGTAACACAAAAAGAAAAGAAATCACGTGATTCACATTTAATAAATTAAATTCTAAAAATTAATCATTAAAAATTCCCCAAAAATCAGAAAATGAAGGTAAAGATACAAAAAAACGATTTCATTTCAAAGGAATTTTTATTATCTTTCTTGTGATATAAATTTCATAACCCTCAGATTATTGTTTTAAATGCAAACTTTAAAAAAAGTTACAAAAACAGGTTAAAAATTTAATTTAAAAAAATCTAAAAAGATTTTTTCAAAAATATTTCTTAGTGCACCCCTACACTAAAAGAAGAATCACCATGCAAAATTTCAGCCCTTTAGGTCCGGCGGTTTTCCCTGTGCGTTATCTGCCAGTTGGTCAGTCAGACAGTCAGTTACGGAACTGTTTTATATATATAGATAAATAAACTTTCTCAGAACTGTAACTAACGACAAAATTAGAATATCTAGCCCCTAAAAATATTAAAGACTATTTGAAAAATTTAGGGCTTCAAAAGAGTTACCATCAGGATTTAAATATTTAAGTTGATTCAAATGCAAATCAGGGGTCATCTTGACATGTTTTCTTTTCTCATGACAGATTCTTAAAATACGTGTACAGATGTACACTGAAGTGCCACTGAATTAGGAATACGTACCTAGTAACGAGTTGGGCCTCCTCTGGCCTTGATAACGGCTGCCACATGACGAGGCATAGATTCAACAAGTTTCTGGAAACGTTCCACGGGAATGGCTTGCCAAATATTCGCTAAAGCTGTCCATAATTCAGTAAGGTTCTTTGGTGCTGTGTGATGTCCTTTCACGCCTTGTTCCAAAACATCCCAAAGATGCTCAATAGGATTTAAGTCTGGGCTTCTAGGTGGCCAATTCATGACAGAGAAGTCAGAGGAATGCTCATCCAACCAGCCAGTAGCCAACCGGGACTTGTGAGAGGTAGAGTTGTCTTGCTGGAAAACTCCATTACCGTGCGGATAACAGAACAGCATAAACGGATGGAGGTGATCACCCAGCAACTCTACGTACCGAATTGCACTGAGGGAGGTTGGTACACGCACCAAAGATCCCAAACTGTGCCACGAAAAAACACCCAAGACCACGATTGAGCCACCATGCCCTTGTACAGTTCCAGCCAGGCATGCAGGATCCATGGCTTCGTGAGCCTGACGCCATATTCTCAGCCTCCCGTCGGCGTTAAGTAGTCGGAATCGAGACTCATCACTCCATGCTACTCGTTTCCAGTCCTCCACACTCCAGTCTCTGTGCTCTCTTGCCCAGGCAAGACGTGCAGCCCGATGTCGAGTATAGAGCAATGGTACTCTCGTAGGTCGACGGCTCCCGAAACCCATACGGTGGAGCGAGCGTTGCACAGTCTGTTTACTGACTGTACGACTGGCACCGTCATTAAACTGGGTGGTAATTTGAGCTAATGTTTGGCTTCGCTGGCTACGTACAATACGCTTGAGCCGTCTCTCACCACGCACTGTCAAGGCTAATTGTCCTTTGCAGTTTGCCCGATCGCTAGTTTTTTTTTTCCACCATCCATGTATTCTTGGTATACTCTTGACACTGTCGACCTTGAAAATCCTAGCTGTCTGACGATTTCGGAAATTGAATGGCCCATGCGTCGCGCACCTACGATTTGTCTGCGATCGAAGGCGTCTAAATCAGGCAGTTTACCCATACTGGCAATTCCAACAACTAATTCAGAACAACCACAGTACGCGCTATATATGCAGTTACCACCACGCCCTCACTTGCGCATACATGATGCGCAGCGCTACACAATTTGCATAGGCTTTGCTATCCCTAATTCAGTGGCACTTCAGTGTATATTTATTTGACTGGAAATACCCAATGCCCTCAAAATACGTTTCCTTTTGCAGTTATTTATGAAAACTAGGGAAGTGTATTATTAGCTCTGCTTAGTTTTTGAGCTCAGTTAGCGTAAAATTATTCATCCCTTTAAGTTTGAAGTAAAATATATAAGTTTTCCTTCTCTCTCCGGCTAAATATTTTTATTGTTTCGACTTCTAAAATGTATACTTCGTGAGAACACACTGACAATTTATTGCCCCTAAATAAACTAAAATAGCTTATAATTTACTCTCGATTTGACATACGATCTTGCGTAAGAAATAAATAAGTGTGAAATACGTCAAAATATATGGTATATTATAAAAAAATTATGGCCAAAATAGGGATTGTGAGTTCTAGCGTATGCACCTTATATGAAAGTATGAATAAAGCTCACCTACTTGTTTGCTCGAAACTACTAGACTTACGGTAGAATGGTGATTTGTCTGCTCTCTATTGGAGGGCCAGAGAACTTACGTCCTGATCTCACGGTCTTCAATCATTGTGTTTCTGGCTTTTAAACTTTTTATCCTAGAACTTTAATGTTTTAAGGCCTTTTGGTCGCTCTTTTTATCGTATCTTGTAGTTTCTTTTTGTTGTCTTGTGTTTTTATATTTTTTGAATGTTGGGTGAGTGGCCAGACTTGTATGGATTAATTTCCAGTCGGCCATATGTAACAACAACAACATATTGTATATTATTTGAAGTAAAAATGAAGCAAATAAAATCAATTTTGAGAATAATAATGTTTTTCGATCTTACGTTTTTTTAAATTTTCTTGTGTTTAATTTTTTTCTTTATAAAACCTGTTCCAGACTATTTTAAACTTACGCGCTGTAAAATAATTTTACGTAAAAGTCATGTCAAAGACGACGATGTCAGTAAAGGTTGTCGAATGCAAGTAAGTGGCTCGAGTGAAAAATGCTATAGGCGATATTTATTATGAAAGAAAAGTTAGCCAAGTCATTTGCGATTTTCTGTGGAAGATTCCAGAAAACTTGCAAAGGTGAGTAAATATATTTATTTTCCATTTTCTTTTTAACTTTCTTAAATTTATGGTCAAAAGCCACTGAGTTTGAGTTGCTGAGGATTTCCTAAAGTAAGTGAAAATTAATGCATTTCCTTTAAAAGAATCATCTTTAGCTAATAAACTTGATAGATATTTATACAGAAGAAAAGATTTTAAACTTAGGAGCGATAAATAGAGAAAAGTAAAAATAGATTTATTTTGAATCTATGTTTTCGTTAAAGGGGGTAGTATTTTATTTCTTAAATTTTCTTAAAAGTTTATTTTAAGCACTATGCCTAAAAGAAAGGAGTTGTTCATAAATTCGGGAGAATTTCTGCTATTATTGACTTAGAATTTGTGTTACCTCCTCACTTTTAATGATTCATATGTACAAAAATTTAGTATTTATTACGCATTTGCCTGAATTATCAATATTCACTTTAATGTCGCAGATTTCGCCAATAAAAGGAGAATCAATGATGACTTAATTTTATAATAATTACATCCATACTCATCTAAAACCTTTTCATTTATACAGAGTATCCCAAGTTGAAAAATATTTTAAAGGTTACCCTTTTCAACAGTGTTCGGCTCGCTCTTCTATCCTTCGTCAGAATTTTAGAAAAGGAGGCACATAAAACATACTTGGAAAGTTTCTAAAACAGGGATAAGCAAACTTTGGACTAGAATAAGAAAATTTCGGAAAAATACAAACTTTTTCCCAATCGAAACACCAGATTTTAGAAGAATATATGAAACTAGAGGATAGCAAACTCAGAATTTTAAGAATTATGATATGTATATATAGAATATACATACATACATACATACACACACACACACACACACACACACACACACACACACACATATATATATATATATATATGTGTGTGTGTGTGTGTGTGTGTGTGTGTGTGTACGCGTGGTTATTTAATCCCAAAATAAAGTTACTTTTTTGACTCACTCGATTTTCTCTTTTGGCAAGAGTAATGCTCCTGCAAGGATATATTTATCAGCGTGTATGGATATAATTTTTTCATGCGAAACAAATAAATTATATTTACGTAAAAAGTTATCTTTCTCAGCAATTTGAAAAAGATGTATAATTGTGTACAGTCTAAAAATATGTTTAGAAAATGTTGAAGAAAAAAATCATTGATTAACTTAAATTGCATGAAATTATATCAAATGATCAATTGATTCATTGCCATCAGTTTTATTAGTTATCAGTAGAGACATTTAGGTCGTCATTTATGCTGTTTTAAACTTCATTCCAATGAAATAAGCATTTATTCGGAGGCTTAAACATTCATGGCATTTTTTTAACATGCAGTGCATCAGAGGTTAAAATGCAACGCTTTGGTGCATCAATGCGTTCAAGTGATACATATGAATTCAAATTCACAGCGACTACTAAACAATCTGTAGATTTCACATGCAAAAGTGACAATAATCTTCGGCAGCTGTCAACAAATATGCACTCGTTTGAGGATTATCTACTTTGCAGTGCCATTTTGATTGTGCAAATTTTCCCATTCAGATCATCAGTATCCATCTTATAAATAACTTTAAGTTATAAAAAACCTGTTTTTCGAACACATTAGTAATCAGTGATTCACCTGGCAGATTCATCAGGTACTAAATTTGTTTTTCATAGCGTTGCCGAGTATGCCAAATATTATAAGCATAAACGGAACATATTTAACTTTATGACATTCAAATAAAAAATTGAAATTACCAACTCTTTTCATTTCTTTACAGGTGTTGAAATATAATTGACAAGTTTATTTTATTTATCTTTAACGAAGCTCAAAATAAAGGGAAATAAACTGCTAAATCACTTCATAGAATCAAATTCTGAAATTAATTAGCTTCTTTTAGTTTTATAAACCTCTTTAGGACCATAGTTCAGGTTCAGTATCAATATTTATGATTTCTAAGTGGAAGCAAGTATGTTTGTAAAGTTGCAATGTAAATTGAAAATTATACTAAATTACATAATAACATATTTAATTTTTCCCCCAGGATACATTATAAATGTTATCAGAAGCGGGATGAAAGCCATTGAAATTTACTTGAAAATGAGAACCAAAGCAAGGGAGCCTGTTAAACTAAAGAAATTTTATTTTATCTGCAATGTAAATTTAATTATTACAAATAAAACAATAAATTAATAGTTGTGAGTATTCTTTTTACATAGTTGTTGAATAAGGAACACATGACACAGAAATGGAATGTTATATAAAGTGCATAAAGGATCTATTTAAAATTACGTTACCCAGAATGCAGTCAATCATAGTAAGAGTCAATCATAGTAAGTTAAGGTTGTTTGAAGAATCCTTACTTGACATCATTTAGTGGTAAGTATAATTTTAAATAAAGCCCTGAAGTAATGTAAAAGGAAAACAACCGATTCATTACTTAAAAGAATTATGGAATACCAGTGCATCTATAAAATAATGGGGTTAACCCCCTCGTCCTCGCGAAAACATTTTTATCAGATGTATGCTGTGCAAGTCATTGACATCACAACATAACTTATAAAAATATCTTCGGTTTTACAAAATATATTTCTTTCAGAAATATTACTGATCTGGAATCATTTTAAAATGAATGGTAAATAGAATTCCGGTTGTTTTTAAAGTCAGCAATATAATGTGCTTTATAATGATGTTAATTAGACATATGTATTGATGTCTCTCAAAAGACAACTCCAAAGAAAATTTTCTTAACTTCGGGTTTTAAAAGAAGTTCTGAGTATTTTTATGATATCAAGGGCATAACATGTATACAACATTATCGTTTTCCATGTGAATTCAGAGAACTTCACAATTTTAAATTTTTATTTCGCTGTAAAAATTTAAGCCTAACAGATATTCATAGATTACAAAAGCAAAAAGAGTACAAAGAACCTAAATAATATTTTATAAGGGACGTACACTTCTGAACAGTTCGTTTCGAAAAATAAATAGTTCATAATAATTGTATATATATATATATATATATATAATATAAAGAAAACCGAATTAATTAGCTCAATTAACGTAATTAAAACCATTCGAGACATCTAGCAATTTTGTTGTGTGCGGAAGTGTTATTGTTTTCGAAGAGCAGGGGTTCAGGGACTGTTGCATTACGCTGCCCCAAGATTTATTATTAGTACACGCTTTTCAGCTAGCCTGCAATGGAGATCACATGATCTGACTCATTCAACACGCGCTCCTGAAGTCATCGATAATTAATTGCTTACAACGTGCTAGGACAGACGCAATCATCGTCACATGCTACCATGGGGTTTTTGTGAGGGCTCTCTCTGCTTGTGGGGTTTAACAAGTACGCACTCGGAGTTTGGATCTCATAGGGTTAACCCTTTGATGGGCGCCGTTTGCACAGTGCAAGCTCCTAAATCTAGTCTTCTTTTCACTAGCATTCAATGTATTCCAGTTAAATAAGCAAAAAATGGTTAGTGTTGCCATCTGTTATCAGATTGAAGAAGTCAAAACATTTTACAACCTTCAATTTGAACATTTTTCAAGATTTTTTAGGTTAAAAAAAACCGGGAAAAATATCTGCACCGTGCAAACGGTGGAGGTTGTTGCCCCTGAAAGGGTTAAGCCGTTTTTCTTCTGTGGGAGGGGAGCTAGCTGATTAACTGCGTACTGGACTGGTAGTAGTGTTTTTAATAAAATCATAGTATCAAAATGGACTACCTGCAATCCTCGAGTCTTCATTTTTATACACAGTAGAGTCCCGATAATCCGAAACGATCGGGACCAGACCCTTTTCGGATTAAGCGAAATCGTTCTTAAAATAAACTTAAATTGCATAATAACACGGGATTACATAAATATTACATATTACGTGTGATTACACAGTTTATTTTATAAGGTCTGTCAAAACATAACCAAATCTCAGGACGAAATGGGTGATAAGAGAGCGGAACGCTGCTTAGCACAGTACAGTAGAGTGTAAGATTTTAGACGATCAGCAAATTGTTGAAATGTTTTTGAAGGAACCCGTCAACGTCTCAAGCGAGAGTGAAGGTGAAGCAGACGGTGACAGAGAGCAGAGGGTATGCCACTCAGACCAGGCGACTGTAATTGATGTAGCGCTACGCTACGTAGAGTAACACTCCACCTCAACCCCAGCGAACACACACAGACTGGCGTAATTTGGTTTCAAGGGAGAGGTATTCTTCTCTTCGACAAAAAAAATCTAACATTTTTTTTCAAACCAATATAGTTCAGTAATAATTAGTTCAGTACCTTGTCTAACTTTGAATTTTCTTGTAATTTTCAGAAATATACTTTACATTACTTAGTATCAATGTGGTTTTATTGTAACCATAGTTCTTTTTGACTTTTGGTTTCGGATTAAGCGTACTTTCGGATTACCGAAGTTCGGATTATCGAGATTCTACTGTATTTCGCCCGCACAGTGGACTTGTTTACTAATATTCTGCAACTACATCCGAGTCATGTCGTATGTATATGCGAATACATGTTTTTAAAGGGAAATAATGTAAAATTAAAGCCCCTTTTTAATCGTTTAGAGGAGGAAAGGAAAAATAGTGCATGCATATCTGCAAAAGAAATAGTTAGATTCCCTCTCCTCCTAAGCGCATTTATATGAAAAGAAAGATTTATATATGGAAAAATGATAAAATAAAAAGTTTCTGTATAGTCGATCATTTAGTTATATTAAGATTACAGTGAAACTGTTTTATGTTAACATAGGCACAATGTTTTGTCACTGAAAATTTGAAATTAAATTTCTGAATTCGGTTGTTGTTTCTAACACGATCGTTAACTTTCGATTGTTGTTTCTAACACATTCGATTGTTGTTTTTAACACGCAATGCATCAGAAGTTAAAAGGCAACGCTTTGGTGCATCAATGCGTTCAATTGATACATATGAATTCAAATTCATAGGGACTCCTAAACAATCTGTAGATTTCACATGCAAAAGTGACAATGATCTTTAGCAGCTGTCAACAAATATGTAGTCATTTCAGTATGACTGTATATCGTTAAGCATGACTGAATCGTTAACACGATCAATCAGTAAACTTCATAGCTAAATTTAAAATATTCTTTTATTTGCGTAAATGTGACAGTCATTCCCATTTTATAATTCAGACTCAGTAATATATATATATATATGTGTGTGTGTGTCTATATGTATATATATGTATATATATATATATATATATATATATATATATATTTATACATATATATATATATATATATATATTTATACATACATATATATATATATATATATATTTATACATACATATATATATATATATATATTTATACATATATATATATATATATATATATATATATATATATAGTATATATATATATTGCTAATTTTTTAATAGTGGTCAAATTCTAAAACAATGCAGGTCCACGATCAAATTTTAATGGTCAACTTCGAACGCAGAAACTGAATTTCTAAAAATGGAGGGAAAAAAATTAAAAGATTCACAAAAAATTACAGTTAATACGCTCATTTAGGAAGGGTATAAGATAAGGTTAATACATGCTTTTCTGTTATACAGTGTAATATATTAGTTGTATTACAGTTTAAACAGAGCACTTCCCTTAAATGGTCAACTACTGGTACCTTTATCTTACATGGTTCCAAATCAGATTTTTTTTTTCCTTTTTGGGATAAGGGGGATTTATATCTACATTAATATTGATATTTTGTTCGGTTCCGATTGTTTCTTTTTCATTTATCTGCATCAAGAATTTGAGAATTTGGTAAATTTTAGTTATAATAGCTTATATATAGCTTGCATGTTAATATTATTAATGCTGTATAGAAATCCCCTAATTGTTTAGCTTTAGGTTTCTCTATTTTCTTTTCTAGTAAATATTTCAATAAAACAATAAAGGAGAGATTATTTTAAGATTTATCTTTTGCTTTCATTTTACACAGCTTTTGTTTTTATCCATATAAATAATAAGCTGAATCACCAAGTAAACGATGGATAACTGCAAAAGTTTCTCTGTAGCATGATGTACTACAATTTTAAATAAATTAAACAATAACGAAAGAAATTTGTCGAATACTATATTAGTAAAAGATAAAGTATTAAAATCATGAAGAAATGTTTTTAGTAAAATAATAATCCTCGAGCGTTTTATTAAAGTAACCTAAATTTCTTCGATGAACAGCTATTCAAAAATATATATTTTTTTTAAATCTTCTTGAAATATTCTATTTCTTTAGCTTGATTCTGATCAGGTATATTAAAAAAACATCTCTCTTTTAGAAAAGTTTATATAGCCAATTTATTAAAGGTAACTTTAATTTGTTTAATTTTTTTTCATAAGCTATCATGGGTAGGGGGTTGACAAACTAAAGATAAAACTATTTTTTTTTTCTAAATTTTCCGTTTAGTACTATTGGAGTTATGAAGTTTTTTTTTTTTTTTTTGGGGGGGGGTAAGGAGAATCATCAAATTCCATATATATTAACAACTGAAAGAGGAAATAAACAATGTCATATTACTATAAAGGAGGAAATTTCCTATCTCAACTTATATTCGAAGACATAACTTAAACTCTTATTAAAAATTTAAAATAATCTCTATATATAAAACAGTTACGTAACTGACTGACTGACAGATAACGCACAGACCAAACCGCTGGACCTAAAGGGCTGAAATTTTGCATGGCGATTCTTCTTATAGTGTAGGGGTGCAGTAAGAAAGATTTTTGAAAAATTCTTCTTAGATTTTTTTTAAATAAAATTTTTAAGCTGTTTTTGTAACATCCTTTAAAGTTTGCATTTAAAATAATAATCTGAGGGTTATAAAACTTATATCACGAGAAATATCATAAAAATTGCATAACAACGAAATAAATTGACAAATAATATTAAAATATGATAAAAGATAAAATTTAACCCCTAGACTAATTGAGATGGAAGTTTTTGAAGAATTTAATTCAAATTAGTACGTTTTATGGTTATTAAACATACAAATTAATCGCATACATTGACGTTGTATTTAATTTGAATATTTTCTTCTACATTATTTTGTCCATAAAAATATCCGTTGCGATTTTTTTATAAATATATTTTTGGGGGGGTGGGGTGTATTAATTGCATACATTGACAGTTGTATCTAATTTGAATTTACTTAAAGCACGAGTTTTTTTAAAGCACGAGTATTCAGCTAGGTATAAAGCCAATTACTAAAGGTATGGAGCCTATTAAAAACGCCCCCAAGAATGTGAATTGAAATGAGAATTTCAAATTCAGCTCGACGAAAATCAAAGCTGTTAAGTTTTCTACAAATTGGCGAATTTGTCAGCACCAGCGTCACTACAATCCCTACCATCTTTAGAGTGAAATAAGATCCCACCAGCCTGTACCGACCATCACAAACGTCAACACGACATATTCTCGTTAAAGCGGCTTATTACTGAAGTTAGCGTCTGAATACGTCCTAATCATAAGTTATTTACAATGAGCTTCCTCTATTGTTATTACCTTGCACCAGGCAGCCAGAATGTTACTTTATGCGATTACCACGTTATTATTTCATCTCTTATTCTACAGTAGGACCAGTTTTGCTCGTGGGTTTCAGTTATTTTTCCCATCACACAGCATTCGTACGCACAGTTCATACAAATCTACTTTATCATCATGGTAATGTGGTCAAGACATACTGATTATTATTTCAAGTTTTGTAACACATGATAAAACTTTTTAATCTTCATTTGCTGAAAAATGGTACCTTAGCCCTTGTTGGAATGAGATTGCAAAGGTTCCATCCACGCATTAGTGGATGAGCGGACTCAACTAATGACATAAATTGCTACTTCTGTAGCAATTTCTCTGCAATTCATCATCATTTGACAATGTATGACCGAAGAAATGCGATTGCAATCACATCTTCGAAAAGATGTCAACGATGTGAAGAAACTTGTCGCACACTAGCGCTCACGTACTTGATGATTCAATAGAACTGTAGAGACAGGTATTATCAAAAGATTACGAGTGACAGTCATCTCGATTAGTCATGAAATGGTATTGAAAAGTGTTAGTTGTGATGGATCTGCACTATCCTCAGATGAAACCGATAGAAATTATTCAGATCAAATGGTTTCATTTTAAGTGACATCTCGAAAGTAAAAATAAATTACTATTTTAACTCATGTGACAATTCCTTTGATACAAACGTTTCAGAGATTAAATATAGACTGGAAAGGCATTCATTTTTAACAAACTAATGTTTAAGATGCCAGTTTCTTACTTCCTATTGGTTGAAAGAAGGCTAAACAAATTAAATTATGTATATATCTTCCGAAGTCGAATTTTATTCCAAAATTGAAAAATACGTCAAAAGTCCCTTTCAAAATAAAAAATATTCGTGGTTGATATATTACTGACACTTTCAGTGTAAAACTCTTTCAGTATTAAGATTCTATATGAATAATTGCCGATAAAATTAATGTAATAAATAAGCAGGTACTGAGCGTACAGTCATACAGTTAAAAACTGTTTCCATTTCGTAATAAATTAAACGGAATTATACTCTGTCTCTATGCAACTAACGTCTGCTTCGAAGACCATATGACTTATGTACTGGCCATTTATAAAAGAATTTAACCACATGGTATAGTAACAAAATAGGAGTTGCCTTCAGATGATCTTAAAGAAAATATGCTCCAAAGAAAATGTTATATTTTCAAACTTAAAATCTAGTAATATATCTGTTGAAGGTCTGCGCTCAGAAAAGAATGCTACAGTTATTGGCCTATAGTTCAAGTTCGCCAATGAAAAGAAAATTCTGTTTAATGTAACCTAAACAGCAAGTAAGCCCATTGAAAATCAAAAAACAAGAGCCATGCTATCATTTATGAGTACTTTCTGAAGCAATGTAACTAAATAAAACCCAGTTTCATTTTAGAAATTCATTACCCATTACTTGATTACATTAACAAATTTCATCATTTACGATGAATATTCTCCATTAAAAAAAGTATTCGTGCATGCTAAATTTGACCCATAAAAATGTTAATGATTATAAATATGCATAGAAAAACAATTATTTCCATTAGTTCCTAATAAAAAAAAAGTCCGTTCAATCTTTAACCAGTTTAAAAGAATTATTATTGTAGATTTTTTGCAAAGTAAGAATTACATAATATATCTCTCTATATATGTTCAGTTACGAAATATTTAAACACAGTCTTTATACATTGTGAATCTATATTGAAAAAAATTTAATTTAATTTATGTAGAAGTAGACAGACGGTATTGGAGTACACAGACATTTGTTAAGAATTTAATATAATACATCTCTCAATTAATTCTTTTCATGAGATGAAACCATGAAGATTTAATATTGCAATTGTTAAAATTCCAGTTTAAATTTTATGTAAAATACATAAACTGTCGTAACGAAACATATTTTTATACATATCGTAAAAAATATTTCTTTTAAATATTTTATACCATAGAGATAGATGACTTCGAATCTTCGCTCTTATACAAAATAATTTTTATATCAAACTAAAAGAAAAATGTAGGAAAAGTTTATAGGTTTATTAGAAAAAAAAAGTGAAACGTATTACGTATTTTAAGGGATGCTGTTTCATTTGAATTTGCACTGACTCCTTACATTTTTCGTTGATATAAATAATAAGCGGTATCTAACCGAAATTCATAAAATGTAATTCCGAATAAAAATTACAACAGTTAGAAATTTACAGAGTCGCGGGTTAATTTTGATTCTAAAGTGATAATACAGATTTCATAGAAATAAGGTTCGTAAATAATATTTTCCATAAAAGTTGCATCTTTCCTTTTTTACGTTTCAGCTTATAGAAGTTGCAGTATCGAAATATTTACAAAATTTGATTGGATATGAAGACATCATAAAAATATACCCAGTGAATAAATGTAAAAAGTTTAAAATTGTATATTCTCTTCAATCATGTGCATCACTAGTAATATTATTTAGCACTATTTACTAAACTATTATTACTATCTGTCTATTAGTAGTACTTTTTATTTGTCTACCAGCAAGATTTTAAAATGCATGCAGCTAGTTGGCTTTTTGGGTGAGTTATAGCATTTGCTACCCACAGCTAAACAGACATAAAAAAATGCATGGCAGTTTAAAGTTTAAATTTTCATCCAATAATTATTATATTTAACGTTGAAAAAATATAAAGTAAAATACCTAGAGTTAGTCTTGGGTCAAAAAAAGTTTTATTACTTAATAAAATGTGATAGAAATTATACAATTTGAAAGTTAAAAACAATTTTAATTGCTTAAGGAATAAAGCTAAAATAGCTTCAATGAATCTCAGAATGCCTAAATTTTCCCTTTATGGATGATTTACAAAAACATCTTTAATCAGGGACTAAGTTTCATAGACTGTAGTAATTTGCAAAGAACGCTAATAAATAAATCTCTGTAACTACTGATACAACAATCAGGTATTCGTAATGGAACATACTTAACTTTTCCTACGATGTTTTACTGGTGTTTCCAATTGAACAGACCTCTGTTGTTCCTTCGAAAATCTATAAAATCATCAACGTGGATCCCCAAAAATATCCCTCTGGGACTTGAACCTTTTGAGCCTTTATTTCTGCCATAAGTTGAGAAATATTTATTGATTTGTAAAAAGGTTAAGTATTTATTTTGAATTCTCCTTCAAAAGTAAATTTACTTAAAAAATCTTATATGCTTGTTGAAACCAAATTGTGTAACTGACACAGATTTCGATTTATATCAGGCAAGAATAAATTTTTAGGAGTTGACCAATCTATATAAAATAAATTGGTAAAGTCATAGCAAAGCGATGGATTTCTTGGTTCTCCATTTTTTTCTTTTTTCCCTAAAATGTGATGTCAATTTGACCTCCGTCGCCCAAGATTATTCTCAACAGATTACGTTGCTTCAAAGGGTGAGGTAAGTTGCACATTACCTCACCCCACCCCTAATGGAAAATAATTTATTAATCTATACTCTTGTATCAAACAAGCATTTGTTTCCTAGTTTTGAATCAATATTCACATAAAATATTTGAATATATCTATGGAAAAAAAATACAAACTAAAATAAATTCTTTATTACTGACGTGCAGTTTATAGGAATTAAGATCAATTACACCTGTATTACATTTCTAAATATTTTCTTTGGATATTTCAGGCTTACGATCCAGTTATAAAGTCTAAAATATTCTAAAGAACATTCGCGTGTTTTTTAAACGTTTGTTGTTGGAAGTTCCATAATATACGTACATTGTTTTATCAGAGAAAATCTGTTCTTTACTTCTTCTTAATATTCACCGGAAGAGGGGGGGGGGTGATAAAATCTTCCTTGTGGTTTTGGGCAAAGCATTCCTTTACAGATAGTATGTCATCCATCATCTAAAATGAGAGCGACACAGGAGTGGGGAGTTGAAATGAACTGAACTCAAAACCCTTCTAAATGCCAGGAATCATAATAATGAGAGTTTCAAATTTCCACCCGAGTCAAGAAGAAATTAATTAATGATATTTAAGTTCAAGATGCTACATTGAAAATAATTATAAGGACTATGACTCTACACACACATTCGTACACTTTTATCTCTCGCTTAAAAAATTATTTGTCTGTCTCAGAAATGTAACTCGGGAGGTTCTACTTTTTGGGAAGTAGGTTCGACCTTTACACTGTGATCCATGTCATGATCTTTACAAATTAATGTCATAAATTGTATTGAATTGTCAGTTTAATTCATCTAAGCACTTATACAGTGAAGAAATTTCACAGTACCAGGTAATGAAATTGTCCTTTTTCATGGTAACTTGAAATGAAACAAGGAATTTCGTATTCTATGTAAATGGTCCTACCACATTAGACAACTTTAAAAAATTTTGTTATGATATATTAATTTTTTTATTCTCATAATTAGGAAAATACATAATTTTAATATACATGATAGAACATAAGTTTACCATTTAAATACAGAGATCTAAGTCACTTAGAGCAACTATATGAATTTAAGTGTTTTGTTTGTGTGTGCTGTTTGACTTAATCGTAGAACATTTCAGTTTGTTCATCTATTTGCATATGCATTTTTAAAAATAAAACTGTTAATCTAACTGAAAATTCTTTGGCCAGAGAAAATACATAGTTTTCTTTTAATTAGTTTTGTTGTTCCCATTTCCTTAAAAGTGAAATTTTAAAAAATCTTAAAGCATAACTAGTCATGTTTTTATTAAAAATTACACATAAGGAAACAATAAACCTCCTTAACAATGTATATATACACTCATGGACAAAAAAATTAGCGCACAAAGAAATAATTGCGGGATCGTAACGAAACTTGCAATGAAGGTACATGTCGGGGAGATATGCAAATGATTAGAAATGCAGCGTGATTGCGCATTACGTATTTCCGGTAGAGAGCGTTGAACATCGTACTCTGTGGAGTATAAAACAGGTAACCAAAGCATGTTTGAGTGTGCTGAATCATTTACAAAGGAAGAGCTGAGATAGACATGCCATTACGCCGTGTTCGAAGACAATATAAGCAGTTGTCGCAGTTTGAGAGGGGGAGAATCGTCGGGATGATGGAAGCTGGGTGGTCAGCTAGGCGAGTAGCTCGTCAATTAGGCCGCTCTGATTGTGTTGTGAGGAGGTGTTGGGACCAGTGGACCCGAGAGATGTCATGTACACGAAGACCAGGCTCAGGACGCCCTCGACAGACCAGTCGTCGAGAAGACCGCCACATCGTAAGAAATGCACGCGTACAGCCAACTGCTTCATCGGCCGCCATCCAGGCACAGGTAGCACCTTCACTAGGGGCCTCTGTGTCTTCTCGAACCATACGAAGGCGCCTGACTGAAGGACAGTTGGTATTGCGGCGCCCATTACGTGTGCTGCCCTTGACGCCCACCCATCGACGCCTCCGTTTGGAGTTTTGCCGCGCACGAGGAAACTGGACTGCAGCGGAATGGAACTAGGTCGTTTTTAGCGGCGAATCCAGATTCAATCTCGGCAGTGATGACAATCGTGTTCGTGTGTGGAGAGCCCGTGGTGAACGCTTCAATCCTGCCTTTGCTGTACAGCGACACATCGCTCCCACAGCTGGTGTGATGGTATGGGGTGCCATTGCCTACAATACACGGTCACCCCTAGTATTGTTCCGTGGCACCATGACAGCCCAGCGGTATGTTAATGAAATCCTGCAACCACATGTGTTGCCACTCATGCAACGGCTCCTAGGAGCCATTTTTCAACAAGACAATGTTCGGCCTCATACGGCAAGGGTGTCACAAGACTGTCTCCGCACTGTTACTACCCTTCCTTGGCCTGCTCCTCCTTGCCCCAGATTTGTCTCCAATCGAGCATATCTAGGATCATTTGGGATGACGAGTTGGGCATCCCATGAGTTTGAACGAACTAGAGACAAGGTTATAGCAAATATGGAACGAAATGTCTCAAGACATCATACAGAACTTGTATGACTCAATGCCCTATCGTATCGCATCGTGCATTCGCGCTAGAGGGGGTCCAACGGACTATTAACTCCTGCGTTCTTTTGCCTTTTTCTCTGCAATAAATTATCATTTTCCTTTGATTTTCTTATCATTTACTTATATCAAAGTAGTCATTACGTATGTAAAATTTCGTTTCATTTTCACGACTCCTTCTTGGTGCGCTAATTTTTTTGTCGATGAGTGTATATATACATACATACAGGGCTAGATTTGATTCGGAACGTGCCGGAATGGCGTTCCGGTACCTCTCTTTATCAATAATTTGGAATACCCCCCCCCCCCCCCACACACACACACACGTTCCGAAGGTTACCGATCCGGCACCTCTATTTCTAGAAATCTAGCACTGTATCCTTATATATAAAAGAGCTTGTTTGTTTGTCCGCTATAGAATCATAGACTGTTTCACCCACCGGGACCAAATTCGGCACAGTTAATGTTTTGGACCCGAGAAACTTAAATCAGAAAAAACGAAATTTGGGGCTCAATTAGTTTTTTAATTAATTTTTTAATGCTTTTTGTGCCCGATAGAGGTGCGTCTACCTCCTGTGGATTCCCCTCAACCAGCTGCGTTAAGAGGGGTGGTTTGAGGATGACGGAGGGGGGGGGGTCAAATTCCAATGCGCGGGAGAAAGAGGGTTGGGCTCTGGCTCCCCAGATAAACACAACTTTCCTGGCTCTGCTATGTGTTGCAGTAATGGGAAAGTACAATTACCTACAATTCAAGAACCACCCGAGCCTTTGAGAAAATTACTCACAGGTTCATCTGATTCAAAACATTTCTTACAAAACATACAAGCTTAAGGGAAAAGACTTCATGGGGAATCAAGCCTTACTTTGATTAAATAAAGGGGATAACGCATCTTGCACTTTACCTCTTGGGTGAAATGGAAAAAAGTGCGTTTTTAAGGGAAAAATAAATAATAAAGGCAATTGTAAATTATAAAAAATTTCTTATTAAACAGTGGATCAAAAAAATCTAATTAAATCTAATTGAACAGTATCTAACAAATATAATTTAACAGTAAACTTATTCAATCCAAACGTCTGAATCACGCAACACGGTGTTATTAATTCTCAATAAAATCAGACGAAGGTCCACGGGATCAAAGTTTCTTTCTTTCTTATTGTTTGTATATCATTTCAGTAGAAACGCGCTAAGCGAATTCTGTCTGGCCAGATGAACATGAAGAGCGGGAGTGCAGCCCAGTATTTTTTTGATGGAATGCATGAAATATTTTATATCTATATACCTACCCGGGCAACGCCGGGCAATAATGCTAGTATATATATATATATATGTATATGTATATATATATATATATATATATATATATATATATATATATATATATACGCATTTGATTTAAATATATTACAATTCTAAAGTTTTGAATCAATATAATATGTTTAGAAAATTTTATTTTATATTCATACTTTATCTATAAACATGATATCTTATATGATATCTTACTATGATTTTTTTTTTAAGATTGTGGAAAAGTAATAAAGATATGACAGACGAAGACGTCGGGGGGAAAATAATAAATCGGGCTTGAAATAACTAAATTCAGTGTGTTTGCCATAAGTTTGATGCCACGGGAGGATGCAGACTACTTTATGCCTTCTATAAAATATTATCTTTGTATATTGTTCAGAAAATCTAATGTTATTTACATTGCCGTTTCAGTTTCACTACGTTTGAGTGTTTTTTTCATTACTTATAGTAGTATTTATATGTCGAGTTGGCAAAAGGGGCAATATTTATTGAGAAGGCAATGAATTAAGATATTAATTGTATGATGCAAAAGTATCAAATATCTGTAATCCTAAAGTAAGATTAGAAAGTTTAGATATTTTAAAGAAACTTAATATATTTTAAAACAGAATATGAAATTTCTCTTTTCACCGTATAATGAAACACCAAGGTCCACAGGATTATCGTTTGTTTGGGCATCTCATTAGATAATTTTTCTGTAATGTCTGGTATATTTTTGGGACTATTCCTCAGAAAAGCCATTTAAGCCTTTGAAGAAACTTATCAAACATGAAAGCATATTGTAAAAATAATACCTCAAACATACTTTATTCTTCTTACAGCAAGACACGTAACAACGTTTTTAATCGAAATGTGCTTTACAAAAAAATAAAATAAAATTGCGAGCATAAGTAAACTCGTTTTAAAGCTTAATAATATAAAGAATTTATACCATAATATTACGTTCTTTCTTTATGATATAATTTACAGGAAACGTAATTTTAAATTTATATATTTTATATTCTTATCAGACCTACAAACATATACAAACCATTATGACACTGTTGGGAATTGTTTCAAAGCTTAAAATAACTCGATATTACTATGATTGTTTCGTTTATACGCGTACATGAAAGCCTTCCTTATTTCCTACACATTTATAAATACACTTGCACATCTACTCACTTTCTTTCTCTATACTTTTTAAGTCTGTATCTGTATACCTAGAGAGAAGGGGAGAGGGTTGATTGAGATAACAGATATTTTTTTCCGTTACCTTATACGAAGGAGGAATTATATCCATGGATGATGCATGCTTGCGCGCACGTGACGTACATTATTAATGTATATCACTGTAAGTTTCCCTAGTATAATATGAATAACCCTTTACGTAAAGAAGTGACATAAGATTATAAAATGACGCCATAAGGCGTTAGTCTAGTTAAGTCCTCTTCAACTTGAAATTGTTTCCAAAAGCCTCGTTTCCGGGACTCAGGGCTTTTGCTCCTGCTGTTGTTAAGGTTCTGGTAAGAAACCTGACGTCTGTAAGCCCCTGCTAGGCAGATTGATCTAGCTTTAATAGCCCCCTTCTCAGCATGCACGCTCCCGTGATTCGGAAGAATCTATTTCGGTCGAAGAAGAGAAGCAGTCTCTGATCCATCCCCGCAGTCTCTCCACGCCTACTCGGTTAGAAAGAGGTTAGCTGTGTGGATCACCTTTCAAGTCATCTCTCAGGATGTCAGATGGGGCTAATTAAGGATCACGAGAATGGCTCGTCTGCTTCGAACCCCAACGAATGAGACACACAACTCCCGAGACAAATTACCGCTGCATGGTCACGGCCGCTATTTGCGACGACGCGTCACCTGTAGAGCAGCCAGACGGTGAAGCCAGAAAGCTCTACAAACAGTCGAGTGGGATAAATTGTAAAATCTCCCTAAAAGTTCGGTACTTATCCGATGTCCACGTTCGATCATGCGTGTTCAGTCCATTTTTCTGAATTATTGCTGTAAAGACTCTTAGTCAGGTAGGTAAAGAAACATCGTCTTCCTTCTCAAGCCGTAACAGTGATTAAATCAAAAGTAGAGCTCTAGATACCAATTAAATCCACTTCTGGATTGGAGTGGGTAGGACGTGATATTTCTTTCCTTCTTTAGTAAATATCAATTTCTTCACTACATCTTCTTTATCAAAGAGAAGAGGGAAAACCTTTTTCTGAATTCGAAGTTTTTCTCCGGAAGAAAACGCTTTTATCCAATTCTAATGCTGTTGATGAGAACAGTTATTTAATACTATCTGTTGGAAAAACACGTGATCCTTTGAAAGCGTATAACGAAATCCTTTTTAAAAAGGGGCAAAGTATGAAACCACCCATGTCTAGGAAAAAAGTTAAAAGCAAGCAAGTGTTTAGGAAGATACTTCTGTTGTCATTTCTAATGAAAAAATCGAATGTAACAAACAGCATTCGATACTACAAAAGAGAAAATAATATTATATTCGTATAGAACAATAACTTTTTGCTTGATCGAGACACCTTATTGCAATATCTTGCGACAAAACTGGATTCCCAGTTGTTGACAGGCAAGGAGAACTATGGAAAAATCAACCGATGGTGAAGAACTGCATAAAACAAAAAGAAATTTTTACTAAGTTTTCTACTTTTTTTACGCTATTAAACACGCGATTACATGTGAAACATTTAAAAATCTGAAACACCACCCTCCCTGCAGAAATTATTAATTTTATTCGGCCTGGAAGCCACCTCTTATGCACAAGATTGTTTATTTGAGAATTTAAAAAATGCTAATTCAGATACTGAGTATTACTTAATTTAAATGTAGAAATTTTAGATTTAACAGGCAAAGTAAATCATAAGACACTAATATCTCTAAAGAAAGCTCCTTAATGCAGAATTCTTACAAAATAGTTTCATACTTGAAAATTATTAGCACAATGAGGATATTGACAGAAAACATGCTAAAATGGTTTTTAAACTTTTATCGGAAATGTTCAATAATTATAATTTTTGTTGTGGAGAATAAACACTAATTAGTAAAACATATTTCATTGGTATTATATATATTTTAAATGAAAACTTTCTGTTTCTTTTTTAGAATTGAAAAAAATACTATTAAATCTTTATTCTGAGAACGAGGAGTTTTCAACATTTTTTTATTTAAATTTGCATAGTTAGAAATCAGTCAGAACACAAAAAATACACTTTTACATCTTATTTACTGATAAAATGCCGCAAGAATAGACTATGTCGAAGAAGTATTACATACCACTGTTTGACACCATACAAAAAGAATCAATATTTCCTATAATATTAGCATACCGTATAAACATTTTGTTAATATTAATTTTAACTAAAAATATTCCATTATAAATGTATAATTTATGTATTAAGCTTTTAAATGTTAATGTAAACATGTGGAACTTTGTGGAACATGCATATATATCCACAAGCTTTCTGCAAACTATACTCATTTATGTGAAACTAATGAATCAATAGAGAATATTTGTAATTACTGTAACAACAATATTAAAGAAAAGAAGCTTTTTTCAATAGTTTACAAAAGCTTATTATATTCGAGGGGACAAAAAATGAATTCCGTCATAATTACTCCACAACCATGGAATTCACAATACAAGATCTCTCCATTAAACATTTACAGCCATTTAACTTCCAGAAAGTTCGTGGTGCACACACACACACACACACACACACACACAATAAAACAAAACAAACTTGCCACGCTGGTGTGTTTTCAATAACGTTGCTCGCTCATATGTTAATTCGACAGTTGCTACACTTAACTCGACAGCCTAAAGGATGTAGCAATTAGCATGTCTAACAATCGTATACTAGCAAATCAATGAATTCAGTGGAAGTCTATCTTCGGCCTTCGTCCATATTTACATGTCGAAATGTACTATATTGATCGGAGAAATGCCCATTTAAGCCAATGTAAGGCTTCGACAAAGAAAATACACGTGTCACAAGAGTTACAAACCATGTTAGGTGGAGAAAACAAGCGAAGAATCATGCCATGGTAAACGCAAAAAAATAAACATTTTCAGTCATACTTTCTACCACTAAAATCCTCTAAACTTGTTCACAAAGAACATAGAATCCAATTTTAGAAATATTTTAAAGAAAAACTTAAATATTTAAGAGATTAGGGACAATGACAAGAATCAGAATGTAGCTTCAGTGTTACGAATGAAGGAAACCGTAAAATACGGTCATGAGAAAGTCAAGAGCGATGTCACGTTCATGAAGTAAACTGTCCATTCGATTAATGGCGTATAATATTGAACAATGAATCCCGGATTTCGCTTAATTTAAATGATCAAACAATTCACGTCTGGATTTTTGACATGTCAACATTATAAGTGACATAAGGTCATTAAACTTCTTATTTCCCTAAGGAAGACTATACCGTCTGACCAGAAAGTCACTAGTAGTGGTCTTATATTCAGATAAAATATGAATGAACTGTCATTACCAACAATTCTCTGTAAGCATGATATATAGAATTGCAACCATCACTTCTAAGACCATTTTGTTGTTGTTGTTGTTATTGTTGTCGTATATACCTGGGACTCACTATAAGATCCCAGTCCGGTGTACATGTGAGGAAGACAGACCATGTTTTTTATTCTTTAAACTGAATACAATCAACAACAGCTCTTTTGGAAGCAATAGGTCGGCCATTTTTTTAAAATCATTTCCAGTTGTTTCGCATTTCATTTTTCAATTTAAGCTACCTATAAGTGTATTGAAAATAATTAATCCCACAAGGACAATTTCAATTAATTATATCTCTCACAAACCCCTTTACACATATTTAACTTTTTATTATTTTCCCATACCTTTCTTATCTCTTTCAATTATAGATGTTTTTCAGATTTAAGTATTCATATAGGAAGATTCTTTAAGGTTATGACTAGTCTTCATCGTCATCTCACCTCTTTGGGTTTCGTTATCATCACAATTTGCGCCTACGGAAGTATTAAGTTATTCGACAGGCGCCCTCCTCCTCCCTTCCTTGATCTCTGCCAGAAAGAGATGGATTTTTATTCAAAAAGATCGTGTTGAAATTATTGGCACTTCTGCTCGTAAAGCAAGACGTTTTAATCTCGACGTCTAAGCTTTACAGCTGTATTTTAAGTGAAGGAAAAATAAGCAAAAGTGAAAAATGCATGACACAGATGTCGTTATAAAAAGCTTCTAATATCATCTACTGAACTCCCTTATAAAATAATAATATGTAACTTCATTATGTTACAGAACGAGGCTCTTCATTTAATATCTAACATTCTACATCCCATTTTAAGATAACGGAAGGAAAGTTTGCTCAGTAATTCTCTGGGATATAGGGCTCCTTCTACAAAGAATTTTTAAAAAATCATCTATGATGTCTAAGATACTTAATATCACATTCATTCAGCTTTGAGGATCTATCACAAGTATTAATATTTCTGTCCGAAATTTAAAGTATTTTCTTTATCGTAATCCTATGGCCCAATATATATATATATATATATATATATATATATATATATATATATATATATATATATATATATATATATATATATATATATATATATATATATATATATATATATATATATATATATATAAAGAGAGTTATCTTTCCCCAAAACCTAATTATACACTTTAGAGAACGGCATTCTTTAAAAAACAACTAAAGTGCATGAATGACAGTGACTCATGACTGTCATCTGTTAAATCCAAAGCTTACAGAAACAAACAGGGAATTTTTCAAATTTATTGCGGATGTCAATTAGAATTATCTACCTAAGACTAAATACAGGGTAAAGAATATTTAATTACACAGTTTATTTATCTTACTTTAGGAAAACATGAGTCATCATGCCATTTTCAAGTCTTTAAAAGAAAGGTAAGAATAATATGAAAGCAGGTTGGGGATGAACCTCTAGTCATTTATCGAACAGCTCTGCTAGAACTGTTTCTAATTATAAAATACATTTGCGCTTCATTCTGAAAAAACCTTCAACCTATAAAAAATAGATCCCAATTAACAAATGGGTTCGTGCTCAGTTATAAATCCTAATGTAACTCTGCAAAATCTTCCGAAGAATGTTGGCTCTTTTCCCGTTACAAGTTAGTCTGACAACGATCAAGTTGTCTCCCATCAATAAGATAAATGAGGTGCGGAATCTAGTGGCGTCGTTACAGCGGTGTCAACGTAAACAGCAAATAAACACCACAGGAAATCTGAACAACCTCCTGACATGCTTACTCGAGCAGCCCTGTCGCCAGAAATAAACCATCTTCAGCGTTCGGTGAATGGTTTCGGTGGATAAAGCATGCATTTCGATTCCAGGTTTATCTGGATGAAAGATGGCTAGAAATAACATCAGAAAAACTGCGCAGCATTCACATGTCAACCGTTAATGGAGCAAGTTCTTCTAAGGCTCGAAAAAAAAAAGTATTTGGTACGAGCTCGATCGAACAACTATCAGGCCTACATAACCACTTTTTTTTAAATCTGTGCAAATATGCTTGAGTCTATTTAGCGCAAAATATTCATTGACTCGTTATTATGGATGTAAGTGAAAAAAGTCAAAAGATTCGGGGATAATTGAAGTCGGGCACATGGTTCATTTAGTACAGATCTTTGTATCTAGATTTATGACCTAACAGTTCACGTCGACGGGTTCAGTTGAGCACTTCAAAATGTGATAAGATTTTAAATAATCGAAGCTTCAATGAGACTTTATATGATTGCAAACGAACAAAAGAGCTGAAATTGAAACTGAATTTCAAATCTCAGGACATATCTTTGTTATCTAATAGTTATTATTATTATTACAATTTTTTTAATTCATTCGTTTATGAATAGAGAATAAAATCTTACCTCTCCGAAAATATGTCGAAGCAGTATAAACTATAAAAAACGAAACATCCAAATATGTGAAGCATCTTAAGCATAATAAAGTTGTATTATTTTTCTTTTGATATTCCTTCCACTATAAAAATACACTGGTCTTGAGTACAAACATTTTTCAATAATATCTTATATTTAAAATTGGACACCGCGTTTCGCAATTACCCTTCTTGTTAACTGTACATAACACATAATTTTCAAATTCAAATGAGATATAAAGTTACAAAACCTAAAAACATGTAATTTCAACATGAGCATATTGACAACTAATTTAAACTTCTTTAACCTCTATCCGTTAAGGTTGTTTTCTTTCCGGTTACTATGTTTAGTTATAATAAATGACGTGAAATTAAAGAAATGCTTTACGCATATTTCAGAGCAGTCTTCCTCTCCACTTTAACATTACAAACAAGATTGAGGAAGAACCGTGTTTCTTCCCTTGAATTCTAATAAAAGGCCAATGACTGTTATTGGTCATGGATTACTTTTATGTTTTCTTTTCTTTTTTAACATAAAGAGGAGTCATGAAATGCTTTATAAGGCGTTCAAATTTTCCCGCTATTTTTAATTTCTGTTATTTATTTAGGCGTTTATACGTTACATGGGCATTTAGAAAAGTTGACATACTCATATTTATCACGTGACGGCTTGAAAAAATACTGAATTTTCTTAAATTCTGTAGTGAAATTTTAATTAAATAATCCTTAGTACTTTTAATCATAATAATAATTTTTGTGTTCAAACTATAGCACTAACGAAACCTAAAATATCCTATGGGGCGCTGTGTGTGTATATTAAATCTTATTTAAGCTAGTTTTGAGCGATAAACTTTAAATTGAAAGTGAGATCAGGATCATAAAAAATCCTGGAAGTCTCTCAACAACAATATAACAATATAATGTAATAACAACAATATAATTGCATAATAGCCAAATGTTCGGCATTGGCAAATAACAAACAATTATTAGGTAAAGTTTTTCAAAATGGTAGAAGCAATCTTCCCCTTTAAATTTCAGAATATCTACCACATTATCAATATGAAAACAGGACAAATTTATGTTTATGTCGAGAGTTTAATGTTTTTGCCTTTCGCGTTTAAGTATAAATTCAGAGTAAAAAATTGAATAAGTACCGCCTACGTTCACGAGATATACGTTGATAAAAGTTTTATAAGGAAAATCTTAAACTTTTATGAAGACTATTAATATAATGAGTATTTCCATTTCAGGAAAAAAAGAGTATTTAACAGGGATAAAAGAGAAATTAGTTGGCTTTTGAATAGTAAAAATAATAAAGTAGGCATTCTTAGGCGAGAAAAATTCCGACTAAAAGAGCATATTAACAGTATTTGCTGCATATGGTTTTTTTTTTCAGATTTTACAATGAGTTCGTTTGTTAACCTTGGAAGAAAAATACTACCCATATTTCCTCATAAGGGAAATCGTGCATTTTAATGGAACAAAAAGCAGGAAACATCAAATATCCTTCATTCGTTTCAGAGTGACTAGCGAGGATTTGCACCGTGATAGAGATAAAGCATAGCAAGTGAAAGGGGAATTTATTTCCTCCCATTTTCCCTTTCATGCAAACAGTTTACTCTTACTGTATATAGTATTGATTCCAGTATAGGATATTAATTTCGTTATTTAAGAAGAAGTATAAACATTTAAGACAGTTGTTCTATGCTGTAAGGTTGAGTAACGCTGAAATCCTTTGTAGTAAAAATGATATTACGTAAGTAGGTATGGGGTAACCCTGTCACTAGACGCTATTGTGGACGATCTCTGTCAGTTTATAGTCGCAATACACTGTCGTAAAAGAAGAGTCGGACTTTCATGTTAATTTCTTTTCTATAAATTGAAAAAAAAATAGGATATTTCTGTATGTGTGTCTGTATATATATATGGCCAAAAAAAGGGCGTCTTATATAAGCGAATAAAAAAAATTAGAAAATTATAGTTTTTGATTGTAATAATTACTGTGGCAGTATTGAGAATGATTGATAAATTTTTACCAAGGTTTTAAATGATTTTTTTAAATTTTAAACATTGCTTCTAAAATATACAACAGATTTAATAAGTTTTTATGAATGTCCATTATGAATTACATAATTTTTTTCTTAAAGCACTAAAATCCAAATTTTATCTAACAGCTTTATTAATAATGAAGCTATTATTTTATTAATAGCTTTATTAACTAGTTTTTAGACTTATTATTTATGTTTTGTAGCTTTTCTTACTCAAAAAGAGAGCCTGTAAAACGGCAAAATATGCATATTGTTAATTAAAAGGCGAGAATTATGGTAAAAATGAAATGTATATATGTTTCAAACAGATTTTCCTCTCAAAGTAGACACTTTAAAGTTCAACAGATTTTAGGAAGAATCACTGTGAACACAAGGAATAAACTTCTTTACCGGATAAATCATTAATGGAATTTTTTCAGCGAGAAAATTGCTCCTTATGCTCTAAAAGCCTGAAGAAAATTTACATCTTTCTGGCCCCTATAGTACTGGATTCCTGATGATTTTTTTCAGATTTTTAAAAGCTTTTACCCTTAACCAACAAGCTCGTAGGGTGTACACAAATCTTTTTGTTCTCCTATCCTAAAGGGTTGCACATTAACAGATGAGCACGAATAGTATATTTTTTATATGGAGGCTAATTGACCTTCAGATAAGCTTGAATTCAAAAGATATGAAAAATCATTTGTTAAATGCTTGCTCACTGTCAATTTCTTTTTCATCCAAATTTTAAATTAGATTTAAACAATTTTAATTATTAAGTAAATTTTTGATATGAAAAATGTGTTCAAGTTTTTAAGTTTTACATCATATTCTACTTTCATCAAGTTCTAAATTGCAAAATCTTAAGTTAGACAATCAGAATACCATCCAGTTAAACCTCTTGTTATGAATTTCACTCGAGATACGAAATTTCTTCTCTCCTATTAGAAGAAAGACTCACTGAAAGAGAAACAATGAGCGATCCTTATTGGTGTTTATTCCTTTAAAGGCTATCTAGACTCCTTTTCCATTGGATATCTTACAGATGGTTTCTTGCGAAATTATAAGCTTGTGGTATGTTTCATTCTGCGAGTACAGCAAAAGGAATTTTGTAAGCATTGCACGACCTTACTCTTAATACATCTGCAGAATTTTTCGAGTCTTCGATACTCTCCCGTCATTGTTCCCGGCTGTTATTCTTCGATACCCGAAGCAGACAAAAACTTTGACTATATAATGACAAGGTTGACTGACTCAGCGGTCGAGATTGCAGCTATGTGACTGGACTGAGTAACATGCCTTCGATTAGAAGCTCAAAAGTCATGGCTGGAAAAATATCTCATCCAGACAATCACTAATGGTTTGCTACGCCTGCCTGAGTCTCGAATTCAACTGGATATAAGGAAAAATGGAAATAAGCCTAATCACCTAAAAGAAGCATCCATTGTATCTCGTTTTCTTGTCATCTTTCTTGTCTTTTTTTCTGATATGCAAATAGTCATTTACTGTGTAAATAGTTCAGATTCACCTTAGCTATCAAACGTTATTGATGACGACAAATAGGATTTATGAGTAGATCTGTTGTTGCGATATTATTTTAACATGTCCACAATGTCCACTGTCAATCAATGTCCAATAAGTTACTATTCGCACGTGAAGTACTCATTTTTATTTACAAATCATTTTGTAAATAAAAAAGAAAAGTCTCTTATTTCCATTTCTAATTAACAAATAAAGAAAATAAATGCTGAAATAAATACATCGACAGCCTAAAATTCACTTAAAATTTTGTAAAAAAATACTTAGGAAATTTTCCAACTTTATATACTTCAGAGGATCTCATCATTTATAAATTAAATGACTTGAAACCTATGCAAAACGTATGTTGCACTCAAAGGATTTTCTCCAGTTTAAAAAACATTATATTCATTTAAATGACTGCAAACAACTTCTTAATGGCGATTTAAGAACTCTAATGTTGCAAACAAAAATTAATTTGAAGACAGAAGAAGATAAGCATTAAGCTCTTAAAACTTCTATCCATCATATCATAATTGTTAGAAACAAAATATCTTTTAAGGGTCTCAAAATCTGTTTGTTATTTGAGCTTTATGAAACATTAATTCCGAGAATTTGACTCCCTACAATATCTCTTGAGTAATCAGTTGAAATAATAGTAACTCCATGAATTACATATTCTAAATTTAATTTTAAAAATATCGTTTAAAATTACTAAAGTAATTGCGTCTCCGTAAAAGATATTAGTGGTGTGTAACTCTTAATTACTAGAAATTTTCGTTTTTCAAATGCGTTTATTTAGAATAAGACGTGTAATCAATTCCTCGATAACAAATTATTAGTAATATATTTCTGTGATTTTTCATACCTGTACGTGAAAACATCTTTCTGTTATAAATGAAAAGGAATATAACCGATTGATCCCTCACCAAATGCTACATGTTTATTATTTAGTTTCAAAACCTTTGATCAGTTTACACATTTTGAAACGCACATTTTGGGTACACATTTTTTAGATAACTATTAGTTCAACGCAGAGAGCATAATTTAGTTCTGAAAATACTTATTCTTCGAATACCTAAAAAGCAATGAACACAATCAGTATCAAAATACAGCAGGGATCATATTATTTCAGTCCAAGAGTATGGTTGGGAAAGAAAAACGTGCCCATGGCATTTAATGCCAAATACTGAATATTTCATTCATCTCAATAATCTATATATATAAAACAGTTCCGTAACTGACTGACTCACTGACTGACATACAACGGACAGACCAAACCGATGGACCTAAAGGGCTGAAATTTTGTATGGCGATTCTTCTTATAGTGTAGGGGTGCACTAAGAAAGATTTTTGAAAAATTCTTAGATTTTTTAAAATTAAATTTTTAAGTGTTTTGTAACTTTTTTTAAGTTTGCATTTAAAATAATTATTTGAGAGTTATAAAATTTATTTCACCAGAAAGATCATAAAAATTCCTTTAAAATGAATTTTTTTCGAATCTTTACCGCAATTTTCTGATTTTTGGTGAATTTTTAAAGATTAATTTTTGGAATTTAATTTATTAAATACTGATCACGTGATTTATTTTTCTGGTACTTTAAATAAATTTATCGTCAAGTGATAACAACGAAATAGACAAAAAAAATTTTTCTTTCTAATGCAGCAGACGATTAGACATTATCCCAAAAAATTAAAATACAGTAAAAGATATGATCCTCAAACTGCACTGTATTAACTGTACTATATTCTTTAGTATGACCTATTAGATTTAATTGAATATTTTCTTCTACATTATTTTGTCTATAAAAATATCCGTTACGATTTTTTTTATAAATATTTTTTTATTTTTTTTTTTACATCAATTGCATACATTGATCGTTGTATTTATTATAAATATATTTATACATATTTTCGACATTAATTGCATACATTGACCGTTGTATTGAATTTGAATGTACTCCGTAGCGAAATACGGTTTTTTCAGCTAGTTGTTTATATTTTTCTAAGTAAAATCTCTCTCGCGATATTAAGTTGTTTACAGTTAATATGTTTCCTTCTGCAAGTTTACCCAAAGCATGATTAAAAGCATTTTAAAATTTTTTAGTTGCAGATAAACACTCCTTCGACTACAATACCTCTTCGATGTTTTCAAAACACAATGCAACGTCGTTCATATTATGAGCAAATGCTTTTAAAAAAAATAGCGTTACAATGCATTGTTGCAAAAGCCCACTTCAGCTCCAACATCGGTATTCTTTTGTTTCTATTATGGCTTTAAATATATTACACCACTGTTATCACCAAAATTATTGTTGACAACCAGCTGAGTAAATGACGGTCCAAGATCTTCCCTTACGATTATCGATCATACCAACAATGTCCAATATCTTGATGAAATCATATATTTTGTGATAAAGATAAGATAAAGATAACTTTCGTTTAGAGGAACAAAGGTACGATACCGTCTATTCGAACTATTCTTCATTTTGCGTGTCCACATATACATACATTTACCTTATAATGCCTTAAAAATACACATTTAATATAGATCTGACTTAATACCCCAATTTTTATCCACTTATACCACAAAACAAATTTCCAAAATCTTTAAGAGAATTTTCAAAATACTGTTTAATTTCTGAAGAACTTATTCCTAAGTAAATAACTCACTTTTGAGCAGATAAAAAGAGAAATGAGCTTTAAACAATTCCAGTACTAATCTATAGATATGATGTATGGGAGGGTAAAATAAAAGTTTTATTCACTTAAAGCAACAGTAAATTTAGCTGAATTTACTGTTATTTATAGAGAATATCATAAGTTTTTACTATTCCTTGACATGTTTCACTAGCTTTTGTGCTACTTTTCCTTATTATGATTTCAGGGATTTTAAAGCAATTACTCCTGTTTGTGTGTTCTTTCCATATTTAACACGCTGGGTATTGTATAAATCTTTGGTTTCATTCAAATTTTATCATAAGTATTTAAAGCAAATTTGTATTTTAATGATTACTGTAGTCGTATGAGATCTATAACATAACATCAAGAAAGCTTCGGTTACAAACAAAAAATTTTACCTCGCTTGAAGAACTGTTAATGCTTATACAGTTTAATAGTCCCAGTTTTGTATTATAATAAAAACCAGTTGCAAAATTTTGGAAATTTCGAACCAAAAATTTACCTTTGTTACGAACACTATAGTAACGCATTACTTTTGTTATTTTTCAAGGATGCTCTCTTTTTCTGTTACTTCCGATATCCCAAATATGTTCATTCAACTTATTTAGACATTACAGATTTCTTTTCCTGTTTAGTCTGTCAGTAGTAGTATAAATGAATCTTCTAGTCCCCCAGTTATAGATAAAATGAACTGCTCTCGCACTTGGCTGATATTTAGTTTGTTTTCCTAAAATACCTAAATTACCCTAAAATTTAAAAATATGTTTCCCTGAAGACTTGAAGAAGAGACATGATAATATGTGGCCAACAACAAAATCTTCAACTTTTTTGCTCGTAACATAAATAAAAATTCGTTATTTGTATAACTCTGACAAACTAACATTAGTTTCTTATTTCTTAAAATAATTCACTTTGGAACTGTCCTTCATAACGATGCATTAAGAAAGGAAATCTTATAGTCAATGAACCTTTAAAGAGTACACTGAAGATCAAAGCATATATATATATATATAATATATATATATATATAGTTATATCTATATATATATATATATATATATATATATATAGATATATATATATATATATAAATTAATTATTTTAATTTGCATGTCCTTGATTTTTGCATCCTATTTAGCTACAGAAAATGTGCTTCCAGTAGCCATCCATTGCATCAATCATGTCCAGTAATATAAAGAAAGGGAAAAATATTTAACAAATATTTTAAAAAAAGTCCCATAAGTTGATGTTTCGAAGCTACCGTTCTTCTCTACCATTATAGAATAGAAAAGGGTCTTTCTCTAAATGAATCTGTTTATTTAACATGTTAAAACTTATTAATATTTTTAACTACTAATCTTTAAAAAAAATTACATCTTGTAAAAAGTTAAAACCTTAAAAATATTTTTATTAACATTATCTGTACATTAACAAAAGGAACAAATAAATTGAAAGGAGACTTTTGTGAAAAATGAAGTTTAATTTGAAAACTTGAAGCCTCAAAATATTTCGTGGATTCTCAATTTATATCTTTAAAATGTGTTCCAAATTATTCACATATCGTTCGACAAAAATATCGGCATCGTATGTGGTACGGGTAGCATTTTCTCTGACTACTAATATAAGTGTTAGCACTCTTGGTTTACATAGAAAAATCGAAACAGCATGGAATGAGAAAATTAAATTAAAGTTTATATTCTCAGAGAAAATCATTAAATATTATTATATTATCCTCTAGTTTATACTTGTAAATGTTACAAGAAATAAATTGGAAAAGATTGTGTTTCGCATGTGTTAAGGCACATTTCCAAATAAAATTTGAAAATCTGTAAGTTTTTTCATTTTTTACAAAAATTAGGTGTTTAGTCCTCTTGATAGACAAAAATTGTAATAAATTGTATTAAGAAGCGCACATCAGGAGTTAGATATGTTAGTGAATTTATAGACAACAAGCAACTAGTTGTACCTAAGAAAGTGAATTCTTCATAGAAATCTTTTTTTTTCTTTAAAAGGGTGAGGGGGAGTTCATGATAAAGTACATTCAAATTAAAATAAAAAAAATCCAATTCCTGCTCTCAGCTCGACTGAAAGAGCTGAGGAACGAGTTTTAATCACAAAACCCTCTATATTATTTATTCCCTATTCCCGGCGCGAACTGCTTCACCTGTGATCGACCCTTAATTAAGCATTTTGATTCACGAAATGTGGAGGAAAAATTAATAGATATCTTCTTAATCACCTTCTAAGCGTTGAACTAGACATTTAGATAAAAATTTCTCCGAATTTTTATGATTTCACTTAATCATCCCTTAATCATCCCTTAAGGTATTTATTCCATAATTTCTAATTCAACCGGACTCTGCTAGATCTACTTACTGCAATTTCAGAGATGCCAGAAGGTACATTTTTTTTTTTGTGAGTTATTCAGTCGTTAATTAAGCAGTATAACTGAGAGCAATAAATAAATGAAGTTGGAAGGCAAAAAATAACAAAAGTAAGACTTATTGTAATTTTAAAACAATGTAACAATGTAATTCTCAAATGCTTGTGTTTTATAATGGCGAGTACTGTGTCAGAACATTCTGCGGTAATTCTTACTGTCGGTCTTCAAGAAAGTGGAAGTCGAAATAGGAGTAGACTAGGTGCCTCATCAGCAATTTGACTAATCTGTTCCCTCCATGATACGGCATACTGTTGTCGTTGCGAGGGGAAATTTGTCATCCAGAGGCAGTCAAACTCGAAAGCTAACAGCTAAAGAAGACGAATGCAATACAAATGAGCTTCGTCTTCATCAAAACACGTCAAAAGAATAATTAGCTACCTCGGCCGAATACTTAGAGTGAATTTATTCTTTGAATCCATATTAATGCTTGCTATTTCAGTATAGGAATTGGTTGGATTAATACGTGATGGGAATGAAGATCTTAAAAGACATAATCATCAGGTGTACATGAATTGAAGGTGAGAGGAAAAAATGTATTTTTTGCGAACTGAATTAACTTATAGAAAAGTAAGTATCATTAAGTGGTTGGATTTAAACCTAATTTTACACGACACAGCAAAAAATAGTCCTCTTGTAGCTACCGAAAGGCTGAGAAAGCTTCCCATGAAGGATTAAAGTATGATTTGATGTCCTAGAAGGGGATATTTTGAATAGAGATAACAAAAGTATAAAAAAATCGTATGAGAATTCTAGAGGAGTAATCACAGTTTTATTTACAGTGGTAAATTACTTAAAATATAGGAATCATAATAATATTTATAATAATGGTAATAATAATAATAATAATAATAATTGTTATTATTATTATTATTATTATTATTAATATTGTTATATAGAATAATAATAATAATAAATATAACATAATGAATCAATAAAATGATAATATTAATATAATTAATTAAAAGGATATTTTAATATTTAATACAGTTTTCTGTATCGAGAAATTTTTTCTGAATCAGGACTTTGATTTTAAGAATTGAAATTTTAACATTTTAACATCCTTTTAATTAACATAAAGTATTAAAAGAAACTGGGATCTAAAGTATGATTAGTGGGTTTTTCTTAAATACATATGTAAGACATAAATGTTTTATAGCCCTTTTTCGTGTAAGATACTCACAACCATGCATTTACGAAAATAAATACGGAATAACGGGAGGTTTTTTCTTAGCAAAACGTTATTGCATGCTTCCTTGATTGATACACCTTTTTACTACTGCAATTGCCCTAGACATCTTCAACCTAAATAAACTTAAAATGAATTTTCGAATTATATTTCCCTTATGAGTTTCTTTAGATTGAAAAGTAACTGCTGAAATGTATCCTAATTCATATCTTCATAAATCTCTAGATAGTACATGACAACACATAAAACTTTGATTCGAAAGATTTGATTTGAAATTGAAATCTGTAAGACACGTGTATATTTTGAGAGCATAAAAAAAATTACACTCTGACTGCATTATGACGTTAATTTTTGTTTAGGGAAACAGAATAAAATTTATTGACCTGCCAGGGGATTAGATACGGTAATAATCACTGGCATTTCAGCTTTTCAAAACAATGTTTTTAAATTTAATCATGTGTAAAATTTGTTTAAACATCTTGAATAGAAATTTAAAGGAAAGATATTTCAATTTAAGGATGACAAATCTCAAACTATCAAAATATTTTAATTCTTATAATATATAATATTTTATTAATAATTATATTTAGTTTCATCACTTCCCTAACAAATATCATTTAAAGTACAAACTATTAAGCATCAGAGAAGTAACTATGTTATAGATACTATATCTCAGAGATAATTTTCCGTGATACATATCAACTATACGAAAGCGTGGACATCTACGTGTGTTCACGCTTATTGAAAAACAGATACCGCCATGAAGAGTAAGGGCAGATATCCTCATTCATCACTTTTCAAAGCCAAGTAACGGTAATCACAGAACTGCGACAAGACGCGTGCATGCCTATTGAATATAAACAGCGTTTATTCGACTTGAGGCATTCTTCTCACCACATTTTTCACACGAATTCAGAAGCCGGTTAAATAGTGGTATCAAACAGAAATATTAGTGTGAGTGTGGCCACTTGAAGGAAACGAAATGCAGATTCTTTTCAATAAACGCAGTATAAAATAAGAGAATTTTCTGTTCGGCATGTAAAAATTCTGAAACGGAACATACTTTTGAGAACTACAGATAGCCATTTTAAGTGAATACTGCAGAGTATGATGCTCTTATAATTTGATAAAATTTATTCTTAATGCAGTTCTCCCAAAATGCTTACGATATTTCTTTATGCATAATTTCGTTTACTTTAAAGGGTTTCAAAACCGTCCTTTAACCAGTAATAACACTCGTGCTCATAATGAGAATATAAAATTTTGGAGTAGGGTTATAATTACGGTTAAAAAATATTTTAAAAACTGCAAAGGAATTCTTTGCATCTTCATATTTTTACCTCGGAACCAAATTGCATTACTGCTGCGATCGCGATGTTATATGTAAGGAATTTCTTAATAAAAATTATGATAAAACGACCTGATTTAAGAAATCGAGGGAGAGATTTCAGTACGTCAAAATACGATACCTTAGCATCACCTCCTAGTAAGAATACCTTCTGTAGATGATTTTCAGAAATGCAGAATTTATTGTATTCTACGTCGCTTTTGAGAAAACCCTGTCTAAGGGAAAATAGTTGGCACGTATCTCTGCCCCGTTATGCTGTAGGAATTAAACACACACACATTATATATATATATATATATATATATATATATATATATATATATATATATATATATATATATATATATATAATATATATATATATATACATATATATATTATATATATATATATAAATATATATATATATATATATATATATATATATATATATATATATATATATATTTATATATATTATATATAAATATATATATATATATATATATATATACATATATATATTTATATATAATATATAAATATATATATATATATATATATATATATATATATATATATATATATATATATATAATTTTAAAATTACGATTAGTGATTTTCTTGGTACAGCATTCAAAGTATACGCAGACAATTCTGCCTTACGCTTTCCGACATGGTACACTTAAAAGGCCTCATTATAATTAGGGTATAGTAAAAATAAATATCAAGTATTCTAATTGTACCCGTATTATTTAAAAAATTATTAAGAAGATAATTACGAGAAGAGATTTTTGTTTGGTCATATTTAAAGATCATGCGGAAAATGCCACTGCACGCTTTTCGACATGGTAAGCTTCCAAAGCCTCATAATGATAGGGAGATACAATAAATATTAATCAAAGGGGGCCGACTCTACCCGTCCTTATATTTTGACAGTATACTTTCCTTCAAGAAGATTAATTTTTTTTTTCAAAATGATCCATGTCTGACACAGTCAATTCTTTTAAAAAACTTATCTTCCCATAGGAAAGAAAAATTTCTTACCCTATTTACGGTTCTACAAATTTACAGTAGTTTAAACAAACATTTGCGTAGTATTCGGAGAGTTGCTGAAGTCACAATTAAGAGCAACTTTCATTATAGAATTGCACTATTTGTTTTAGCCTGATGTGTACGTGACTCTTGATTTTGGTAAAAATGATTTGATAGCAATAGTTCAAATGTTATGTTTTGCTATGACCTAAAGGTAATCCTACATTGATAGAGACAACACTGAAGCCTGTATACAAAACTAGAAACATATATTTTAATGAACAATAACTTATTATGAGCTAGCTAGGAAAGCCCCACTATATTCTGAATCGGTTTCCGTGTCAAGATCACTTCAAACATTCTCTAAAACAATGTCATAAGTTACTCACTAATTACCAATTAATTTAACCACAACCGATGACATAATACGTCTTTGTTTTCTAAGCTGTGGTTGCAGCTTCTTACGCTCATTGCGTGGAAGCCACTTAGGGATAAATAGATCTTTATGGAGCAAACTGTATATAGCAAATGGCTCTGGGTGCACTTTACAATTCTTTCTCTGCAGAGATGTTTTTTCAGCGGATGCTAATGACATTTTCGGCGTACAGTCATATATACGTCATTGTTCTGGTAAATTTCGCTTCCTCGTTTAGATTTTTTTTTCCCGTTAATCAAGAGTTTATTTTCAATGGTGACACGTGTGTCTCATTAATAACAAGCAATCAAGATTCGAAACTAAAGTAGGGATTGATTACCCATTCATTCCAAGAACATATACCTCACAAGAGAAACTCTAAGAATTTGCAAATGGACGCACACTAATGCACTCGGTAGATAGCATGATTCGAAAGAAAAACTGACCGCACGAATTGCAATCTACAGAATGGAAGTTTGTTTTTCAGCTTATCTCGTACGCCTCAGTTAATCTTTCTTTTGCTTTTCTTTCCCTGTAAGTGATTTCAGCTGTTAAGTGGATGATTCTTTAGCAACGAAGAGAAGAAAAAATTGTAAAGAAATAGAATCGTTCTGATTAAACGCTTCCTTTCTTTGACCAAAGGTTGTTTTTTTTTTATCTAGAGAAGTAATTTTAAATATTTTATCAATAGAAAAATATGATTATTCTGGGTTAAATTCGATATTCTTTTCTAATTCATAAAACTTTGCTAAGTTACCCGTGACTATACCGTAGGAAGAGGATATTATCTTACGTTCAATTTACTGATATTGAAGTTTTTTAATGATATAATACATCCTTTCAAAAAACTGAAACAAGATGCTGAAATACAAAAAAGTAGTTATGAACAGCCGGAGTTTTAACTAAATAGTTTAACTCATTTTATGGAGTATTAGTTAAAGTGATCGTCATTATTTGTACAGTCTGTATAAATTGCATTTCAAGCCATTGTTTAAATAAGTTATCTCTAAGGATATTCATTTCGTCACGCATTGTAGCTTTAAATATATTCAATGTGTATAGATTTTAGCATAAAAAAATCGTTGGTCTGTGATATGGCATTTATACTTTAATCGCTAGGACCTATGAGGACAAAATGTAAAAGAACATAGAATCGATTACATTCCCGACTATAACTCGTTTTTTATGAGAGGAAAAAATATGAATGAGTGCACGCAGGCACCCATCGTGGTAAACGGGCACAGAAGGATTTTGTGCCCGTTTACCGCGATGGGTAGAAGGAATGTGGGGATCCTTTGTCTCTCACGGATAGAAAGTGATAAGTTTGATCAATGACTTTGAAAAGTATTTGGTAGTTAGAATATTTGCCGAACATCAAAGAGGATGGTTTTGGTTCCAGTCAGGGCCATATAAAGACTTTATGAAAAGAAAAAGGACATGAATAGAAGCGGTAGGATCATTACAAATTTTTTTAAATGGTATTTAAGTCAAATTTAAGATTTCTTTGATTAAAAGTTTATTTTACTTTTTAAATAGGAAAATTATTCAAGTATTACTCTAAATAATTTACAGCCAGTATTATTCCAAATAATTTACTTATATTACAGCCAAATGCTAATAATTGCAACAAGCATCAAGCTCTATCCCGTGATCTGCAAAATATTTCGCATTTTCCAAAAGGATTTACAAAAGAGTCATAAAATTAATTCTCTGACGTACTTCTTCACAATTTATTAGAGACGCGGGAAAAAATACTTCGGCGAGCTTGATAATCAAACTTTAGATCTTTAAATTTCTAGGGGCAAATGGGCTGTACCATTTCATTACCATGCCATGTTATTGTCCTCACTGAAGATTGGTTACTTAGTTGGTATGTTGGGAGAGGTACCGGTCATCATTTGCTGAACTAGGATTAATTAGACCATTTAAAGCCGATTTCAAGCGGCTATAAACATTCATGCAAATAGTTGGAGCCCAAACCCACAGACCTTAACTCGTTCAAGAACTTTTACAGTGTTAATACCTTTTCAGCTTATTCCATGCATCTTTTAATATACTGATTTTGATTATAAACTCCTTTAGATTGTGATGTCATGCCTTATTGAGTCACTGTTAAGCAAAAAAAAAAAAAAAAAAAAAGGGAAATAATTTGCAATTGCAAGTGTTTTAACTTGTTAGTCATCTTTTCCTGGACAAAGGCTAGGACTAACCAGATCATCTTCTGGTAAACGTCAGTACAAAAATACTATAAACTGTGGTTATAATGCACAAAGAAACGTAGCATGTTTGACTACTACCACAAACTACCAGTTTTCTGGGCTTTTTTTCTAAAATCTTGATTGATGCTTAAAGTTTCGCTTATTCGTTGAGGGAAGCATTAATATCATCATATATAGATCAACATTGTGATGCAAATTCGTTATAAAATATCAAGAAAATTAGAACATGTCATGAATCAATATGTAATTTTTAAAAAAAATACTTAGTCCCGGTAATTAATATGTTCTTAACATTTGAGACATTGTCCTTATTAAATATCTGCTAGTGGTTATTCGTGATATTAGAATGTGAAATTAGAAGAGTATAAAGCTAATTTATATAATCTAAGAAATCTGAGCTCAATATTAAGCAATTATGTTTTTATTTCCAATAAACTTTAGTTCCCATAATTAATGTATAATATTCACATGGAATTAGTTGTAGAGAGAATAAGACAAAATCTAAAACGTATTCATACCAAAATTTGTTAACCAAATGGACAATGATACCTTGTGGATAACCCTGATATTTGAAGATAAGATTCCCTTCCAATATATCTGTCTTTTATTTTTCAACATTATATAAGCTTTATTATTTAAGTTTCAAAATCTTTTTTTTTACTGTTTCCCTGATTTTTCAAACGAGTATTAAGTTGAAATTTTTCCAACTCGTAAAATTTAAATATCTAAGTTCAAAATTAGAATAATGACTTTAAACTGAGATAAAATTGAATGAATAAATTAAATAGGAAAAATTTGCATAAAGCAAGTTCCTATAATTGCTCCATACTATGCAGGTGACAAAAACTCAAAGAAACATCTGGCGAGAAATTTTTCGCAGAACCACTAGTCTATCATGCAAACAATGAAGTTGGAAAAATATGTGTAAGTCTGTAATTCAATGTAATGCTAGTTATCAAGATCGTGCTTACTTGAATTACCCCATGTTAAACCCGGATACTGTTTAAGAAATAGATGAAAAGTTCAGAGGCGATCCAAAATCAGTATTTCAAGCAGACAATCAACAGCTCTTTACCTTAGAAGTAATGGATGACTTCAGTCAAACATAAAGCTTATAAATATTATAAGCAGAAGATTTTTAAAGAAAATGTTAAGTTACCTGAGTGGGTTTATTTTCTGAAGAAAACTTTTGACTATCTTTATCCTGTTATGCTATTCATCCATGAAATATCTTGTATCCTTTTTTTAATAGTTACTTTATAAACTAGAAACAAACTTTAAAGGTATTACGTAATATATCATTATGAAATAATAAAAACTAACCTCTTAAGGTATTCTGATATAGAAAAAATAGTAATAAATTTTAAAAAATTTAAGGATTTACTATGCTAATTTTTAATATACATTTTTTCCATGAAGGGTGATTTTATAAAGTACGTGTTTTATAGAAGAAAGGGATTTTTTTTTAATGCAAGTACCACAATTTAGACATCATATAAAGCTACATACCTGAAGCATCAAGTGAACTTGATGGTAGGATATGAATATGACAGTTCATCAGATGTATTCTTCTACCATAGAAGTAATACGTTCCACAGAGGTCCTAAAGAAAAGTGCTCCATATTTTATGCAATACGTTAGAAAAGCCAAGCCGACAGCAAACCGTATTCTTCAAGAAATGTCAAGAAAAAGTTTAACTGAATGACTTTTATTTCTTTTTCTATAAATTCTTCAATAAATTTAATCCCATGTCATATCTGTAAATCTGCTTATGTCACTCGATGCAGATTAGTAAAACGATTTACAATGAGATAAAAAGATTATCAATTTGGTCGATTAGTTATCAAATTAAAAATGTTTAACATTTGATTTAATCCTTTCGGAGGATTTGGGGAATTTTGCACATGTACTTATTCGAAAGAACAAACTTACGCTATATTACCCTACGCTATGAACAAAAGAGATATAACACTCTGTGAGCTATCTCTTCCATAACTAAAATTTATATCTCAAGAAAAAATAAATTTCTGGTAAATTTGTTTTTTCAATGCAAAGCACTTTGTCCGAGTTTCATTATATTCTAGATTTTCTTGTAATTAGGCTTCATTTTCACCTCCATTTTTCTGCCTTTTTTAAAAAATTTTAATAACTTTCAAATGAATTAGAAAAGTTAGATGACAAAGAATTACTTTCATATAGCATTACTTTTAAGTAGAGAGGGGTTAAAAAATAACATTAGCTGGAAATACTGACATCCAGAGGTAAAACACATAAAAAATTCTTTAATGAAAAAATGAATTCTAAAATCAATTCCTCCTTTCTCAGTAATATCTTTTCAAAATGTTCAAGTAAAATATTACTTAATATTACATCAGATCTCTTAAACTCTTTTGTATCAGCTACTGGGTTGGAACACTTGTATTTCAACACAGCCTATTGGTCATTTTTGCTCTCTTCCATAATTTCGTTTTTAGTTGGCTGAGGCACTGTGAGGGCAGAAATTCCTCATTTCAGGGGATTTCTTCTTTGAAAGTAACATTTTAATCAAGTGTCACCAGATTCAAGACCATTAATTTCTAGTTTTTCGTTTAAAATAGTAAATATTCCTGTCAGAAGATACGCACTAATGACCAATACGCCGGAATTAATCATTCATTATGAACAATATAATTAATAAAGTCAGGAAATAAAATACTGAGAAGAAGCGCAACAGTGAGTGAAAGAAAAAACATGTTATAGAGAATAGCTCACTTCACAATGGTTTTATAAATGATATGTAGTTCTGTGCGTAAAGTTATGTCTCGCGCAACTTCAAGCGTACCGTTTTCTAGGGACAAGGATAACAATCCAGACTTTGTTTTCGGAATTCTATAAAATGGACTAACCCGGTGATCTGAGAAAATGTTATTTCCAATGACTTACCCTCACAAGCATAAATATCCATCTGCAAGACGTCATACAAAATTTAATGCTATTTTCCTATCAAACTAAAGTTTTTATAGTCTATGTATTTTTTTATGCCAGTACACTCATTAAATACACATAGATGCACATCTACATCTTACAAACTAAACTAACATCATTTCTACTCATACTGTATGTAGTTAAGAGGGGTTTTCAGTTAGTAAACAGGTCATGTAGTTAACAGGTAAATTTCTAACATTAAGTTGCATCGTTTGCTGAGAATTTATTGTACTACTTTTTCTTAATTTTTGTTCTACTCTCAAGGGCCAATATCTGTTGAATTTTCCGTTGGCTAGATATTCAAAATTACTCTAAGTAAAAAAGGTTGTGTAAAGGTGCTGTGGTTAGTTCATAAACTCTGTCGTGCCAGCCAGCTTATAAGAACAAGGAGAATCGCCCTCCACAACCACAGGAACATATGCTACGCATGGTATCCGATAACCACACTCGAACATGGCACTCGATCCTCGGTTCTAAAAAATTATAGAATCGTTTTAGGAACATGGCTAATTTTCAGTTTTAAACTATGGACTACTTCATAGTTTTCGCAGTGTTTTTAACTACACAAAAGGAAAGTAAAATAATGGAAAAGTTTTACAATATGTCCCGCTGACTTACTGCTTCAAATTAAGCAAATGATTATTCATATTATAAACTAGTGATAATAAATTGTGTTCAGCTTTAAAATGTTAGATAATACATATAAAAAATAAGTGTTCTCTTCCCACAAGAATATGTAACAAATTATGTACGTTTAACTATTTAAAAAAAACTAATCATTTTATGATACAGAATTTGGTATATATCATAAGAAAATAATTTTTCGTGCAATAACAGAATGAATATCGGTCACGCAAATCTCCTCTGAAGTTCCTGACAATCTTCCATTGTAGAACGACTTAATTTTTTTATTTTCTTTGAGACACCAATATTTCTTCAATCTACTCGTTGGAAGCACAATCGAACTTAAAATTGTTCTGAGGAGTACAAACAAGTGTGGGTGAATTTTAAAATAATTTTGATTTTTGAATACAGATGCAAACTTATTTGTGTTAGTTTTATGACAAAATTTTTTATCAGAAAAAACTAATAACAAATTCTGAACAAGTATTCCCCCATTTCTTGAGAAACTTTCCTGTTCATGCCCCTTAATTTTTCAAATGCCTAAAGTATTTCAAATAATTTGCATATCTTACGCAAAAATTCAAAAAGCCCATTTTAACACAAGTGATTAGCCTACATTAGAAGAATGTTTATTCTAAAATGTGAAACAACAACTTGCTTAGAGTAATTTGAAAGTAAGTCAAATATTTTGATTTATTTCCAGCCTTTCTACTTCTGAAAGATTAAACCGACTCTGACGAATTTCATAAATTTTCGATACGAGATTAGTATTAAATGCATTTCACTTTCTAAGTTAGCTTTTACAAGCTTAAATTAATATATTTGTTTCCTTAATTTGTTTCCTTTTTTACCCATATTGAAGTCGTGATCCTACATTCAAAACATCCCAAATGATGCTTAATTGTCGGTATTTCGAGACAACATCTGGCAGCTGATTCAATTCTTAAGCTTCCCATGCTGTCCAGGTAATTAGAAACTCATTAATTTAACCACCAACCATTTGTTTTTGAAACATTATGAAAAGTAAATTTTAAATGTGTCTTTAAAGCTTCCGGCCTTGAGTACTGCAGCCTAAAAGTTTTACATTTTCGTATACATCTCATCATACTCGCATACAGAGCTTTCTAGTATTTTTACTCCCAAGCAAATCTCAACATACGGTATTTTCTTGTGATTAATTTCTTCGTAAATTTTATAGTAAAAATTCAAGTCTTGTTATGCAAGTTATTGCCAGTACAGTTTAGGTTTCTCTATTAAATTACACATATGTCATATTTATTTTATTCTCCCTCTTCTTAAAAACAGTCTAAAAATTTAGTTGATATTTGATCTTCCTAAATATCAAAAGGTTACCCATAGTATTAGAACAAATTTTAACAGTTGTCTTGCTAACACTATTGACTGAGTCTTACAAACCAAAAAAATTACTTTCAACCTACTACTCTGTCACACACAAGAATAAAAGCTAAATTAAATAAATTAAAAGGCATTTTAATATATTTATAACTTCAGCAATGGATCAAGAGTATGATTTTTTTTATCATCCAGAATTTTATAAAACAGTATTCTTTGAAGACAAGTATAAAATATATGCACTATTTGATTGCTCCTTTAAAAAGATATCTTCAAACGAACGCTTCGAATTCACATTTATAGATTCTTCGTAGACCGTTACTGAAGAGATTGTGTTTCTACCCTATAAAAATACCCGTAACTGTTCAAGATGTCTGAATTCCCGGGTATCTAAAGTGGAGTCTATTGTTTAGCTCTCCAACATTTAGATAAAGGGGCAGTCTTAAACATGTTCTTCCATAATGTAAACATTTAATATTACCGATGCTGATATGATTCCAAAATATTTTGTGCAACATAGGATATGGATAATATTATGATATAAAATGTGCTAATCTAATTTAGGGCAGCAACATATTTTTTATGGGTTAGTTGCTAATATCAAAGAGATATAAAGGTTTGTTGGCAATACCAAATTATATGATGAACAAATAAAATAAATAAAGCATTTCCAAATATATTTTATGATGGTAAGCCAATAATATTTGCCTCATGTAAACAGTTTTATTCTTAATTTTGACTCCTTGTCGAAGGAATTTTAATAATGGCTTTGGTAAAAACTCTTTGGAAAGTACTATTTAAACGAGAGCCTATGGATAGTCAGAAAATTGCTAAGTAACGAAATAATATGATGAAAAAGGTTTAACTTAATTAAGCGTGATAAATATTTCTAAGAGTTTATTTGTATGATGTTAGTAAATATCATAATGTAAAAATGACAAAAATATTAAAAAGCTCTCATTTCAGCCAGATTACAGTTATGATACCAAATACAGAGAGTCGAATTGAAAAGGTGGCGAACCTCACGACTTTTCCGATATTTTTGCTTGAAAGCATAAAACTTATTTTAATATTCTTTTAAAATTAATTTTTTGAAAACCTGTTTTCCATGAAAACTGATGAAGCAAATGTGTAAAAAAGTTTTCGTTTTAAATTTAAAAGTACTAAATCAATTATTCAAACAGTGATCTCAAAAGGACAAGCGAACAGTTGTGTCAGATTTTGTAAACTTTCCTGCTATTAAGTTGGTGGTCGGTTCTGGTGGAAACTTTATGAGGCAAAAAGGAAAAACGAACTTGGCATGTAGACGCAGTTTTTAACCCTTCATATACGATGAGATGCTATTCTAGTGCTAATATCGTATGCTGTATATATTTCAATATAAATCTAATTATATTGATCAAAATGTAAATAATGTTATAGTTGAAGTCCATCTACAGTATCTGGCGTCATTACCCGTTCTCAGAAAAAGAATAGAATAGAGAGTAAAAACGAAAAAAGCAAGGAAGAATTTTTTTAATCGTAAGAAAAATAAATTAAAACTACTGTTAAGGTTAAATTCACTGGTCATGTAACTAAAAGAGACCATAATACTCAAAAACCAACCACACTAACTAAACATTGCTGATGAAGTTTCAAATTCGAAGAAAGAGATGACCAGGCAGCATTCGGGATTAACAGCATAAAATCGAAGAACAGATGAGCACAAACCTTACACCAGCAAGGCAACTATCAAAAGCATTTAAATTCAGTAAAATTGCCTTAAAAGGGGATTTTCAACCCTGTATAAATACTCTTTACTGGCGAATTATTCGCATGGATGTTTGTAGTCGTTCGGAATCGGCTTTAAGCAGTAGGGCCCAGTCGAATTAGCCCTCTTGTAGCAAAAGAATGACAGTAGCTCTTTCACCTAACCTAACTTTACTGGTGAGATAAGTTTGATTCTTTTGGATTAAAAGGGAAATTTGAATTTGGTTAAAATTCAACCGTGAGCTAGATCCTCGATACAGGAAATCTACTATACACAGGTTCTTTAATAGCATGGGAATGCACGGGCCGCCCAGAGAGGGGGGGGGGGCAACTGGGGCACTTGTCCCAGACCCCAAATTGCCGAAGAGGACCCCCAAAAATTTTAAAAATTAATTTATTATATTTCATCCAAAGAAATTCCGCAACTTGTACCGTACTTCAAAATTCAAAATATCTCCTGAAAAAATATTTAAAAAATTATTCGATTAAATAGTTTCTCTTACTCCAAATAGTCTTCTGAAAAATGCGCGATTTAGTTTTAATGAAAAATATAACTGTATAGTCCTAACTGCTATAAACTTACATTCTCTGTAATAAATTGAAGACAGTACTTACTAATAAAATAGATAAGCAAACATCTTTGTGGATGGAAGATGTCATATTATTGGAGAATATAACAAGAGAGCAGTGCAATGAAATATAATAATTATGTTAACCATTCATGTAATAAAATTTTAAGTGTGAGTAACTTCATTTGAATTGTGCTTCGTCTCTTTCCATTTTTTATTTTCTTGGGCACCCAACAGAAGTTTGCCCCAGGCCCCCGTAAAGTCTCTGGGCAGCCCTGATGGGAATGTACATCTCCATCAGGCATACGCAAACTGCATTTTATAAACGGAAATATGGATCGTTATGAGTATACTGATATTCTGAAAAGAAACGTCAAAGAAAATGCCAGAAAACTGACTAGGGACTGAAAGTTACTTATACCATAATTAAGGCAATGATCCTAAGTAGAAAACCGGGAATGTGAGATGTTTGTTGGTATATAACTGTCACCGTGTCATGAAAAGCATCTTAGTCTCAACGCCTTCAGATGACATCGCAAATCTTCAGTACCTATGTTAAGCTATGCGGAATTTTCCTGGCTGTATTTTCAGACTACAGATAGTTAGTGCATACTTTTGAATTGTGTTTTTCAATTTTGAAAATATATTTTTAAATGCAATATGTGTGTTTAAAAAAAAATAATTTTTTAATATTTTCAAACAACAATTTCAATTTTTTAGTGATTCCCCTTCAGTAAGGAAATGCCCTGTAAAAAATTAACTCTGGAAAAGTTGAGAAAATGTAAATCACGCGCTCGTTATTTTAATATTATAACATCATTATCATATACATTAATATACAACGAACAGTATTCAAACACATGTACTGATCTGTGACGAGAAAAATTCCCCATTGCTTAAAGCTGCTGGTTATTAGCCATATTGGATTCGCTCAGCTTATTGTTCCCCTATGGAGAAAAAAGTTCCGATGATTGCCGAGTTGGATCTCTCTTACAGAGTACAATTAAAAAAGTAAATCTTTAAATCAGAGTAGACAATCATTGGAAGAATTTTCTCCGTAGATTTAAACATTAAGCTCAGTGAATCCAATATAGCTAAACCCAGCAGATTTTAACACTGGATTTGCAGTTCTGTGGTGTAAACTGATGTACCTTAATGTCGTTGAAAATTTTATGATGGCAGATGGCGTGTTTCAAATCTAATCAGATAGCATTCCCGCCGATTTTGGCCATCTTGAACTAGTTAGGACAAAATAAGAAGTATTTACAGTTCTCCTAAAGTTTAGACTGTACTCTAAGGTTTTAACAATATTCTTGAGTAGGAAAACACAGCGATTTCATCTAATATCTTCTGGAAGGTTCTGCTAATTTGTAATTGCAGAGAAGTATGATTTAGAATCTAAGATCCTTTAAAACGAAATCAAGAAGACCTGATTTCAAACTGTGTTGTACATTAATATATAGTTGCATTCAAATGAAAACTAGATATGCTATCTTAAAAGTTATATTTGATGATGATTTACATCAATTTGCATTTCGAAAATTGTTCGAGAGCATCCTATATCCAGCATAATCAATTTATAAAAGAATTTAAGGAACTCTCTAAAACCCCGTAAGAACCCTCTTACGGTTAGAAACCTCGTAGAACCATTGCGTAAATGACATTAAAGCGACCAATAAAAGGTTATAGAATAAACAATAAATATTGAAAATTAATTTTATTTACAAGGTTATTTTTGAAAATGTCTTAAATTTTACTTTGTCTTGTTTTCATTTTCATATATCAATATTTAGCTTTTGATTTTTATTTTCCTTTTTTATGAATGTAAACCGAAATAAATTTTTAGAAACTAGTATTAAAATGACTGATACATTGTCTTTTAATACTTGGTATAAAGCCAATGGTATAAAGCCAATATGGACATAACTTGGTATAAAGCCTTTTTAAATTATCATATTTGTTCCAAGTTCACTAACTGTATTCGGCAACTTTTCTCCGTTGTACGGTTTTCCCTTAGACTCACTGATTTACTTTTTTACATCATACATCAAACGTCTGACTTATCATACATCAAACGTCTGATTCCTTTCGAAAAGTTTTTACCTCAAACATGAACTTGATTACTGTAAAGGGATAATATGCTGATAATCCGCTGCCGAAAAGCTAAAGAAAAGAAACTTTGTTGTAGTGTAGGGAACTTTCCGAGATATTGGATGGGGAAGAGAGCGAAAAAAAAAACTTGTTTTGAATTCACCGACGCATGTCGATAGAGAAAACAAGGGAGGCGGGAAGATGTCTGGTTTGAAAAGTGATGTTTGCACTGTGTTTAAAACTGATACAAGTCTGCTGTATTTACTGTTTATATTTGGTTATATATTATTGCTGGAAATAACAAAGAATTTGACTAAAAATATTTAGATTGTGTAATTTAAATAAGTACTGCTTCGTCAGGGAAACTAGTAAGTGCATTTCTATCTGTTACTGCTACATATTTACCAGTAATTCTTTTTTCCGGGGTTCTGTTAACCCTTGGGAAGCAAAAGATGACATAAACCCCTCTATCCATCATACTTTTCGGGAATTTTTAAAGTGTATTTATTATCAATATATTTACATTAAATCAGCAATTAAAAAATGTGTGGGATTCAGTTATGCTGTGGACGAGATACTTAACTGAGAAAAAAACTTATCTGGTGACAGAAAAATTGCTTCCATAAGGAGAGGTACAATCCTATCTTTTCATCCTTTTCGTAAAAAGTTATACAATTTATCAATCTCTTATTTTGAAGTGGCATTTTGGTTGAAATTTTAGAAAGAAAATAATATAGTTGTAGTTAGTTTCATTGGAGAAATTTTGCATTTTATTCAATGATAAAAAAGAAATACTCGAAAACATTTTAGTACTATATGTGTTAGCTACAATGTAAAATAAATTCTTTAATTTTTTTAAATGCAGTTGGCATAAGCTCTAGGTACATTTCCTTATACACTACACAATAAATGCTTGCTATTTTTTTATATGGGAGCTCTCAAAAGATGAACCAGCTTTGCTCCTTATAAAGAGACAGGAACATATGTGCCCTTAGCCAGGATTCGTATCCGGTTCCATGCTGTTGAAACTTGTTTCGCTAACCATCATAAAAAGTGTTAGGCTCAACTCTTTAAAAAAATTGAGTTTGTTTTGTTTTGTTTTTGGCTTGTAATATGAAATATTAGGATGCATAATGGTATTAAAATACATTAATTATCTTAACAACACCGTGTAATGCTAAATACACATAATATGATGTTAAAATTAAACTACTTTTTATCAGTTTATCTTTGAGCTCACTTCGGATTGAAACCAAACAAGTAAAAGCTTGATTAAGCATTCACTCGAGTCATACACAGATTTTTGTTTGTGTACCTAAAAAATGGCTTTGTAATTGCTTTGGCCTGCATTTCCCTCTCCCTACTTTGGAATAAAACTGTATAAATATAATGAATCTATAAAATTAAAATTAATTTGAACAAATTTATATTATATATTAACGACTAAACTTTTAGTTTTAAAACATACATTCATGAAGACCTGCCACTTCCAGGAAGTACTAATGGTAATTATTGTTTCGGAATAATAAATTATTTACTAACGGTCGTTATCGATAACAAATGAGCATCTATTAAAAGCTATAGAAAAAAAGCACCTTCACATAAACTAGATCAGAGATCAGGGAACGAAATTATAGAACAGAAAGTTATTTCATAAATACTTAAACACAAGAAAAAGCATCCTGAGCTGTACAAAGAAAAAAATTCACTTAAGAATTTTAACAAGCATCATAAAATCAAAGGTTCTCATTTATTAAAAAAATTACATTTGCATTATTATTAATCGTGAATTTAATGTCCTCCCCAAATTAAAAAAATTAATTTATAACAGGCTACATCAATCTCTTTTCCCCACCCTTCTGCAAACTTAATTATTTTTTTATTCTTCATATCTCTTTTGAAAGATGCAAATTTTGATGTATTTTTCTTTATTTTGTTTTAACTGTAATGGAAATTTTTGGATTCACTTCAAATTTTGTCAAAATGTTTGACGTTCTTGAAAATCAACGATCTACCTCACCCATAATAACTTTGAAATAAATGTTAACTGTAATCACATCAGAAACACTGTAATACAATGGAACAAAGCACAGGTTATAGACACGCGGGTATCAATTGTAAAACTACAATACCATCATTCTTAGTATTCTTGGAACAATCGCCTCTCCCATTTCCGTTATTTACTTTAGAATTTCCTGGAAACAACTTTTGTTTGTTTTTTTATCCTCTTAAACACAGACTCCGAGTTCCAAACGATGGTTAAGCTAAGGTGCTTGTCATCACATCCAGGGTCCACGGGTTTGAATCTCACAGTTGATCGGATGTCTGTAGCCACCCTGAATCGGTTTTTTAACTGTAGGTCTCGTTCAATTTAGCCCTCAAGGTGCAAGAAAGCACAATAACGCTTTTAACCAAGCAACCTCTGCCGGTAACTGTCATAGAATTACATACTAAAACAAACAATTTTTCATCAGTAAAGGTATTTTCTTTAGATCTCTAGCAAAAAAAAGACTAAAATGAAAGAAAAAATGCAAATGTTTCTATTAACAAAGAAAATCTTTAAAGGTTTGTAATAAAAAAGTGTCTTTTATTGTCACCAATATTTCTCAGTTTATTCATACTCGCTTTTCAAGATTTTCAAGTTGTGAAACTTAAATGGTATAGAGAATAGATAATCTTGATTAAGATACCGTAGACTTCCAGGCTAAAATTACTAAAAATAGCTGAAGAAAAACTGAATCAGTAATTATGTTTCTGGATTACATATCCATTCCTGTTATTTCGTGGCCATTTTTTATTGTAATATTTAGATATTTACGTGGAAGATGGAAGGAACTCGAGAGAATACCGCACTCCAAGAGAACTCGAGTTCTACCATCTGACTTCGCGGTAACTGAACTTCAATAAGGCTCTTTCATTCAATCATTCAGCAAGTCAACGCGGAATTTGGAACAAAGGAGAAAATTTTAATGTCGTGTGTAGAAGATACAGGAGGTTTTATGCTGCTTACAGAATTTTAAAGGACATTTTATACGAATTCCGTGTTTGAGATTCTAGGATTAGAAAAGGAAGTTGGAGCAAGGATCTACAGGTTGTTAGGATTCAATAGAAGTAAAAGAAAATTTTTTAAATATGTTTCCTTCTTGCACCCTTAACTTTCAATCCTAGCGAGGTCACTAACAACTGATTGCTAGAGACGTGCCCGGATCACTGTGTACAAAGACCACAATTGACCTTTCCGCACGGCGACGTTTACCATGTGGCGAAACAGAGCTGCGAACAGAAGCTGAGCTTTACCGCATGCGATATGTTCATCACTTCTGCCGTGCGAACTACAAACTCCGAATTACCGCCCACCCCTTTTAGCGCGAGTCCTGGCTTCTCGTCATCCTTTCTTTTCGACATCCGGGAAGTTCTTCGAGTCACGCAAATATGTTAGATTCAGGGGGTACTACCAATGAGCCGCAGACCCAAATATCTACCCAACTTGTGACACAGTGAACTGTCGTCTGGGACACCCGCAGACAGTCTTTTTGGTACTATAAATGCACATGCAAGATTGTAAAATTTGAAATGGAGCTTTTTGAATTCAACATTTCTCTCTTTATCTCTGATACTTAGAGACAAGACCTCTGGTGGCAATCACTGTCTGTGTTCCAGACGCATTTCAGAAAATCTAAGACGAAAACTAAGCAGTCCCCTAAGCAGAATTAAAACTAATTTATAATTTCGCAGCTAGTAAATGAATATTTTTGTTGATGTGTCAGCTTTTTTAGTACATAAAGATTTAAAAATCTTTAATATTTTTGTGCGGTGTCATTTTGTAAATGATGGATACTTTAGCGAAACAAAACAAGTTGGCGGTTTAACATTTTTAGCAATTTCTACTGAAAGAAATCGGATTAGGAATTTTTATCCTACAATTAGTTTAGAATCATTTTATCCTATTTGAACTTCCCTAAACGCAGACAGCCATTATCTCTCTTTGAAATTTTAAACGTCTAAGAAATTTTACATTTTTCATGGTAATAGAGTCATTTACAATGATCCTAAATAGTGCTTGAAAAAACGGAGAATTCAATAATTTAACGAAAATTTGAATTTATTGGCTTCGCTACGGCTTCAGACATTTGATACCGAAGATTGCATGACAGTGACACTAAGCGTTTGCAATTTTACTCTTCATTATACCTTTCCCTAATTTATACATATAGAAAATAATTTGTATTAATAATACATATCTAATTTATTTTTCCTTATTTGTTAATAATTTATCAATTAATTTACGATACAACATAAAGAAAAAAGTTGGTGAGACATTAGGGGAAAGGCAGCAAATTACCATCAGTAAATGCTGCAAATAATAAGCATCATTGAGTTAAATATTCCTTTTTAGATACTTCCAGTTTGGGAAATATAAGTGCAGTTCAGGATTTGGTTTAAAGAAAGAACTAGAATAAGCATACTTTAGACTTCTAATGTCGACAGGTTGATAAGAGAATAAAAAAAACTTGATAAGGTTGGTTAGTTAATTGGTTTGCTGAGACACTGTGCCATCTTTTGCTATACAAGGGTTCACAGGGTTGATAAGAAAGACAAGAAGATTGATACAAACGAAAAAAAGTTTGGAAAGAAACAATGGACAGGTTGATCTATCTTCCTTCTTTATTTTTCTTTAACACCGCGTAAGTGCTGACCAGATGATGACCGAATAGCTTGAGCGCTGGCTTCGGTACCAGAATTTGCGGGTTCAAGAGCTAAGGTTTGTCGGTATGTTTGTTGTCGAGCGGAATCAACTTTAAACTGTAAAATCCCACTCATCAGTCCTCGTGTAGGAGAACTGACGGAGCAAACAACAACCTTACAAACCCCCAGGTTTACAAGCAGGAGGTTTACAAGCACCCAGACATTAGTTATATTTGCAGGTAGGTGTATTACATCTCCTCACTGCTAACTTTGTTATTTTTTCAGAGTTAGCGGCTACAAACGTCAATAGGGGTATTGGGAGGGGCGGTCAGCGTAATTTCTGCCTAACATATATGATTAGACAAGTGTCAGCAAGTTTGAAACATTATGGAACCCCTAGGATGCCTCTCCCAATATTATAGGCCCCTGTAACTAATAGAACTTACCTGTACTGATTATTCTGCAGTGTTAAGATTCCTTATATCATTTCAGCTATAGTTGTAAAATACCATTGTAAAACCGAGCGAATGCCAAAGTACCGCACAACACATTGCATTAAATAACATTCTGTTACACAAAATGGAATACTACAACCACCTCTGAATGGAAATACCAAAAAAGCACAACAAATAACATAATAAAAAAGGCATAAAAGAATAAAGTAATTTTGAATATAAAAGATATATTTTCGTAACAATGAAAACAAGGTTTAAATCCATACTTTTCTAGTATATGCTCATATAACATTTTTACAAGAAAAAAAATTATTATAAATATACTAAAACAGAGATGGTATAAACTTTTATGTAGGTTAAACTTTTATATTATCTTACATGCTGTCTTCACCTGTTTCATATGATGGTAAAAAAAAAACTCTAAACAATTAAACTGAGAATGTATCATTTAAGTAATTGTCACAGCATCACCGGTGCAAAGTTCTGATGTTGAAAAAAAAATAACATGAGTTTAAATATATCAATATAATAACTATAGTTCAATTATCTCTACTGACAGTTTAGCAAAACTGCATCATTTCAAACGAACGCTGCAAACATTTTCAGAATGTCGGGTTAAAAAAAGCAAATCTTTACAATAGTAACATACGAGTATAAGTTAATATGTAATAGTTTAGTATCTATGAGCTAGATTTATTTCAGTAATATTCTTCATATAACATTCAAAAATCTGTTTTAACTAATCATACTGTGTAATAATGAATCTGATCACACTGTATTTTTAATATTTGCTCATTTTCGCAGATATAATTGTTTTCATATTTTCACTGTGCAAATTTAAATATTTTCAAATATTTTCATAAAGGATATAAATTTACCAACGCATTTTTAGTTTGATGGGATGCATTTTTTTTTTACAGAATCTTGACACTAAAGAAACATTATGGCAGGACTTAAGTAAGTCTGTGTAAAGTCAGTACACTAACACGGCAAGCAATAGTAAAGTGTTCAGTCCCTGGACTGGCTTGGTTGTTTTTAAGATGAAATATAAAACATTGTTCAAGATTTTAAATACGCACCAAGGTGTTACTGATTAAATTCATCATGTTTTCAATTTCTTTTAAACATCACCAGGTCGTTTTTATATTTCTTGCTTTATTAAAAAAATTTTGGAGAACTTGTAAAAGAAAAATCAGAATTACAAATATATCAATGTGATAACAACTGCAGTTTAGTGCTAATAAAAAGTGATTATAATGTGGGACACAATTCGAGTCGCCAAACACTGAGAGATATGTGTACTAGGATTACGACTCTATGCACACATAGTTTCAACACTTTGTATTCTTAGTAATTAAAAATAGACAAAAGGCAATCGTAATGCATTGTTTTTGGTAACTTATAAAATTTAATTTATATTGTGAATATTTTCCAGCATGTTTATTATGGAGTAAAATGATTTTGTAGGAAATGCCAATTTCAAGGATAAAGAGTTCAAGGAAATGCAGTTTTATTCTTCTGATTAAATTTTTCTAGGTTAAACACAGTTGTCCAACAGTGGATTTTGACAGTATAGAGAAAATAAACTACTTTGCACTCTTTTTTTTCTCAGTTTAATATTATTCGTGATTTTTATTGGTTGGTCTACCCATTTCCTCTACTTTCATGGCAATTAAATTTTAATAAGAATTTATCATTTCTTTTTTAGAATCTAATTAAGCTGAATCAAAATACAGGATCTGTGTTACAGCAAATCTAGTATTTTAATTCTTACTACATCCTAAGTGACTATCAACTCAGAAATTCTTAACTAATGAACTACAAAAAAAAGTTGTCTGTTTTAAAATTAACGCGTTGACTCATGCATAAATAATACATTAAATTGACAATAAGTATTTTAATTCCATAGTTGAAGGATCAAAGCGAGTGATGCGACATTAAAAGCTATTTTAAAAGGGAGAGTACAGTGAATCCAGATAGAATCGCAAATCTCACGATACCACGTTGAAACGAATTGCATTTTAAGCAGCTGGTTTCGTTTCGACATCCAAACGCCGTACCCACAAACGCCGTACCGACATCCAAACGCCGTACCCCACTGAAATGACTGTTGCCGTTTCCCTGGCCAACGTCGTTAGCGACCCAGAGACACTATTTGCGTGCGATCTCAGATGTAATCACTAGCCGACTGTTTTGAATCGGAAGAAGGTTTGCGCCCCTTCAGGGAGTATCTACAAAATAATAAAGTAGTGCACAAATGATTCAGTTTTGAAGGTACGCGTTAGACGTCAAGCATAAAAAAGAGTGAAACAAAAACATCCTTAATTTATTCCTTTTCTAAGAGCATCGAAGTCCGCTGAAATTTTCTAAGTGTGCTTCGAAAATTAATTTTAGGTTTTGAATTTAAAAAATTTTCTCTTTAGTACTGTTTTTTTACACGTGTAAACAAATTCGCAATGTTTGTTGTTATAATAGTTTAAATACTTTGTCATTTACATGGATTTTCTAGAAATTTACAAATGAAGATGTTTTAAAGGATGATTCGATAATTCAGGGTGCGGCAGAGAGAACGTTCTGATTTGGAACGTCAATAACAAAAATACAAAGCAAGACAGAGAAAGAAATCTTTTATACATGAGAAAAATAAAAAAAATATTTATTATTAATTATTATTTTATTATTTTTATTTATTTTATTTATTTATTTATTTATTTATTTATATCCTCGGAACGTTCCTTCTACAGCTCCCTGTATAACTGCTATTTATCAATGGATTCTGTCCATAACATGTTTGAAGTAAACATTTAATTGTCTTGGCATTTTTATCTCTCTTCAGTGATTAAGCTGTTCCTTAAAACTTAAGATCAGTGTCAGTTTCCGAAATTTAATGGAGGTTTGTAAAGGTCAAAACTTGCTCTCAATTGATAATTATCAGATATGATGATTCTTAATCGGAATCGGATTTCACACGTAGTATAAAAATAGTTCAAAAACCGCAAAGATGTGACTCACACTTACTTACCAGGGCATGCTTTCATCATATCCTAAACAGCATTCTTAGTAAGTGACGATACTTTTTTTTTCGAAACGTCAAAGACCTTGGGAAGTAAAATAAAATTTCCGATTTGGATTAAAACAATTACCCCGCAAGACGAAATGACTAATTTTAACATTTCTAAAAATAGGCACATATCAGTTGTCGGTATTTTTAGGGTTAATGAATACCTTTATGTAATTCTAATTTAAACATTCATAAACCTGAACGTGTCGTTTGATGTGAGCCAGGTAGCTTGTTCTTGCATAAGTCACGAAGGATGGGCCATTACGGACCCAGAGGAGCAAATTTGTTGGACTTGTTGGAGTTTTATAATATTTTTATAGCGGCATGTAATGTTGGCTCTCAAGTAAAGTCTCTAAAAATTGTTTCACGCCATGTGTCCCTCTCTGTAAGGGAGAATCAAGACTCGTAACATAGCCGAGCATTAAAGAGCGATTTCTCAGACGAGAAGGATACATTTCAGTTAGATTTATTTTGAAGTAATAGCAAGGAATATTCATGCGACAATTGCATTGGTGATTGGTAAGATAGTTTCTGGTTTTTTGACGCAAAGGTCATCGATGGACTTCATGTTCCTAGGAAATGTTTACCACTAGTAAATTTCTTCGGCTAAGACGAAACAACACTGTGAACGAACTGGAAAAAGTACCATGCATAACCTGTTACGAAATGTCGAAACTTTCACTTGGACATCTACAGCCTCTCATCTATCAAGTGCAATAAATACTTGACCCTTTTAAGTTAGGTAAAATTTTGTTGGCCTATGATTCTAGGAGAGTGGAAAAGAAGGAGAGGGTATTTCTTTCATGCTTTTAGAGATAATTACTCCATATTGATCATGAATGTTTTGTTTAGATTCTTTTAATGTAAACCTACAACATGAAACATTTAAAGCATATTCAATTGGGAATTGAAATTTATTATTTCAGTTACTATACACCGTTCAAAGGATTGAGGAAAGTCAAAACATTTACGAAAATCATTAAAGATAATTGAGAAGGCGTGTTTACCATATTCAAAATTATATATAATTAAATGATAATAATGAAAATATCCAGCTGTTTTGTAATATATTATATGTATAAGATTTCTGTTTGATAATCACAGTCATTTTACCTCTCTTGTATTTAAAAAAAAATTCTGACGGATATCAAAAAGCAAAAAATGTTATTAATCCGTTAATTCATATCGTCAAAGTTACATTTATGAATGCCTAATTTCTGCTCTCTAAAATCTACATGCTTTGTAAAATCAAAACACTCTACACAACTCCTGAGGCATTTATTCAAAACATGCCCAAAGAAAAATAAAGTATCTACATACCAGAAAACTGTGCTCAAGTTAAGGCAGACAACATTATCGTTTTTCTTTATATGCATAATTCTGTTAGTCATTAGAGACTTTCCTTGGCGTTACGAATAAATATAGCTCTAAATCGCGCCTAATGAAAACTGTCTTTACGTGTTCAGTGGAAATAGTATAAGAATAAATTTTAGACATCAGTCATAATTGTGTTTTCATTAACTATACAAAAACATTTCAAGCTATGAAAATCATCAATTCATGTTAAAAATTCTCATGGAAAATCCATTCATCAAGTTTTTAGAATGGTTTGAGAAATAAAATCAAAGCTAATTTGTTCAGTTAAAATAAATATTATCTGATATACAAATAGATTCAATTAGTTATTACACGTAGAAAAATATTTTTGCTTTGAAAATAGTTTTTATTTCTCAATTCTTAGGTATTGGGATATATTTGATTTCAACTTTTCTAAACAGCGATAACGTACATTTTAGTAACCAAGCTGAAGGTGGCAAGAATATTCCCAATAAAGTGTATATATTGCCCTCAAACATAGGTAATTGATTATCTGAAAAAATACTGATTTTAAACGAATGTATCAAACATTTTTTGGATAAACTAATTACGGAAATCCAATGGACTGAAAATACATAAAATGGGAAATATTTATAAATCTATACCTATGGCGTTTGGATCTTTGATTCGGCTCGCGATGACAATGATTGTAGCAACATGTGTATAAATAATGCTTCACGTAACTCGAAACAAGGAGGCTGAGCAATGGCTGATTACCTAGGACTCTGGGCTTAGGTACTGAGGTTGGCATGGAAGTTTGTATCTGCTTTTAATCGGCTTTAAATTATAGACCTCGGTCTGCGTAGCCTTGGTATATCAGATTATGACTGTACAGCTGAAACAAATAAATAAATAGGGATATTTTATGTTTTAGTGTTAAGTCATCTATTTATACATACTTTCTTAGAAATACAAATAATTTATCCACAATTTTCATTTTATTTAATATCTATTTTTTCGCACTTCTTTTACGGATGCACTATTAAAGCACTATTAAGACTACAATCATTGTCATCGTCAACATGAGTTGTAATTGTGTCTATGAACGATTTACTTTACTGCCTGAAGATGAACTGCGTATATTTACACTTTTTAGTTCGAAACTAAAGGCCATTTTTGATTTCTATTGTGGATTTCAAAGAAATGTTGTTTACTGATTAATCGGCGTCCACGAATTTCATCTACTAAGTGATATTTTTCTCTTTGTTGAAAGCATAACTCCAGTCAATTTTTTTTTTGTTGCTATTTTTATCTACAATTTTTATGATGTATTCCCTACACTCTTTCTGTTTGTGAAGCTCAATGAGGTAATGTGACTATTATGTAATTAGCATGTTGCTCTATACGGTACCAATTTGTTTTGGGGAATTGGAGAGAAGAAGCTAATATCTGTATTCGTGAACCAACTCTCAATGAACGTTTTGAAACAGATGTGTAAAGGAAGAATTGCTTTTGACAGAGGATTTTCTGAAGATGTAATTATGCTAACTGGTTTTGTAAGCAGCGCGTTGTCTCCCGAACGAGAATATTGCTATTGGACTTGAAGACAAGGTGATCAGCGAAATCTATCGTGACTTCGACGGGTAATATTTGCTGGACCACCTAATCACACAGCTACGGTGCACGCAATGGCATTCTCCTGGATTGCAATCGATGGCAGTGAAGAAAACTTCAATGCAAAAGAAAATGTAATGCTATATATTGACAATAATGACTTTTTAACCATCTGCTTACCCATTCCTAGAAAATGCAGGATTGTAGGTGTACTGTTACTCGATAACAAATGAAATAGGATGAAATAAACATGTTTTTCAAAGTGTTCTTACCGTTACTTTCTCAGGCTGCATATAATGAGACCTGAAGGCAATATCTTCGTCATTCAGTCCATTCAATTTCAAAAGAAAAAAAAATTACAGATGACATTTCGATATCTACCCTTTAATGATATACTTTTAACTCTTTGCACTCAGATTCTTCCAGCTGTGGAACAAAACATTATTTCCAGGAACCCAGAAAGCTACCACTGATGGTATAGTCACATTAATGGAATCACATCTTGAAAAACAATAAAATGCTGAATTTGGAAATAAATGTTCAATAAATTAATGTATAAGTATTAAATTCCAGTGTTTCGTTTCAATGGTTAAAAAGTACTAGCAAACATTTTATATAAAATTATGTTTGTCATTATCTAGTCGGTGGAAGGATATGTGGAAATATATGTCGAACGCAAATGGGTTAAGGAATGCTTGATATGCAAGCATCAATGAGCGGGGTTGAATGACAAATTTAAAAAATATTTACGTTTCGATTACTACGAAAACACAACGACTGGTCACAAGTCATTTCCGTTAGCTGGATACATAATGGAGGTAAGTTTGACTTCCTCTCAAAGGAGGCCTTCTGCATCAAGCCAGTTTTGAAAGCGTTATAACGTTAAATCATTTGTGAGATACGAAAAAAACAGGAAAATGAATGGTTTGAATTCTGGATACGATAGATAGTTAGAGAAAGTCAGGTAGCTTAGAAACATTTTAATGGACCAAGGCCAAATTTGTGTATGGACTACATTAAAATGTTTTTGAAGGAAATCTATTGAAGACGACTTAGTCAATTTATTTAATCTAAGAAAAATTCCTTCCTCTAAAAACCCCATAGGAAAAAAACAACACTTTTTACAATGCTTTATAAAAGAGAAAAATATCATAACTTTAAAAAAGCTTAAGTTGCCACCCCTGAAAAAAAATTCATTTGTGATGATCTTGGTTAATAAGTTTATTGGGAGGCTATAGCTCAAATTCTCAAGATTGAGTTGCCAATAAACGTTAATTTAGTTCGTGCAATTACAATGCAAATTTAGTTTACAACTTTGCAAAACATTTTCTAAAGCATGTTGTCCACGTTACATAGAGGTTAGCAATAGAAGCTATCGCCTCTTATGACTGGGTTTGATTCCCCGCCAAAGCATAGATGTTTCTGTACTGCCTCCTCATCGGGCGTAATTGATGGATCCCCCCCCCCCCCCCCCCTCCCATACTGAAATAGCTTGCAGGACTCGCGATGTATAATGCGAATATCTTCAGATTACGTATTTGCAATTTCGTTAACTTATTTATAACCAAGTAATCGTCACACTTTAACAGTAGCTCATAATATCATTTCAAACGAAGGCTGAATGTGTCAGTTTCCGTAATAAATTAATTTATATATAATTTTATAACCTTTAAAAAGGGATACTCTTTAAAATGATATTTAACTGAGTTGATCCCAACCTAAAATCATTTTACTTTCTTCCCTATGGGTTTTGTATCTTCTTTCCAGGAAAACATTTTATGTTCCTTCATTTTTTTTATCTCATGAGAAGTTACCATAAAATATTAAATGAATTCTTGGGCAGAGACGAAATGCCCTTTAAAATGTCTCATTTCTAACAGTTTATCTCAAATATTTGAAGAAAGTGATATAGAAATTAACTTGAAAGAATTGAAAGTGTTAAATTTTAATATAAACACATGACCGTCATGATTTCATAAACTTTATATATTGATATATTTGTTTACAGTTTTATTATAAATTAATTTAACTGTTTTATTTAAACCCACCAAAACTAATTTTACTTCATTTACGGCTTTAAAAAAAATATCGCTATTATAATCCGTTACTGAACAAAACCATTCGATAATATAAAGGCGTAACGACAGTATGTCATGATCGGGAATTGAAACCAAGTCTCCAAACCTAAAGACTGGTACTCAACTAAAAGAACTATCCTTGCGAAGAGAGTAACTCTAATTTTTCAAGTTTTATATCTCACATATTTCTGACTTTGTTTTTAGGGATAATGGTATAGGCTGTTTTCCTTGTATATACTGTTTTATTTATTTATTTATTTATCTGACCAACGATGCTGAACTCCTTTCACCATCATAAATATATGTCATATTCTAATTAAAGGTCCGTTATTGTTCTTTCCAGTGCTCGAGCGCCTCTGTAATGACCATCTGCCAGGACCCGGTTGTCCTTATCTGCAAGCGGGTATTTGTGAAACATCACGATAATGATAGGAACTCAGATTTTTCAAATCTCATTCTCACACAATTACGGCAGCGACCCCAGCTACTGTTTAATATAAATGGACAGAATCACTGAATAAGACCATTAATTATATATAATTATCTGAGTCTGCATAGATTTAATTTTGCATAGATCTTGATAATGGGGCAGTCTACAAATCTCCAACTGGTACATTGTAATGTTTTATAGGGTCACAGTATAAAACTTAAGCAATTGGATTGAAATCTGTATCTGATGAATAATAGCTACATAATATCCGGATTTACAGTGGAATTAACATAATGTTGACACAAAAGGAAATGATAACGTTTGGATTAAAGCCTTCACTAGACTTTCTAAGATCTTAAGTTTTGTCTTCCCAGAAAATTAAACGCTAAAAATCATTCATAGCATGTATTATACTTATAATTTTATGTTACGCACTTTATTCTCACATAGCATTTTTTATTAGAAGTAGTCGTATCCAAAAGTTTAATACGAAAAAAACTCATGTATAGTAATTCTAAAGCAAATGATACCATTTCTAGAGACACACTCTCTTTTATTATGCTTATCTATTTCTTGCTCTTTCTGAAGTAACAAGTTCAAGATATTACGAGACAAATACGAGTACGTTTAAGTGTCCAAACATTTAACTGTCTGTGAAGTATGGAAACCTTTTAAAAAATTTTATCGCATGTGTATGGTAATTGATGTATTAATTTACTTAGGAAGGAATTCATCAGTAATTTGGGTAGTAGCACTTGTAACTAAGCTCGTGTTTACTTTATAACACAAAACTGATGGGGACAAAATCTGAATTTGAAAAATCTCCTGGAAGCCAGTACTTTCCAACATTTTCGGCCTTATTCCCTTCATCGTTTGCACTGAAAATTGTCACTCCACCTTTCTTGACATGATGTTTCGAGACCAAAAATATGTATAACTATGATTCACACAGAAAATATATCATTTGAAAAAGTTTAAAAATTATACCAAAAGAAAGGACCAAAATAAAAACCCTTTGCTCAGAAAAAAATGTACTCAGGTATATAAAAATGCCTCTTCATTCGTTTTTTTTCTCTGTCTATCTTATACATACTATATTTGGCTAGGCCCGTAATGCCTGGTTCTATGTTAGACAGTTTTAATTTCCTCTTTAGCCAGTTTCATATTTGCAATATCTATATATTTAAGTTGCTAAGCCGATTTTTGAACAGTCCGTGAGAGAAAACTACTGCATCAATTTACTTCATTTTGGTCTTAAACGAAAGATTGTAATCTGTAGGTTTGTCAAATTTGTTTTTCGTAACAGCAAATTCTGTAAATTAGCTATAATTTACAATTAAAATTTACTTTCTGCGCATGCTCAGTGACATGTTTAAATCTGGCTTTATATACTCACTTAGCACGAGGCCGCATAAACGCATTAATTTGTTTCTGCGCATGCTCTGTGACATGTTTAAATCTGGCTTTAGATACGTACTAAGAACGAGGCCGTCAAAACACGTTAATTTGTTTAATCCGAAGAATCTCTCTAGCTCTCTCTCGGCCAATTTTATTTTTGATTATGTTTGTGAGATATAGAATGAAACCTGACGGAAATTATTTATTTAGCGCCGTTGAGTAACCCTATTTCTTTTTATTGGGTTCAAATGTAATTTTTTAAAGTGTATTTCTGTATTCTTGATATTAGGATTTCCAAATTTGGAAATGATGTGTTGAATATAATTTGTGTATTAGTACATTTATTTTCTATGCAGCCGTTCTGTTTTGACGGGTACCAACTAGTCTTCTTAATCTTGGACGGATAATCTGGTTACAATGCTAACGGGAAACAGATAAAAATAACAATCATAGAAAATAAAAGAAAATTCACTGTTAATTTCAAATTATAGGGAAAATGTTTAATCTTTCTGAAAGTCTTTACCTAATTAGTAAGATGAGACAATCGCATATCCTGATATATTTTCCTTCTGTTAGCTGTAATGAAGCGCCTTCGATTTTAAAGAAAAATTAAATTTTTTAGAGAGATAAAGTGATCGAAGGCTGATTTCATTACATTTTTGTTAGAAAGTTAGGAAGCCGCCTTTGATTAGAGGACGGGACAATCGTCTTTGTGACTTAGCCAATTTAAAAGCGGCGGAGCGCGTTGGGGGTCTGTTGATCGCAGACGCAGATAATGAGGTGGCACCAGAGCTTGACGTTAAAGTAAAATACACTATTGTCAACAAATTTATGAGGGGTTGTTTGGGAGGTAGACCGCAAAACACGTGGACTGGACTTTGGGTGGTCTGGATGGAGACGCAAAGAAAGGCGTGCATGTGTTGAGGGGTTATCCAATCAAAGAAATGAAAATTGATGCTAAGTGGTGGATTTTTGAAAGCTTTCCTGAATGGATTAGGAGTCATGAGAAGGCGTGGACATTGTTGTGAAAAAATAAAATAAATAGACTTAGAGTTTTTTCCGAGGATTCACTCTGCATGCGGGCCCGGGTTCCCTTTCCCCGGTGCTTAGCATCGCAGGTGATGAAGTGTTGTTATTTTTAACTGTCGAGGAACAGTTGAGCTTGTCCGGGAGTTCCCGAAGAAATATGACGTTTAGCGGAGCAGAAATCCGGTTGAAGTGTCCCGGTATGATAGTCACCTGATCCTGCTACTAGAATTTGTTTTTACTGATGATGAAAATCTAGTTGCTGCCTTTACCAATAAATGATTTGAAAGTAGAGATGGAGAGAATTGCGCCTTCACGTTGGAGTCCTGAGTGAATCGTCCCGGAGATGAAAAGCGTTTTCGATAGAGAGTGTGTGAGGACCTCCTGACAAATACCCCCATCTTTTGAAAAGAGAGGAAGAAGCATACGATAGATGACCACGATCGAGACCCCTGTCAGCCTAAGCTGTTGAGTACCAGCTACCTTAGAAAGAAGGAACGAGACCCCATGCCCGATGAGAGCGTCGAGACCCGTGTTTCAGTGCGGTTAGCATCCAATTGAGTGAGTGTTAATAATTTTGTTTTGTTCAGACCCCACCACTCTAAATGAAAGGTTAGTGTGAGAATAGTGTTTTAAAAGATAATTTTGATGGATAGGAGTTCTTGGCTATGAGTTAGTTTAATAATTATATGCTCCCTGAATCCAAAAAGTATAGGATAAACGATATACATCTCATTGAATATAATTTAAAAAGAAATGCTAAAAGTAAATGAAAAATGAGTAATTTGTGTACTAAGTTTTTTTGGTGATATTGATATTGATTTAAATTGTAAATAGTAGTGTTGTAAATAAATTAGTTTTTTTTTTTTGTAAATATGAAAATTTAGTCAGTCATCCTTGTGTTTGTAGTTGATCTAAAGGAAGGTTTAGAAGCAAAGTTTGTTTGACCTGTTCGTTTGCCAAATTGTCTAGAACCTTGGGTTGTATTCAACCAAATAAATAATAAAACACAACGCACCCAAATAATGTCTATAAATAAATAATTTGTACTAACCAAAATAATTTACGAATCACGCCCAAAATAAATATTTAAGACAGGCAATACGATATTAGCATATATTTGCACTCTTGTCATTCCAGTCGAAATGGCGCTCCCAGTTCATATATTTCAAATCCTGCCTGTTTTAGAAATAAAACCCCTATATTATAAAACTCAATTCTCTTTTAATTTATGCAGAGAAAATCTAGATTTCTGAAACACAAGCAAACAAAATAAATAAATAAAGGGAAACTTTTCTCTCTGGTTACCAGAAGCATAAAATGAATAATTTTTTCTCTTTTGATAAAATGTTACCTTTGGCGTCACTGCGAGAGATGAATATCTCTTTTGAAAATCCCGATCGGATTTCGAGATAAGATTTGCACTTTGAATAAACTACACAATCAAATATAATCACGTTTTAAAAAACCACCTGAGTCAAAATAAGTTTTGAATTCTATACACAACTAAAAAACAGATGGTCGGATTATGAAATATACATACGATGAATTAACTATTTATCTTATTTACAAATGCCGTGAAACATGTTACAACAAACTATAAAGGAGGAATTGTAAAGTTTGTTTAAGTAATCGAATATTTTCTCGTAATCAACAAGGAACTCGGAAACATACCCAACTCTAGAAAAGAAAATAGCACCGTAGTTTTGAAATATTTCCGCATTTTCAGATTTATTTCTAGTATATTTTCTTTTTATTTTTTTTAATTAAAAGCGTCAATACATGATTGGATTCATCCAGACCTGTAACTATATTAATGGGCAAACACTGATTCTAAAGTAAAACGTCCTTCAATTACGAATGCGTGCTAAATTCATTTATAATAAAGCCTTCACCCTTTCTGTAACCTATAAAGCGTTCCTACTGTATTATAATCATAAATGTCCAGCCCAGATATCGGTTCGGGAGGGGTAAATATTTTTATGAATGTGTTTGTATTTTGCACACGTAATCAAAGAGCTTAATAGCGGTACTATTGGACATAACGTCTCTTTATTAAGTGTATTAAATTATTTTCCTCATTTTTCTTGAATTTTTGAAAAAATATTGAATGAAATATTCCAAATGCTTCACTTATCATTTGTCTTCAAATTTATAAATCCTAATATCCCTTAGATTTGATTTGCAGTTCCTCTTCAAATGTTGTTTTTAGTTTCGCCTGATTTGGACTTCTAATTCCGCATGATAAATTGCATTCTAAAAAAGCCACTGTTCAAGATGTCTAACGGCTGTTAGTTGAAGGTGCAGCTAGCTCGAATAAAGGTGTTATTAAGGTTAACTTAGAGTAAACATCTAAACCACAATAGGATTCTGCGGGTAAACCATCTTTTACGCTGTGACTGCATGACTAATAATGTTGGAACTCGCAAACTGAACAGACACCATTCCCAGAGTAAAGATGTTAATATTCGGAGGACTCTGCCATAGCATGGATCAAGGAGAGATCAACTAAATTTTAATATATTTAATGTTAAGTATGTCTGCGTAGATTATCCTATTATTTTACTAACAAATTCATTCGTTTAGTCCCCTTAAAGCCATTACAAAATTCTAAAAGCCTAGTCCTCATTAAATTAAGTTTAGTTAGCCTCAAATGAAAATTAGGTGATAACCAATGTAACAATTATATTTGTTGTTTTTTTCTCTAGCATCGGTTTATCTGCTCTGCATCAGTATTTCAATAACTAAGATTTAATAAAAGTCAAAGATTATCAGGCAAGAGGGATGTTATAACAAAAACTTGAAGTGATAATTGTCATCACAAGAAACGTTCAAAGAAAAGAGCAAATAAAATTATGTCCACCATATGCTTAACAACTTAGCATTAAGAAGCATTGTGACTCTTTCAAAGAAGATTTGATAGGTTCTAGACAGGTTTTCGACATCACTGTAAAAAAACCAACTATGCAAAGACATCAGGTTGAAAATAATCAAATTTTGAAGGTAAATCTCAAATATGGGTAGCGTCTATTTATTTAAATAAGGCTCTATGTTATGCCACAGGAAAATTTTACACGTATGCTCACTCGTCCCATGAAGCTTAATTTATTTTATTTTATTTATATTTTTTAACACTACAGGCACTTAACCCCGAGGATATATGAACCACAAATTTTGCAGGCTACTGTATTATATGGATCCCACTCTAAATTAGCCAATATTGCTCTTTATCAGGGAACAGCCAGAACATTCCTGCCTCGGCCAGGATTCAAACTCGGGCCCTTACGGTGGAGCTTGCTCACTAACCATCATTTAATGAGGCCAAACGCCATTCATTTTTAACCCTAATTATTTTCTAAACGTTTTTATTCTCAATTAACATACAGGTATTTTACGTGCAATAAAGACAGCTCAAACATTATGATGGGTCATTGGGATGAACTTTTTTTTCGGCGAAAAAGCTTTAATAAATTGTAAGCTTTAAAATAACCATATTTCCTACCATATTTCTTTTATGTTAACAACTGATTAAGTTATTAAATTCTTAAGTTTCTATTAAGTTATTTTTTAACTAATTAATTTAAGTTATTTTTTACTGGAAAAATTTAATTTCTAAAACCAGCTACATATTATTTATCAATTACATCCTTTTTTATATATATTACTTCAGATATTTTATACGTTTATTTTAAACAAAAATCAATTTACTATGTTATCAAAACATAAAGCTGCATTCTAAAGAAAATTTTATGTTGATCTGGCAGTGAAAAATCTTTTTTTCAATACTTCTACACCTATTTATGTTTCTTTAATCTGTGTAATTTAAAAATCTGTACATTAACATACGCCTGTGTATGTTCAATATTAAAGAGGGGACATGCCTATATTAAATATCACAAGGTATTTTGTAACATGATTTATAAGGGAAAAATCAAGGTTCGGTTTGAAGCGCTACGGTCAACTTTTTGCTACACGAGGCCTAATTATACCGGGAGTTACAGTTTAAAGCCGATTCCGAACGATTACAAACATCTATACCAACAGTGGGACTCGAACCCACAGGATCTGAAGCGAATGCCAGCGCCCTAGCCATTCGGCCATATCCTGGCATGTAAAAAATCAAGACATTTTTTTAAAGGAGATATTCCGAAATATTGCCTGATTATCTGAAGGTAACCCAGGTAATATCCTTAACTTCTTCTTGCGTAGAGCGTGACTGGCCAAGAAAGTGAAAAAAAAAAAACTGATATGAGTAGGAACTGAAAAAGTAAGATGTTGCCGAGCTGAGTTGTAAATTTAACCTCCCCCTCGAACTCTTACAATGAATGGAAGGGATCAGCTGATTCATCCAGGTCCTAGCTCGCTGAGCAAAACCTGTCGTTTCATCCTCCCCTTGCAAAACTAACAAAGAAAGAGGTCTGTGGCGGTCATTAATATAGCTTCCAAGAAGACCGGGCGGCCTGCGTGCTACTACGGCTCCCAAAACCCGAACCGAAACTCCAGTAGGTGGGATGCCGTCCAGTCCACCCACTATTTGGCAAGTATCCCCTTTTTTTGCGCGACCTGGAGACTCTGCGCCCATAATTCGCACCTTTTGATTTTTAATTATACGCTGGCACTAGACTTTCTGCTCACGTGCCGTTTCCGTGTTAGCCGAAGCAGCCGCCGGCGCGCGGCGGTCCCTTTGTGCTACCTTATACGGCGAGTAGGAAAGGGACGATTACTACCTTCGATTACAACCCCGATCCCCCCCCCCCCCCATCCTCGTCATTGCTCTCTCTACATCTGCCGGTGAGGCAGAACGGAAGTGTGTTGAAACGGTCCTCGCACCCGAAATGCTCCAGAGTTGACAATTATCGACTCTTCATAAACAACGGAAAGAATTTTCTCTTCAGCGTTTGATTCCTGCACTTCGTCCTGTGGTCAGGACTCAGGACTACTCTGAAATTAATGCGTCAGAACTGGCGAAAGAGAGTTGCACAAATATATAAACATCAAAAACCTCAACGCAGTGAACATTTCAAAAGGCTAACATAGACTGGTGTACTTTCCCGTTTAAAGTTCCAAAAGGGAGCAAAGTCACTGGAAATTTTTATTGCAACTGATGTTGACAAATTGCATTTTTGTTATGCTGCCAGCAAAAAATGTTCCTCGTAAAGTAGTAACGTGCATTAGTCCAGGCATGAAACGATCTCCAACTTGATGAGACAACATTTTGTGAAAATCACATCAACAACTGCATCAAAACTTTAAACGTAAACTTAAGTCACCTTGTAACTAAAGCTTCTTTGTAACGTGGCAGTATCAACATAAGAATATTTCAAGACTCATCATTTAAATCAATGGAATTCCCCTTTCCAATTATTACATAGTGTGGTCATGTAACTGCCATAGAATCGTTACAATAAAACGTCCCAAATAAGTGCCTAAAAAAAAAAACATTTCTACATTGCTTCAACGTGGTTACAGCATGACTGAAATGTCACAACGATTTTTACACTTATGTGTGTGTTGTGACTGATGCCCCTTGACCGACGGTATATTGTCAGTTCAACTCCATAATGGTTATTGGGCGAAGTGGTGCGGCTTCGGTTTATAATAGCACCACAAGGGTTGGAGTTCGACTTGGCTAAAGGACTGGCCCCGTAATTTTGAGCCGAGTCAAGTGACCGGAACACTTGACCCCACACCTCCAGAGGTAAATTTGAGAACTTTGAGGACATTGTAGCCACGACAGATTTTCGTGCACCAGCCGCCGTTAGTGTACACGGCAGTGGATTTGTCAGCGATCGGCATCGAACCAGAGACGTTCAGATCATTGGCCTGCTGCATTTGACAACCGGGCCACTGTGCCCACTTATACTGTGACTTAATGTTACCCTTATGCCATGTTCTACAGCTGTACGGCCATAGTGTGAAATTAAAATAGTGTATTTCTTTTGCTATAGTTTAGAGTCCGGATAACAAAGTTCACAAAATTATCGAAAATAATATATAAATAGCCCTCAAAGCTAGTGTATCACGAAAAACCGCAAACCATAGGAATCCAGCGAATAAGCGAATGAGATTACAGTCCGAGATACATGATCGACGTTCAGCGGGGTTTGTATTCAGAATGTGCAGATTTCAAAATCTGTTACTGTCCTCGGCAGCGCATTTTGTTTAAGAACTGGTCATTTATAACCTAATTCATGTATAGTACTTACTATACAAGAAATGACAAAATACGTATAAATCTCATGCTCTAAGATGAAAACAAAATATATCTATGCATCCGCAGAATACACAACAGCTGTCATATACGAAGGTTTTGCCCTCACTATGAGCTCTGTAAATGGCGATCACAGTCGAGAAGGACGCAATTTTATTTTCAGAATTATTCTATACTTTTATTGTTGACGGAAGTAATTCCCGTTTATCAATCTCATGTAACAAACACAAAAACAATCAAGTTATCATCAATTAACTTTGCGAAATTTATATAAAGTTATTTTGTTGAACATCTAGAGATTTAGGATGCTTAGATAGCATTACGATAGAAAATCTAAATTTTGAGCCCCAAATCAAGAATATTAAGTTTTTTTTCATTGCGGTGAAAAATGCTGTCAAAATTCCGTCAAGAATTAAATAAATGCTGTCACTAATAAATTTTTAAAAGAGTACTGCGTATGGATTTGAAACGTCTTCAGACACTCGTTGGTTAGGATATGCTAAGATGAGAAAATTGAAGGGGGAATCTTTAAATCAGTGGTAGGGGCAAAAGATGCCCATTATTTTCCATATACAAGGTAATCAATATAAAAGCTGGCGAAGGAAAAGAACAAAATATCATTCCAATTCATGAGCACTCCATTACAGGAATCTCTCGCGTGTTTACATCAGTCATGAACTCGTTAGCAGGGGTGTGTCCAGGAGAAAGCGTGCCCTGATTCAATCGTTCGTACATAATTCAAAATAAAAAGTGAATTTGCTAATTTAAAACGTTAAAAAAGAATGCAACTATATTGACACTTAAATTTTTAAATTTTATTGATTTGTCTATTTATTCTTTACCAAGGTCTCATTTTATTAAAATCATAGAATAAAAGAATGTACAAAATCCTCTCTATTGCATGTTACTCCTTCTGGTGCTGCATGCGGCTTTGGGTTATCACGCGTTTTCCTCAAGTTCAAGTGATGCGAGGAATTCTCCTTTATATATTCCTTTTGTTCATACTTTCCATCTTCCTTGCTGAAGCCAGTTACTCAGTATATTGGCTTGTAAGTATTCATTTAATTATTCCCACGACGATGCTGAATTCTTTGTGCAACAGGAATTTTTGTCGCATATTTACATAATGATCCATTATAATTCCCTCTAACGACCGGATTGGCCAAATGGTTAGAACGCCGACGATCCAGCTCAGAATCTGTGAGTTCGAGTCCTACTGCTGGCATGGATGTTTGTAATCGGTCGGAATTGCGTTTTGACAGTAGGTCCTGGTCTAATTAACCTTTGAGTAGAAAAGGTGGCCATAGCACTCTCAGCCAGCTCAATCCAACGGCCGGAAGTCGCTATAACAACCATTTCCTGAAACCACGATCACACCCTTTTCTCCTAATCTCAAGGATGGTTTTCTACCACGTAAATTATGCTGGTGATGGGAGGCAGGTTTATGTTTCACTGTTGAAAATGACAGCATGTTACACAGTGGCAAATCATAGGAAACTAACGGTAATGGTTTTAATACCAAAGTGGGTAACTATGATGAGCACACAAAATTAAAATTTTAAACTGTGTTTTCCTCCAAAAACTGTAATGTTTTTGCGGTTCTCCTATCTTGGGATCCATGTATCTTCCTATATTAATGCTTCAATGATTTTTGCTGCCTTTTTACCACATTTTTCAGCGCCGTTGAAACAACATTTCAATGAAATATTATGTTGACCTTGAATCTGGCTTTCTTCTATGAAATATTATTATAGCTGTACGTCATTATTACATAATGTTCCCTCCCACTAACCTATTTTACCATTTTTATATTAACTCGCTTTCTTGTTTGTGTGTTTGTCCAGTACAAATCTTGCAATCGATTTTTAACTAACTTCCCGACTAGCTAGACATTTGAAACTTTTAGAATAGCTCAGAACACGATGACAATCTTTTAATACTTTTAGCCATCTTTAAGGAGATTTGAATTCATTTTCAGTTAATTTTGTTGTTTGAAAATCTGTTATAATTGCTCTTGTTACTACGCATTTGATCATTTTCTCTCAAGATGATGGGATAATTCATCAAAAAAATTTTTAAAAAGTATTTATTAATACATAGAATTGTCAAGTTTATGATTGAACAGAAAATTTAAAAACGTGGTATATAAAAGTTCTTTTTATCTTGAAATTATTTCTTATAAGCAGATCAACCATACGTTTGAATTCACTTGATATGATTTAAAAACTACCCCTTTTCGCTCTAAAAAAGCATTTTATGTGGCTTTTAATTGTATAGGAATATAATAAAAGGAGCGTATTGACAGGTTACAGCTGACTGGGTTTCATTTACCGCCTAAATTCTAACTTCATAGAAATTGTTTCATGCAACTTAAAATAGACAAATGAATAAATTTGAAATTATAAAAAATTACAATAGTCATATCAGCAAAGGATCTAATCATTTTACGATTAGGATGAACAAGCTACATCTGAAATATATTTACAAATAAACGTTTATCATCTGCTGATATATGTGAAACGTTTATCAACTGCTGTAAAGTTAATGTGCCCTTCTAAAATTATAAAAAAATATATCTGTGTTTGTTGTGCAAAGGGTGTTAAGTCCAAAATGGACAAAAATCATTTATCAAAGCAAGCATGTTTGAAAAATCAAGGTCTACTGAAGGATACAGAAAGCTAAGTCCAATTCCACTTCTAAATATTTTTATTCATCAGAGAAAATTTGAGATATGTGAAACAAAACACAAACATGTTAGTGTTAAAGGGGTTATGTCCCAATCAAGAACTTAACACTCTTTACTCAACAAAAATAAAATTGGAAAAATTTACTTTTTTTTTAAAATTAAAAATTAAACTTAAAAAAACTGACTTTACTAAAGCCGTTTTTTTTTTTCAATCCCGATTTTCTCAAAACTGCGATTTTGGACTTCACATTCTTTACACTGCAAACACAGATATGTCAGTCTTAAGTGCAATATCCCAAAATGACTAATATGCACTAACTAATAAACTGAAAAGTACAATGCAATATAAATCTACCCTCGGAGAACTATTTGTATTATACTCCGTATAAAGTATTTATGTGTGTTATTTATACAGAAATATTTAAAATGTAGTTTTGATGAATGAGCCGAGCCAAAAACGAAGCTATTATTAGGAAAATTCCTCACTTTCTGGGCTGCAGCTTTGCCAAAAGTAATCATTCAAATAATTTGTTACTTTGACAGGTTTCTTTTTTCTCCCATTATAATTACTATGATGCGGGTGAAATTTTCGTCATGTTTAGAGAGAACTAATTGTATGAAATTACACAATGCTCTTTTATAGAAGATTATTTTTTAGTACTATGAAAAAGTTCTTCGAACTCAATTTCAACTTTAATTTTTTGCACGAAATCCTAGGCACGGGACTTTATTAACGATAAACGCTAAAGATGCATTTCTGAGAAAAGAGTAATTATCAAGAAACGTGTGTCTTTGTTTAAAATTTCACAGCATAAAGTTTGAATTAATATTACCGTCATTACTGTTATAGAAAATATGGGTTTGCTGATAATTTTTAACTATTTTTAGAACAATTTTGCCTCAATATAATTAATGGTTTAAATCAGGGAATCCAACGAGGTCCAGGTGGACCCCTTGGGGGTCGATGGAAGTTTAAAAAGGGTCTATAGTATTTCAGGTGTCTATTGGGGGTCGATGATAATTTTTTCTGTTTTAAAGTTTAATTTTTTAGGAATGTAATTATTAGATAATAATATTCGTTTTAATATGTATAAATACAGATTTGCATAGGGCGGAGTGATCCACCCATCTAAAGTCGAATGTCAGGACGCTTTTGTATACGTGTCGAATGAAATTATATTATAATTACATATAAGTCAGTAAAATTGTTTAGTAAAATATATATTTATATTCGTTATGTTAGTAATTGTGACTATGTGATGATAAGTAATTTTAGGCCAAACATTAAAAAAATTGTATCAATGCATCAAGCAAAACCACCACATTAATTGAAATCGAACTTTAGTGCAATTACAATGTGTGTTTCTAAAATCTTGTTTATATTTGTGAAAAAATTAAAATTAAAATAGTACAAAAATAATAAAATATAAACCTTATGAACCACTTTTTCTAATTTTTTGTCCATATTCTTAGTCAAATTGTTATCTTTAAGTGTTGTATGTGCAATTATTAGTATTATAATTATGTTGTATGCTGCATATTATAGAGAAAAATGTGAGGGGGGGGGGTGTCTATGAAGAAAATCATTCTTTTAAAAGGGATCGATGTAGGAAAATGGTTTGGAACCCCTGGTTTAAATCAAAATTGGACGTCTAATCTAATACCCGTTTCTTTTCGACTGTCAGCCTACAACTAGATCCCCCCCCCCCCCAGCTTTACATAATCTATCTGCTATATTAGATTTGAATTAAGAAAGAGATTATTTTAACAATCTAGGGCACAACAGTCGATTGGTTACGCATCGGAATATTATGAAAGAATATGATTAAAATATATCTCTTTTGACATTTTTGCAGAACATTAAACAATAATTTGAATGTAAGTGTGCTAGACTTTTCAGTTCATTTGTGCTCGACTTGCATTAGGATCTGAAAATTAAATAATTCTGCTATTTTTTTTTCATAATTTATATTGACCTCAAATACCATTATTTTTATGAAAAAAAAACCTTTTCCACGTATTTTTCGACTTTCTTAAATTTTCATTTTCCATTTTACGCAGAACTATGCGAAACCTTTACTGAAACTTTACTAGTAACGCGAAACCTTTACTGAAACGTTTTTTTGGATACTATGGACAAAAATTAAAATGCCTCAAGCCATAAAATAAGTCACCTTTTTATTATATTTATATTATATGAAAACTCACAATATACTTCCGTTTCTCTTCATTTCTATGATTTTCATGAGAAATTCTATATCATGTTCTGTGTTCAGCCAGACGCCTAAGATAAAAAAAAGTCAAGTAACAATATATTTTTAACTTCTTAAGATTTAAATTTTGGTTTATTACATTGTATACAATTGATATAAATATATATAAGGGTATTGTGGTTCATCATTCAGATGGATGATTTTATGTTATGGCCAGAAATGTTACTTTCGAATTAAATGCAAAATCTTAGCGCCTTTATTGCATTTCAATCTGATGTTTATCTTCGAAATCAGTGGATACCGGTTATTGTTCTTTTTTATTCTTGTTATTGCCTATTTTGCTTAAAGATATTCTACTTCCATGATTTTAAGATATTTTAAATGACAAAATAGGAAAGCATTTCTCTTTGGAATATTTTATATTATATTATTTAAGTATACATTAATTAATGAATTATTTTTTATAATAGATTAGATAATAGTTCAATCTCCATTAAATACTCTATAGCCAAAAATATTCTTTTGAATAACAGTATTCTGTCGTTATTTTGAATAAAATTTGAACATCCTCTGTATTTTAAGGTTTCAAAGAAATAATTCAAAAAGATATAATTTTAAAAAAAAGAAATAATTCAAAATGATTTTACACCGCAACAGATTTTTCTTCCTTTAAAATAATCCCATAAAATTATAATTGTTTCTCTTTAGGTACTTTTATACTGAAAAAACACAAACATTTAGTTACATTTACAAAAAAAAAAAATCAAAAACATCAAAACTTTTTGATTTAAACAAACACTAAAAGTCTGTTGGGAGGAGGGGAGGGGGAAGCCATAACGTCTTTCTTCCTACAGCCCTATCCTATCTTTAGGGATAATGGACTTAAGTATGAAGGACTTAATGTGCCCATAAGCATCACAGAAAGAAAAACTGTGTCATCTCAGTCATTTATATACCAGTATAATATTAACTGGGATAATAATTACTGTATAGTGTTCCATAACTTCTATTTACTCTTACATTTGCAATCTACTCTTACTTTCTATCCCAAATTTGGTGATGGTGTTTTTTAGGAGGGGATAAAAGGAACAAAATTTCAACAAATTTCATGAATTTACAGGATTCTGACGAATATAAAGTACACTGCTGGCCACTGTAAATGCAACACCCTGAAGGAAACATGCAAATAACATGAAATTTACAACATGCATTAGCGGAGGTGAGATATGCAAATGATTAGAATTTCAGCACAGACGCACATCACGCGCGCCTGTGGCGCCACTTCAAAGCGCTATTTAAGGCTTGGAGATTTCAACGATTTCAAGTTCGGCAATTGTGTTTTTCTTGTGGTTTTTTCAAAAAAACGATCAATTATGCCTCGTCGAAAACAGCGATCATCTTTTGATCAAGTATCCGATTTCGACAGAGGAGGGAAAGTGGCCTACCGAGATTGTGGATTATCTTTCAGGGAAATCGGTAGTCGTGTTGGACGAAACCAAACAACTGTAATGCGGATATGTGATCGTTGGATGCAGGAGGGTACGAAGGACCGGCGTGTTCGATCGCATCCACCTCAGCGCACCACTTCACGTGATGACAGGCAAATTGTGCGCATGGCAGTGACGGGTCGCTCAGTCACATCACGAACCATAGCACAGCACATGCAGTCTGTAATGCATCATCCAGTGTCTGCGCGTACCATTCGACGCCGTTTACAGCAGAGTGGTCTGTCCGCAAGACGTCCATTGCTTTGTCTACCCTTGACGCAGAACCACAGACGTCTCCGCCGCCAATGGTGCGATGACAGAAGGATGTGGACGGCAGAATGGAGTGAAATTGTCTTTACTGACGAGTCACGCTTCTGTCTGCAACACTACGATGGTCGCATTCGAGTCTGGAGACACCGTGAAGAGAGGATGCTGAACAGCTGCGTTATGCACCGCCACACTAGTCCTGCACCGGGTATTATGGTATGGGGCGGTATTGGATATCACTCTCGCACACCTCTAGTACGCGTTGCCGGTACTTTAAACAGCCAGCGCTACATCTCCGAGGTGTTGGAGCCAGTTGTCCTTCCTTACCTTCAGGACTTGCCCACAGCCATATTTCAACAGGATAATGCGCGACCACACGTGGCACGCAATGTCCAACGGTTCTTCGTCAATCGCCAGATTGAATTGCTTCCCTGGCCGCCTCGCTCTCCGGATCTTTCGCCGATATAAAACATGTGGTCCATGGTTGCTCTACGATTGACCCAGATTCCATCCCCAGCTGCCACAGCAGATCAACTTTGGCAACGTGTGGAAGATGCTTGGTCTGCTGTACCCCAAGAACTCATCCAAAGTCTCTTTGAATCAATGCTGAGGCGTGTGGCAGCGGTGATCTGCAACAATGGCGGCTACTCTGGCTACTGATTTTGGCAGGAACCACACTTCACAGAAGTCTATAAATTTAATCATTTGATACTTGGTCAACATGTTATCTACAAAATAAATTTTGTTGTGATATCTCTTGTCTGTCTTGGTGTTGCAATTTGGGTGGCCAGCAGTGTATTTAATTTAACCAAGAGTTATTCAAACTGGGAGATCGGGAAGGGGCTTGTTTGGGATTTATTTTACGTCCACTGAATACAGTTACAAAATAACGTTACAATGACACTACATTTCGAATGGGGAACTATTCCTTTGCTCTGAGACTAAATACCATAGTATTTGAAATTGGAACAACATATGTCAGAGGTTAATCACTTGGATGTCATCAGTGATTGCTGTTAAGTTTGCCCAACAGTTGAAAACGTGATATCACAAGTGATGTGAGGAAACAAATATCATAAGGTGTCCTTGCTTATGGCATTAAACAAGTGGTAGTAAGATGCACTGTCATTGAATTATCTATATATATAAAACAGTTCCGTAACTGACTGACTCACTGACTGACTGATTGACTGACTGACATACAACGCACAGACCAAACCGCTGGACCTAAAGGGTTGAAATTTTGCATGGCGATTCTTCTCATAGTGTAGGGGTGCACTAAGATTTTTGAAAAATTCTTGTTAGATTTTTTAAAATTAAATTTTTAAGCTGTTTTAGTAACTTTTTTAAAGTTTGCATTTAAAATAATAATTTGAGGGTTATGAAATTTAATCACGAGAAAGATCATAAAAATTCCTTTAAAATGAAATCTTTTTCGAATCTTTACCTCCATTTTCTGAATTTTGGTGAATTTTTATAGATTAAATTTTAGAATTTCATTTATTAAATGCTGATCACGTGATTTCTTTTTCTGGTACTTTAAATAAATTTATCGTCACGTTCATAACAATGAAATAGACAAAAAAATATTTTTTCCCTTGCTAATGCGGCAGACGATTGGACATTATCCAAAAAAATATTAAAATACAGTAAAAGATATGTTCCTCAAACTGTACTATATTAACTGTATTATTTTCTTTAGCATGTCCTATTGGATTTAATTTGTATATTTTCTTCTGCATTATTTTGTCTATAAAAATATCTCTTACGATTTTTTTATAAATATATATATTTTTTTTTTACATCAGTTGTATACATTGATCGTCGTATTTATTATACATATATATATATATATATTTATATTTTTGGCATTAATTGCATACATTAAGCGTTGTATTTAATTTGAATGTACTCCGTAGCGAAGTGCGGGTTTTCAGCAAGTTATATATATAACAGTATATGATCAGTCTTTCATTCTCACAACTGACCTAAAAGACCCATTACTTCGTAAATTTTTGTCTTGACAACAAACAACAAAGCAAAACAAGAGGTAATCCTTTTACTCCGGATATTACATCGAAATATAGAAAAAAATATATGAGACTTACTTCATGTTTCTAGGTTCATATTTTAACAAAGGCGGTTTTCTCTAATCAAATTTGATGCATTGTGTGAGAATGAATAAATAAAAAAATGAAATTTCGAAATCAATTTCATTGTTCCCTTGTAATGCTGAATTTATGACATTTCAAAGAATGTTTTCAGAAAGTCCCGATAACGATCCTTTTGATAACACTCTTAGATCGGAATATGAATTTTTAACGCTTTAGTGGTCGAGTTTTCAGTCATTTAGGCACCTCAGTCCATTCTCACTTCATCATCCATCACTGCACTCTATAATTTTGTTCGACGGGATAAAAATACTCTATTACCCTACAAGATATTAGGTTTTATTCTTATAAAGGTTGACGTTTGGTCACTTATATGTACATTATTCTACAGATTTGTTTCATAAAAATGAATACATGAACGAGGAAACTGCTCAAATCAACAAACGTAAAATTTATCTTTATTTCTTCTTGTTAATCTTGTTTCTCATTGAGAAATTTCATCTTTAGACGATCACACTTATTTTGCAATTATTTCTATACAAGGTCAGATAAATAAAAAAAAATTACTAGGAGACTCGTTTGATACACGAGCTACAAACAATCACGACATTCTAAAAACACTCCATTACCCTACAAGATATTACGTTTTATTCTTATAAAGGTTGACGTTTGGTCACCTATATGTACATTATTCTACAGATTTGTTTCATAAAGATGAATACATGAACGAGGAAACTGCTCAAATCAACAAACGTAAAATTTATCTTTATTTCTCCAATTTAATTTTGTTTCTCATTGAAAAATTTCATCTTTCGGCGATCACACTTATTTTGTAATTATTTCCGCACTAGGTCAGATGAATAAAACAATTACTATAAGACTCGTTTGATACACGAGCTACAAACAAACACGACATTCTAAAAATTATACGGTCAAGTTTGTATATACGAGTTTACAGACGCAAATAAACTCCTCTCACGGAAAGTTTTTATCCAGAGAAAACATTTCATGATTGTGAAATGATTGTGAAATTTCACCTATAAGGAGACACAAAATAATTAGCATTGATTAGATCAATCACACGCATAGATGAAATCTTCCATATCAAACCGGTTTTGCAATTATGCAGCTACGTAACAATGCAAACATTGGGGTGGGGAGGGAATACAAAGAGTATTACCAAATAATTATTGGACAAATATTTTTGTATACAACATATTCAAACATATCTTACTACAAAGAGAAAATCATTTAGGATTTGTCTCCCAAATGATTATAGAATCATCTCATTTATTCTTTTATTTTTTAAACAAATATGTATGAATATATATACACTGAAGTGCCACTGAATTAGGGATACCTACCTAATAACGAGTTGGACCTCCTCTGGTCTTGATAACGGCTGCCACACGACGAGGCATAGATTCAACAAATTTCTGGAAACGTTCCACGGGAATGGCTTGCCAAATATTGGCTAAAGCTGTCCATAATTCAGTAAGGTTCTTTGGTGCTGTGTGATGGCCTTTCACGCCTTGTTCCAAAACATCCCAAAGATGCTCAATAGGATTTCAGTCTGGGCTTCTAGGTAGCCAATTCATGACAGAGAAGTCAGAGGAATGCTCATCCAACCAGCCAGTAGCCAACCGGGACTTGTGAGAGGTACAGTTGTCTTGCTGGAAAACTCCATTACCGTGCGGATAACGGAACAGCATAAACGGATGGAGGTGATCACCCAGGAACTCTACGTACCAAATTGCATTGAGGGAGGTTGGTACACGCACCAAAGATCCCAAACTGTGCCACGAAAAAACACCCCAGACCATGATTGAGCCACCATGCCCTTGTACAGTTCCAGCCAGGCATGCAGGATCCATGGCTTCATGAGCCTGACGCCATATTCTCAGCCTCCCGTCGGCGTTAAGTAGTCGGAATCGAGACTCATCACACCATGCTACTCGTTTCCAGTCCTCCACACTCCAGTCTCTGTGCTCTCTTGCCCAGGCAAGACGTGCAGCCCGATGTCGAGTATAGAGCAATGGTACTCTCGTAGGTCGACGGCTCCCGAAACCCATACGGTGAAGCGAGCGTTGCACAGTCCGTTTACTGACTGTACGACTGGCACCGTCATTAAACTGGGTGGTAATTTGAGCTAATGTTTGGCTTCGCTGGCTACGTACAATACGCCTGAGCCGTCTCTCACCACGCACTGTCAAGGCTAATTGTCCTTTGCATTTTGCCCGATCGCTAGTTTTTTTTTACACCATCCATGTATTCTTGGTATACTCTTGACACTGTCGACCTTGAAAATCCTAGCTGTCTGACGATTTCGGAAATTGAATGGACCATGCGTCGCGCACCAACGATTTGTCCGCGATCGAAGGCGTCTAAATCAGGCAGTTTACCCAAACTGGCAATTCCAACAACTAATTCAGAACAACCACAGTACGCGCTATATATGCAGTTACCACAACACCCTCACTTGCGCATACATGATGCGCAGCGCTACACAATTTGCATAGGCTTTGCTATCCCTAATTCAGTGGCACTTCAGTGTATATGACAGGGAGCGTGTTTTGCTCCTGTGTAAGACGATATTATGCAGTCAATACGTATATTAAAATAAATGGGCGAGTGGCGAGACCATGAAGGAAGTAATCCATTTCGTATTAAATCCAACTTTATTAGACTTCACAAGTTGACCGCTCTCCAGGTTGATCTCCGCGTTTCGCCATTTTATAATCTATCCGGCACGAATGGCGCGAGCTTCCGCTCTCAACGAAATTCGCCGACAATCTGCCGCCAAAAACATAATTCCCTCCGAGCTCCTGCTGCACGCGCATGTGCAGACCCCAATCTTGGTCATCTGGACCTTTAATATCGCTGATCTTGCAATTTAACTTCGCGCCCAAAACCTTTACACTTCTAAAAATAAATCCTCTCGCCTAGAATTATTCGCTTTGCGCTCAAGTCGCTTTTAAAAGCTGATTTTCCCCACAACAAAATACGCGCGCTTTGTAAATGAAATGTTAGATTCTTAGTATTTTAAGCCCCCTTTCCCCGTACTTCTCAACTATATTTTGACAGTTCAGTTATGTTTTGATACACACACACACACACACATATATATATATATATATATATATATATATATATATACACTGCTGGCCACCCAAATTGCAACACCAAGAAAGACAAGAGATCTCACAACAAAATTTATTTTGTAGATAACATGTTGACCAACTATCAAATGATTAAATTTATAGACTTCTGTGAAGTGTGGTTCCTGCCAAAATCAGTAGCCAGAGTAGCCGCCATTGTTGGAGATCACCGCTGCCACATGCCTCGGCATTGATTCAAAGGGACTTTTGATGAGTTCTTGGGGTACAGCAGACCAAGCAGCTTCCACACGTTGCCAAAGTTGATCTTCTGTGGCAGCTGGGGATGGAATCTGGGTCAATCGTAGAGCAACCATGGACCACATGTTTTCTATCGGCGAAAGATTCGAAGAGCGAGGCGGCCAGGGAAGCAATTCAATCTGGCGATTGACGAAGAACCGTTGGACAATGCGAGCCACGTGTGGTCGCGCATTATCCTGTTGAAATATGGCTGTGGGCAAGCCCTGAAGGTAAGGAAGGACAACTGGCTCCAACACCTCGAAGATGTAGCGCTGGCTGTTTAAAGTACCGGCAATGCGTACTAGAGGTGTGCGAGAGTGATATCCAATACCGCCCCATACCATAATACCCGGTGCAGGACTAGTGTGGCGGTGCATAACGCAGCTGTTCAGCATCCTCTCTTCACGATGTCTCCAGACTCGAATGCGACCATCGTGGTGTTGCAGACAGAAGCGTGACTCGTCAGTAAAGACAATTTCATTCCATTCTGCCGTCCACATCCTTCTGTCATCGCACCATTGGCGGCGGAGACGTCTGTGGTTCTGCGTCAAGGGTAGACAAAGCAATGGACGTCTTGCGGACAGACCACTCTGCTGTAAACGGCTTCGAATGGTACGCGCAGACACTGGATGAGGCGTTACAGACTGCATGTGCTGTGCTATGGTTCGTGATGTGACTGAGCGACCTGTCACTGCCATGCGCACAATTTGCCTGTCATCACGTGAAGTGGTGCGCCGAGGTGGATGCGATCGATCACGCCGGTCCGTCGTACCCTCCTGCATCCAACGATCACATATCCGCATTACAGTTGTTTGGTTTCGTCCAACACGACTACCGATTTCCCTGAAAGATAATCCACAATCTCGGTAGGCCACTATCCTTCCTCTGTCGAACTCGGATACTTGATCAAAAGATGATCGCTGTTTTCGACGAGGCATAATTGATCGTTTTTTTGAAAAACCACAAGAAAAACACAATTGCCGAACTTGAAATCGTCGAAATCTCCAAGCCTTAAAAACGCTTTGAAGTGGCGCCACAGGCGCGCGTGATGTGCGTCTGCGCTGAAATTCTAATGATTTGCATATCTCACCTCCGCTAATGCATGTTGTAAATTTCATGTTATTTGCATGTTTCCTTGAGGGTGTTGCATTTACAGTGGCCAGCAGTGTATATATATATATATATATATATATATATATACATATACAGTGATTTCCGCTTATAAGAATCACGTTTGTTATTACTGTTTTTGATTCTCATAAGCGGTTGATTCTTATAGACGAAATTAAGGTTTTTGGACAGGAACACACACACACACCTATATATGCATATATTAGATAATTTACTATAAAATACTCTTTAATTTACGTTAATTATCTTTCATTAAAATTATTTTTATAATTTTAAAAATACAACTTAATTTCTAGACCTATAAGTAGATACACGTGATTACAGTAAGAGAACAAAAAAATCCAATATTTGTTACAACATACCTGCTTAAAAGTTTAACATTTCAACAACCGGAAGGGTGCAAGAAAAAGTTTTCTATGGTAGTTTGACGTAATGAAGTTTTCAGGAGGCTGTTTATACCTCTTTCAATACCAATAGTCTCAGACCAAGGTTCACCATCTAGCTTACGTTTCACGGTTTGATAACGTGCTGAATCTAATAATGCCACGTTTTCTTAAGTGATAGTGGACACTTCCCCGTAGATTTATGTGTTTCGGGGTTCAGGAAGTCGCAACCAGGATGTGGGAGGTGGGAAAAAAGAGTCCCTGTCTTTGTTTGTCAGTGGAGAAAAGTGAAATCGGATCCGCACGGTTAGGATGCCCCTGGGTCAAGCTAATAGGACAGTGTTTAGCTAAAGCGTTTAAGGGGAAACTATTATGTTATGTCTAACAGAAGAAAGGGATACATTTTACGAATGTATTCCATCCCATCTTATCACTCTTTCTTTTAAAAAGAATAAAGAAAGAACTTCGTACCTTTTGAGGGTTTAAGTGACTTTTTTGGAAAAATGAAAGGAAAGCGAAGAGTGTAAACTGATTCTTAAAACCGGTGGATTGATTCTTTAAAGCGAAAATTTTAACATGGAAATAATACATTTGCTTTTTTTTTTTGCGATATTGATTCTTATAAACGGTTGATTCTTATAACCACTGATCACTATAAGCGGTGGTTACTGTATATATATATATATATATATATATATATATATATATATATATATATATATATATACTTATTTTTATATGCTGATATATAGATATAGATGAATAGACAGACAGTAAAAAGAGTTTTTGTGCTACAGTGGATATCCTAAAAACAAATACATTTAAGTGTTTTAAGGTTTACTTGCCTGGATTATTAAGTACGTGTAGTAATTCCTTGTATTTTTCACAATAATAGCTAGAGGCAGTTGCATTTTCACATATGAACTTTTACAATATAAGTATAATAATTATAATATTAGTATTTAAAATTTATTTATTGAATTTCAGGCTATATTAAAATAAAGGTAAATACGCCGAAATCAAAAAGAAAAAAATACACTGCTGGCCACTGTAAATGCAACACCCTGAAGGAAACATGCAAATAACATGAAATTTACAACATGCATTAGCGGAGGTGAGATATGCAAATGATTAGAATTTCAGCGCAGACGCACATCACGCGCGCCTGTGGCGCCACTTCAAAGATCTATTTAAGGCTTGGAGATTTCGACGATTTCAAATTCGGCAATTGTGTTTTTCTTGTGGTTTTTTCAAAAAAACGATCAATTATGCCTCGTCGAAAACAGCGATCATCTTTTGATCAAGTATCCGAGTTCGACAGAGGAAGGATAGTGGCCTACCGAGATTGTGGATTATCTTTCAGGGAAATCGGTAGTCGTGTTGGACGAAACCAAACAACTGTAATGCGGATATGTGATCGTTGGATGCAGGAGGGTACGACGGACCGGCGTGTTCGATCGCATCCACCTCAGCGCACCACTTCACGTGATGACAGGCAAATTGTGCGCATGGCAGTGACAGATCGCTCAGTCACATCACGAACCATAGCACAGCACATGCAGTCTGTAACGCATCATCCAGTGTCTGCGCGTATCATTCGACGCCGTTTACAGCAGAGTGGTCTGTCCGCAAGACGTCCATTGCTTTGTCTACCCTTGACGCAGAACCACAGACGTCTCCGCCGCCAATGGTGCGATGACAGAAGAATGTGGACGGCAGAATGGAATGAAATTGTCTTTACTGACGAGTCACGCTTCTGTCTGCAACACCACGATGGTCGCATTCGAGTCTGGAGACACCGTGAAGAGAGGATGCTGAACAGTTGCGTTATGCACCGCCACACTGGTCCTACACTGGGTATTATGGTATGGGGCGGTATTGGATATCACTCTCGCACACATCTAGTACGCATTGCCGGTACTTTAAACAGCCAGCGCTACATCTCCGAGGTGTTGGAGCCAGTTGTCCTTCCTTACCTTCAGGGCTTGCCCACAGCCATATTTCAACAGGATAATGTGCGACCACACGTGGCACGCATTGTCCAACGGTTCTTCGTCAATCGCCAGATTGAATTGCTTCCCTGGCCGCCTCGCTCTCCGGATCTTTCGCCGATAGAAAACATGTGGTCATGGTTGCTCTACGATTGACCCAGATTCCATCCCCAGCTGCCACAGCAGATCAACTTTGGCAACGTGTGGAAGCTGCTTGGTCTGCTGTACCCCAAGAACTCATCCAAAGTCTCTTTGAATCAATGCCGAGGCGTGTGGCAGCGGTGATCTCCAACAATGGCGGCTACTCTGGCTACTGATTTTGGCAGGAACCACACTTCACAGAAGTCTATAAATTTAATCATTTGATACTTAGTCAACATGTTATCTACAAAATAAATTTTGTTGTGATATCTCTTGTTTTTCTTGGTGTTGCAATTTGGGTGGCCAGCAGTGTATTTTTTAAGGTACATGTCGTTACACTGGATATTGTAATAGAGAGATTTTACTACTAATAAGCTCACCGACGGTTCAGAATATTTTTCTCCTTCCGACATCTCTTAAATCAGAGGTCAGGTAAAATCCTTTTCGAGTGGCGCCAGTATTTTACCATCCTCCAAAAATTCCACCTGTTAGTCTTGCATTTCTATGACTTAAATTTTATCATCGCTATTCCCATTTTTGACGAGTGTTCATCGCGTGAAATGCGTTACATGCAGCAGTCCAGGCTTAGGAGTCGCGGCAAACAAAAGAAGTCACGAATTCATAAAATATTCGAAAATATTCCGGTGACAAATGGGAACACGCTCTCATTGTTTCTATTCCAGTTCCCCGCTCTTTAACTACGGGCAGTCACGAAGCCTAATCAACTCTTATAGATTGCTCTTAAACGCTTTATTAATGACACTAAATTCTCCGCTTTCTTTTCTGGTCAATAGCTTCCAACGCAACAAGATGTAAATTAATTTCGCTGGCGAGGCATTCAAGCATGAGCAAACTATAAATAATTCTATTAAGCCTCTCGACGAGTCGACCACTTTGAAGTTCTCTCCTCCGTGCATATCTGAGTTTTCTTATGTATATAAATAGATTTGTTGAAAGGAGAGAAGCTTTAGATATTCTGCTCGTTTGGAGTGATTACAGATGCAAGCCCGGCGAGCGACGTGATCGCCTTTGTGTACCCCGAGTCTGTAAAGCATCCCTTTGCGGGAGAGTAGGCATTTAAGAGTTCACCATCGTATACGATTAAGTGACAACAAATTGCTTTGGGTGTAATTTTTGCGAAAAATGCCATGCTTGGCATTCCGTATGAAATTGAGTTTAAGGCGTGATTGTGGCGGGAACTCTCTCATTGTTACGACTCCCTCGAAGCTATGCCGCTGGAATCTCCCATTTGATTCCCCTCATCCCGTGGTGGGAGCTAATGGGAGGGTGGAATAAATCTCAACGAAATGACTCGCAACGACCGAGAGATCCCTGTACATACAAAGGACACGCAGCGAGTGGATAGCAGGTAATGGTATAATTACGAGTGAGGTAAAGCATGGCTACTCTTTGCAAAGTCATTTGAAGACGGAAAATAATGCCTCTAAAATAGCTGTGGGTTCTTCAGAAATATGAATTGACTGTTTCATCAACACTTTATTAAATCAACACTTATCAAAACTCAACATCAACACATCAACAGTTTATCAAAATTCTCAGCAGATGTCATTGTTACTTTCGGATACTCCATCGTTTCAATCCGGGATTTTGATGTTCATGCTTCATGGGAAGAAACCACGGAAAATTCCGATCACTTTCCTTGCTGAACTAGGGAAGATGTGGTAACTATGGTTCAGCCGCAACTTTACGTATATTTAAATCCTGTTACAATAAGATATTATGAAAATGAGAAATAAGTTGAACATTAAATCTGCTTAAATGAAAGATAATTTATAAGTATTACTAACAATTTGGGGTGAACAGTCGATAACACTGCGTTAAGCCTTTGTTCCGAGACAAATCCCAAACGCGGAATAACGTTTCTATGATGGGTGTGGTAGTGGAAAGGTCTTTATAAATATTTACATATAAGAACTAGTAATTTTTGAAGCACTTATCTATGTGTACTTCAATCGTACCAACTTTGTTAGGCTCGATTGACTTCTTTCAGTCGTTGTTATAATGTGTAACCAAAGCTTATAGAAGTTACGGAAAGTAACCACATCAGTGCAATCTGGTGTTAGTGACTAACTTAGCATCATTTTCTGCTAAAATTGGAAGGCAACATTTGATACTTTTGGGATGAGTTCCTTGAAGATTAGAGGATGTTTTAAGGTTTCGAACGTTGCAAAGGGGAGGGAAGAGAGAAATTTTGACATTTAGCATATTTCGGTTTTGGCATCTTGTAGATATTACATGAAATTAGTTTCATATAACAGAGCCAATGCAGCACTATTTAATACGTACATACATACATATATATATATATATATATATATATATATATATATAAGAATAAGATGAAAGAGAAAACCAGTAATAGCTCTAAAGCTACTTGAAGCCAGGAACATCCAACATGTAAAGAAAAGTATGAATAAGGTTTTTGACAGCATTTCTTCATCAGCGGTGTCAATACTGTCTAAAAACCAATGGATTGTTTCTGATGAGTATGATCTATTAAATAAACACACTCAGACACCGTACAATCCATTATTAACAGAAGAATTGAATAATAAATGAATTAAGTTTGAATAAAAGTACTTAACCAAAGAACACCAAGCCTGGCGCTAGTCAGAGTGGAAGTTAAGAACTTGTAACCGCAAGATGACTGACGTCATAAAACTTGCAACCATTGAGGTAGTGGATACTCAGTTACAGACTTACTTAGGTTACCCTATTTTAAGACTATTATTCCTTTATTTATTTAGTTTTTATTATTGTTACTACTATGAGTTAATTTTATTTTTATTTTATTTTACTTATGATTTTTATTTTTGTTTTTAGTAGTTATTATTTTTATTTTAACCTATTGTTATGTTTAACTTATTAATGCAACAGAACAAACTATTCATTAAAACAAAAACAACCAATTATGTTTTTGTATAGACTTACTGGGTAATTATTACGAGTTAGCACAGCTTTCAAGTCTATAATATGATTAAAGACAATAGGAATAAGCATATTATAGACTTGAAAGCTGTGCTAACTCGTAATAATTACCCAGTAAGTCTATCCAAAAACATAATTGGTTGTTTTTGTTTTAATGAATAGTTTGTTCTGTTGCATTAATAAGTTAAACATAACAATAGGTTAAAATAAAAATAATAACTACTAAAAACAAAAATAAAAATCATAAGTAAAATAAAATAAAAATAAAATTAACTCATAGTAGTAACAATAATAAAAACTAAATAAATAAATTAATAATAGTCTTAAAATAGGGTAACCTAAGTAAGTCTGTAACTGAGTATCCACTACCTCAATGGTTGCAAGTTTTATGACGTCAGTCATCTTGCTGTTACAAGTTCTTAACTTCCACTCTGACTAGAGCCAGGCTTGGTGTTCTTTGGTTAAGTACTTTTATTCAAACTTAATTCATTTATTATTCAATTCTTCTGTTAATAATGGATTGTACGGTGTCTGAGTGTGTTTATTTAATAGATCATACTCATCAGAAACAATCCATTGGTTTTTAGACAATATTGACACCGCTGATGAAGAAATGCTGTCGAAAACCTTATTCATACTTTTCTTTACATGTTGGATGTTCCTGGCTTCAAGTAGCTTTAGAGCTATTACTGGTTTTCTCTTTCATCTTATTCTTATTTATTTATTTTCTTTCATTAAAAGAGCAGCATTCAGCGCCTTACATGAAAGTAATTTGTTTTAATGTCCAATACTAATTGATTTAAGTTCATCTATGTTTTGGCTTTTAAGCCTATACTCTAATGTGTGGTCAATTTCAAAGCCTTGTTAATTTATATATATATATATATATATATATATATATATATATATATGTGAAAGTTCTCTAGCAGACCACTCCTATTCGACAGCACTTTTCTTCGGAAACATTACTGTATGTGTGTGTGTGGGCATTAAAATCCAAATAAATATTTCAATTACCGGGTAAGTCTCCTCGTTCAAGTATCGATACTAATTATTCAAAACCCTTTTAATGTTTTTTTTTTCGATATTGTGATTATAATTTCATCTTATTTTAGATTACGAATGTAAAGCAACTTTCAAGTATGTAAATGGAGTTTATTCGCATTAATGACATGATGAAAAGACTATTTTCAAGTTTATATAGCTTACATTTTTAATTCTGTGGAATTTGACCTTTTAAGACTATAGAGTCAATGATATTGGTCTATGGAGATTAGTGGAGAAAAATTCACATTGTTATTAATGATAAATGAGGCACAATTGTTATACATTATATAAAAATCTTATTCAAAAGAGAAATATTTTTGAAGACTTTAAATTTTTTCAACATTTTGAAAAATGACATTTTATTTTGGCAGAGATTCTGAACAAGGGATCTGTGGATCTATTTTGATCGATGAACTGAACTTTTGGAGGAAAGATTTTCAATTATGGTAGGCCCAGACAAATGGGCTGCCCTTATAGTGCTATATCATACGATGATTAACACTCAAATAATCTTTCTTAGTAAAAGATAAAATAAGCGAAAAATATTTTTAGTTAAGACGTAGTTACGAGGGCAGTTGAACCGCAAAATTAGCACAAGAACTATGGTTTCTTTTTCAAACTAGGAAACGAATGATCAAAAATCTGGATTGAGCTTTTCATGCGCAGTAACTGCTGTTCTTTTGCATTAGGGTATCCTCATTCGGAAAACAAATAGCCTTCGGCACTCTTAGTGCTTCGGTCATTTTCTGCTATACGAGGGCTAATAGACTAGGACCTACTGCTTAAAGCCGATTCCGAACGGCTAGAAACATCCATGCTAAGAGTGGGATTCGAACCCACAGACTCTGGTACCGAATGTCAGCTTATACGGATGAAATATGTAGCAGTTGACACAATCTACGAAAACCAGGACTATAAATAAACCCTAGAAATGAAGTAACAAAAGGAAAAATATTTTAAGATGCAAATACCATTTCTATACTAATTATTTCTTTTAAGATAGTAGGTTGACTTCAGTTCTTAAAATTCCGCTAAGCATCACTTTATGAGTACATAGTATACTCGTTCAATCGATACAGAGGTGGTTTACCAATTTAGTTCCGTAAATTTTTCATTTAAAAAAAAAAACTAGTTGGGTATAAAATTAAACTTAGCCACCTGTAGTAAGTTAAGTATGCTTAAGTAAAATGCAGCCCGTGTTAATTATATTAATCCATGTTTTCACTAAAAGTTACAGCAGTCCAAAATTCCGTGTCTTAATATATTGACAAAAGGGAGATTAAAAAAAAAAAATTTATTATGTGACAGAATGATTTATTTACAATTTGACATGAAAAATCATAATTCGGATTGAAACAGTTTTTCTTCTTTTCGATAAATTACAGTTCTTCATCGTAAATTTTAGTTTATATAAATAAAAGTAACTTTTCAAATTAATTATCAGTTTATAATAATTGTGTATTAACATTAGTCATAATATAGGTGGTTATACTGAAATTCTTGGTAAACTTCAAAATTAATAAAGTAGTAACTTTTAATTAAATTGATTTGACTAAAAACCCTAATTTTTTTTTCATTATAAGCCTGTCATAAATGACCTGATAGGAATCTGATAGGAGTAAAACCTTTATACTTTCATTCACTTGCATGTTACTGTCTTCTCCGTATCTATAAGTAAATTCAGCAGAGAAAACGCAAAATCTGACTTTTTCAGAACTAAATACATCGTTTTATACATTGCTTACTGACATTTTTTAAAAACACATTTGAAAAAGGACTTTAGTCCTATAATTAGCAATAGTTCTTTAATTTTTTAGATCAAATTATGGCTTTTCACTTATCCGCAAAAATGGGGGAATATCTTGAAATAATTAAAGAATAGACTCGCACACACAGTAAATCTTTTTTGAATAAGCTGGGCGTGAAAACTGGGAAACCACGTGCCCACCCATTTCTATCAAAATTCTGAAGGCATCAAAAGGGAACGGGAAACGTGATGGCTAAGCTGCGAGAATTCACAAGATACGCGACAGGGAACGAGAAAAAAATAAAAAATAAAAAATAAAGGTGAGGGGAGGAGGAGAAAGCGTGGCTATTCATGCCTAACACATTACGCTAAGAGGAAGGGAAAGATATCAGATTAAAGGTGTTTACTTATAGGTCTCAATTTTTACAGCGCCTCACATTAAACTGCATTGGAAGATAAAAAAGGAAAAAAAAATGACGGCGTTCTTTTGAATCTCTAGAAATATGTTATAAAGGCGATTTGAAAATTCATTTAACTTTTAGTTACTTTTCTATGAGTTTATGTGTGTGTGGAGGTGAGGGATAGAGTAGTCACCGATGGAATTACTTATAATATTTGACATCGGCATTCGAAGTTTCTCTATCGAAAGGGCGTCAAGGCTACATGTACCGCTTCTTTTGACAAGTTGCTTATTTAAATATGCTTTAACTCTTCAGCGGGCGCGCCCGTGTATAAAGTGCAACAGTTTCGTAATTTTGGATGGTTTGTTTTTACATGTAAGGTTTGAATGTTCTAAGCAGTTTCTATTTATAGTTACACTCTTTCTAATACAGGTCTGATTTTCTGACCCATGTATTCCTTTCCATTAATTTGTTAGTCGTGATTTAACCGTGATAAACCAGCGATTATACTGGATTACAGTAAGACAAAAGCAGGAGTTGATGTAGTCGATCATATGTGCAGCTATTACGGTATCATATTATCCTGCATATTACAAATATGAATCATCTCATTGATTTTTAGGTTTTTGGACATAATAGAAATCCATTCGCAAGTTGTCCTTAGTTCCAACAAATTGGACAGTTTTGAAATAAGGCGATTCTATCTGCATTCTTTGGCCTTTAATTATAAATATATCTCAATATTATCAACATTTTATATCTTGTTATAAAACTCAGAATCATTATTTTCAATTTCAAAAGAAAAAGTTTATTGCAAAGAGAATAATCAAGGTTGAAAGAGACGTTGCACTTTGCGCCACACGCGCCTGCTGGTGTTCCAAAAATTGGTGCGCCAGCAGATGGGTTAATTACTCAAGCAGAAGAAAAAATAATTTGCATATATATTCTGTGAAATATGGGAAGCTATTTCAGCATCATTTAATTAAAACAGAAAAAGGTTGAAAAACTCTTATTATAAAATGGATGTGATCAGTAAATTTAATCGCTGTTCTTTAATTAAAATAAAGGAACAAAAATTTATAGAATGATATACCACCAGGCAATACTTAAAAGACTACAGTATAGCAATATGGTAGCATAACTCTCCACCTTAATTTAACGATGTTTAAAAAAATATGTAGCAATTTAGCTGTGGATCCCCCTGGGAAAATACAACATTCCAGTGCATGTCCAAACACCCAGTTTTTAACATGATGTTGTACAAAACCAATCCCTTTTCTATTTTAATAAAAGAGCTGTTATCTAGTATACTGTGTTTGAAGTCGATAATGCAGTGATACCCCGATTTTTAGTGTGCTAAAAACCAATAAAATTTTTATTGGGAACAAATATGTATTTTTAAAATGCAGCTACTTCCCTCAGTAGATTCATAATGCAGCACTAATTCACTCAAGGAAACATAAAAATAAAATGAAATAAAGGAAGGTATTGAATTCGTCGAAATGACATAGTCAAACAAGTGGAAAATTCTTTTGGCATGAATGATAAAAGAATAAGCCAGGAGGAATATTTCTGTATGGATGACTCTATTAGCATCCCAATACAATCACGATCATCCATTTGTTCCCGTCCATAATTTCAATCAGTACCAGTTTCATTCACTCATCCGACTATTTATGTAATTTTCTTCATATAATACCCCCCCCGATATCTCTGCGTGTCTATGTCTTTGTGTGTGTATATATATATATATATATATATATATATATATATATATATATATATATATATATATATATATATATATTCCCATAGTTAATTATTTTAAAATTTTGTTTAGTTATCCGAAACAATAAATAGTATTAGAATTAACAGCTTTATTATTTTATCAAATTTTTCGAATAAGTTCCAATATGAAAAAAATAACCTTTAACATCTTGCTAAACCATAAATTTTTTTTGAAGTTGAAAGCACGGTATTAAAAATACACACATTTATTTGAGAAAACACAGTATACGCACCTATTTTTTTTTAGAAAAAAGCACTGTATATATATATACAATACTTTTTGTTATACCGGGTGGTTATAATTAAACTTCCCCTATAAATGGCATTCTACAGCGCAAACGGGTGAACGGAATGCAACGAAATTTTGTATATGGGCTATACACGAGATGCGCTCACGGAATTTCGAAAAAAAAATTTCCAAAATGTTTGGAATATTCTGAATTGTGAATATTTGGAATGTTTCTGTAGTTCCAAAATGTCCACCAGAGGGCGCCTTTTCGGGAAAAACATGAAATTTAACACAATAAACGACCAGAACGGAATACAGAAACAATATTAACATTTATTGACTAGTTTCTGATCACCTTGTCATCGAACCACATTAAGTAAAGGTAAGGGAATACAGAAACAATATTAACATTTATTGACTAGTTTCAGATCACCTTGTCATCGAACCACATTAAGTAAAGGTAAGGGAGAAACAAAAACAGTTCAGTTTGCAGAAACAAGAACAGATTAGGACGAAATTGCACAAGAGGAGCAGTTGATAATCGTGTCCAGGACGATGTAGGAAAAGCTGCTCCACGTGACCACCTTCATTCACCTGCAAAATTTCGATGGACAGTGTGTTCAACAGCAGATCGTAACTGATCAGTTGTGACTCTTCGCACATGAAGCCTGCAAACTGAACTGTTTTTGTTTCGCCCTTATCTTTACTTAATGTGGTTCGATGACAAGGTCATTAGAAACTAGTCAATAAATGTTAATATTGTTTCTGTATTCCGTTTTGGTCGTTTATTGTGTTAAATTTCATGTTTTTCCCGAAAAGGCACCCTCTGGTGGACATTTTGGAACTAATTTTTTTTTTCGAAATTCCGTGAGCGCATCTCGTGTATAGCCCATATACAAAATTTCGTTGCATTCCGTTCACGCGTTTGCGCTGTAGGATGCCGGTTATAGGGGAAGTTTAATTATAACCACCCGGTATATTAAAAATTGATTCGTAAGTTTCTTAAAATTTCCGGTTAAGTTAAGCCAAATAATACTTAAAAAAAGGTGGGGATACACCGTACCCCCGCGTACCCCCAGAAAAGAAGCACTGTATATATATATATATATATATAGGGTGTTTTATATGGAATGGGACAAAAAGAAAGCATACGTGGGAACGCTGTAATTATTTTACTTTAATAAATCAAATTTACAGGGAAACTATAGTTATCCAAGTTTCTATAGATGTTCTATGTGCGCCCCTCCGGTGATACGACAAATATCTATGCGGTATTCCAGTTCCTGACACACTCGTAATAGAATATCCTTTGTTAATGATTCGAGCACTTCAGTTATCCGCTGCTTCAGTTTCTGTAAGTCCCCTAAGAAATGGAGGCACGAACACTTTGTCTTTAACAAAACCCCATAGGAAAAAATCACAAGGGCTTAGATCTGGTGACCTCAGTGGTCAACAAAACATTGTCATATCGTTTGAACCAGCACGGCCAAACCAGCAATGAGGTAGACTATCGTTCTGGTACTGACGCACGTTTTTATGCCAATGTGGTGGAGCACCGTCTTGCTGCAGAATGAAGCCGGGAACCACTTCCTACAACTGAGGGAACGATAAACGAAAATGTTTTGGCGAATTCCAAAACACAGTTCGCTTTCTCCTGCACGGATGGCGCCATTTCGATTAACAGTGCTTCTAGCGGCGATTTCGTAACCAAAAGATTTTTCGCTGTTGCCAGATAAAAACTTGTATAATTGTAGTTTCAGAATTAATTTGTTTCGGTTAAATAAATCAATTACAGAATTTGTACTATGCTATTCATTTTGTCCCATTCAATATGAAATACCCTGTATATGCAGTCGGTTTTCATTATAACAACCACACATTATAGCTACCGTTCCAATACAATGGGAGATGCAAAGTCCCAGATGGAATCCCCTTTAATCATATGTTTTTTACTATATCACTATTAACGACGCTAAAGATCGTTTAATCCAAATACAGCCAATTCACTCTCGGGACAATGTCTTTAATTGAGATGGAAAATTATTTTTTAAAAACATCTCAAATGCACAGAACACAAACGATGATTTCTGATTGTTTTTCTAGGAAATAAATATCAGACTCAATTTTTTTGGGTTTTCCTAAATTTTTACTTTTGATTTGTACTTTAGAAACTATCGTTCTCATAATTTGTTTACACTTATATTGATTTTCCTTTCTATGGTGTATATTTGATAGGAGAGGGAGCATTGTACTATAAAAATTGTAATCGTGTACTAATATAGAATGAAGTTAAAATTCTTAAATTTAACGCAAACGATAAGAGTTTATTATCTTCTTATCAATTTTCGCTGTAGCAACCAATCGTTATAACGACCTTTTCTTTGGTATAACGAGCGCCGACTGTGTATATACATAGGCAGTGAACACATGTATACATGCATACGTAGCTTATTAGATATTCTTGTGATCGTATTACATAAGAATTTGTCTCATCTACAGTTATAATTTCAGACATTAATCCTACTTAAATTTTCTAACCCGCGAAGGCTTGCGCTGGGTCTTACTGAAATATAGACCACATAATTCCTACCTCCCCCACTTCAATAAAATAGATGCAGTCCCGTAGTAACTATTTTCAAGGTCATCCAAATTTCAAAGATAAAATTTCAAGCTTTTATATTCCATCCTTTGGGGGGAAGATCTTTTTGTATCTGCGCACGTGATTCTGTCAGAAAACGATGTTATATTTGTTCCAGCGGAAAAGGCAAAATACCAAAAGCATGTTGTGCCAAATAAACAAGAATCATTCACGTCGAAAGTATCAGTTTTGAATGCAATGTTTGTTACATAACACATTTGAGTGGAAAAAATAACACATTTGAGTGGGAAAAAATAACAAATTTGTCTAATATCTCAGTAAAGTTTATTTCATTCAAAACATCATTAATTACGATACTGTATGACTAAAACCATTTACCGAATCTTTTTGACCCATTGCACAACATCGTGTACTGACGACACATAGTATATCCTCGCGGATTAAATGAAAAGTTATAGGACCTATCGCCCGAAGTATTAGCTATAAGTGATTGAACCGTATTTGTGGATGTTTCCATTCCCGCGCTTATACGGAATCCATTTACATAAGATGCTAAAGCTGATAGCATTTTCTGTGACAGCATGCTTATGAGTTTTCAGGTCCTGATCTATCGAATTCTTGGGCCTACGAAGTCTATGGACAGGTTTAATGCCTCTGTGTCATTTCCATTTCCCGACAGCGTCGCCTGAGGCGACTGAAACATACTGAATTGCTCAATAATCTCTCTTACTGACTGATTAAAGGACTTTACTTATAGGCTTTAACTGTCAGCCGACGTTCGACTGCATTCAACACCTTTCGTTAACTCGTCGTAACGGCAAAGAACTCACATGCGGTGAATTCATACGTGTCTCCACTGGTATAGTGTTGGTCCCGAGTACCAGCATTATGTGGTCAAATCAATGGGCTGAGTGGTTGCCGAACATATTTGTCTGCATATTGTCTACCATCCTAAATATGAGCACTGCGTAAGTCACGTTCACACAGCTGTATAATTTTGGGACGAAAAGTAATTTTTATTTGAGCGATGTTCATATATTTAGTATCACAAAACATTATGTCGGCGGAGGAAGCTGTATAAACATTGTTTCCACATACTTCATTGAATTTGTGACACTTTATAAAATAATGTCAAAGAACATAGAGTTTGGGTGACAAAATTCATTCACGAACGTTTCCTTTTTCGGAAACATGCCCGTATATTAACATCGATGCCATCTTATATGTTAAAATTTAAATTATAGTGTAAAAAGCATCGAATAGTTTACCCTATGTTCGGTCACGAATAGTTTTTTAAAGTGACCTTGTTTAAATATTCTTTGACATAGTTTTATTTGGCTTTCTTTCATTAAGGCAGCGTAGAATGGTAGTTGATTGACCAAAAACTCAGTAATCATCAGGGTAATAGTTGGGTTTTCAAGCATTATTTCGAACAATTTCGTAAACTGATTTTTAACTCCTATAATTTATCCAAAAAGAGTACTTTATCACATGGGATAAACTACACTTTTAGTATGAGGAAAGGGTAAAATGCTTAAAAAATGCTAGGGTTCATCACGTGGTTAAATTTTTTCAGTTTTTTAGACCTAAAGTCTCTTCCAGTTTTAATTCCTCAAAATCTTTTATTTGGTCCTACGAATTCGAATACATTAACTCATTTATAAGCTACATTATTGTACGTTCCTTAAATGCATTACTGTTGATACAAAATTCGAGGAATTAGTTTGCAGATTTTAAAATGTGGAGAAGGAAGGGAGAAGGAAAAATCAATCACTTGAAATATTCTTATTTAACATTTTCTGAGATAAAAACCTTAGATGTAAACCATGTAAGAAATAAAATGAGTCATAAGATGAGTCATTTTATTCCTTACGCGTTAGAATAATTAGGCTGACTTGATTACTGAACCGAAAACTCTTGCTTTCAGGTTCCTGCCGGCATATGAGCCGGCTTTCAAACTATGATCTCACTTGACAAAGCTCAATCCTCCATAAATAGAAGCAGAATCCCGGTCGAAATGTTTCATTTCCATCGGCTATCACTTTAACCACTTTAACAACGACGACTCACACACACACACACACACACACACATATATATATATGTATGAAGCATCCTTGGTGGTGTCAAAGAAAATGGCCCATGGCGGAGACGTTTTAATTCAGAAATCTATAGATTTTTTAAAGATCCCGATATTATTAAAAGTTTTAAAATTAAAAGAATGAACTGGGCCTCTCATATTGCTAGAATAGATGAAAAAAATACAGTAAAGAAGATTTTTGTTGCAATACTCTTTACTAGTCGGAAAAGAGGAAGGCCAAAGATGGTTCGACTCTGTGGAATCAGATTTTAGAGTGATTGGAGTGAGGAACTGGCAGACCAGGTCTAGAAATGGGTTGTCCTGGAGGAATCTTCTTTTGGTGGCCCTGGTCCACCCTGGGCTGTCGTGCCAAATATAATGATGATGATGAAGATGATGATGATGATATATATATATACAAGGTGTTCGGACTAAAGGTATCCAAAAGTCATGACTTATTTTTACGGAACTACTCATTAGAATTTTTTAAAAAATTAATAGTTTCGTAGCATATCAGGCGTTATTAGACTTTTTTGCTTGGGGATTAATTAAATCCGTTATGTATAAACAAAAAATTTAAACTGTGGATGAGTTGAAAAAGCGCATCATTCAAGCAATTCGTGTAATAACTCCTGATATGCTACGAAACACATGGAATGAACAGGATTACCATTTAGACGTTTGTCGTGCTACAAAAGTTGCACACATCGAAATCTATGATGCTACGATCGAAATCTATGATTGATATTAAAACGTGGTGAGATGTTCTTTCGATTATTTTTTTCTTTTTTTTTAATTCTAATGGGTAGTTCCGTAAAAATAAGTCATGACTTTTGTATACCCTTAGCGTGGACACCCTGTATTTAAATTCTCACAGCAAATTTACTTTTGACTTATACGACAAAAGATCTGACTATAATTTTAATATTGTTAAATTTCAAAATTACCTAACCTGTTTACATAAATATGCTTTTAATAACATTATTGTAAATCAGTTAGTTCGTATAAATAGTCTATGCTCTAAAGACAATAGGAATAAGCATATTTTAGACTTGAAAGCTGTGTTTTCACGTAATAATTACCCCGAAAGTCTATCCAAAAACATAATTTGTTGTTTTAGTTTTAATGAATAGTTTGTTCTGTTGCATTTAATAAGTTAAGCATAATTGTGTGGCTCAGTTCACTTAACGTTAAACATAACTCTTACTAGTAGAAACTAACTGAACCACACAGCAATTATGGGATAAATGATTCTAAGACAGCTCATAAAGTCGCTGGGTTTTTCCCATGACTGTATTCCGGATACTAAGAATTCAATGTTCAACAGGTTGAAAACCTTCAATGATGACAACTTGACAATGCTCAAACTTGTAAAGGGTGACAAGCATGTTGAAAAAACTGACTTTATTGAAAGGCGAAAACTCAGCTAGTACAAGGCAATGTTTGGATACTCACGCGGAAGAATGTCGGCATTTCTAAACTTGAAACTTGAAGAAGTATTCCAACAGAAATTTGCATGAAAGGTGCTCTCGCAGTACATCAATACAACCCATAGAACGGCGAGCAAAAAACACTCCTCCCTACAAGACTGCGTACAACTGATTACATCGTCGGAAGGAAGATTAGCGATGGCAAAAACTGCAGCAGTATCGCCATCTAGTGACAATAAAACGAGTTATTTAAACTTCTACACACAAAAAATGCAAAAATAGAAAATCAAAACCAACATTCTCCCGCCCTTGAAACCCTTAGACACTGAAATACACATAATCTAAAACAACAATATTAACAACAATTGAAAAAGTTACAAGACAAAACAAAAGAAACTTGGTCAATTATACAAAGTAAACTAAATAGCTACATGGAGAACTAGTCTAAAGGTAATCTACAAAGTTTGGTGATGGGACGAGTAAGTTGACCTGAATCAGTTTTTAAAGTAACAACTCGAACCTTCTCATCTTTACCGGGATGTAACTTTAACACAGGTGCAAGTTTCCATTTTACTGGAGGTGCCAACTCATTCTTGATAAGGACAAGATCATTAACTGAGATATTTTTTTGTGACACACACCACTTAGGACGTTGTTGTAGTCTGGCAAGATATTCCTTGCTCCACCGGTTCCAGAAACTCTGAAGCAGACTCTGGACAAGTTGCCAACGTCCAAGATGTGATAATGGAATTGCAGTCAAATCTGGTTCAGGGATGGCTGTCAAAGCTGAACCAATGAGACAATGGCCTGGTGTTAATGGCGATAAATCATTTGGATCTGGAGAGAGAGAACAAAGTGGTCTTGAGTTAAGACACGATTCTATTTGAGCAGCAAGGGTGAATAACTCCTGCAAAGAAAGCAGAGAGTTTCCCATGGTTCTTCTAAGGTGGTGCTTCATAGATTTCACACCGGTCTCCCAAATACCACCATGATGAGGAGCAGCTGGTGAATTGAATTTCCAGGTGATTCCCTCAGATGAAGAAAATTTTAACACATTTGAATTTTCATTCTGAGAAAGAAAAGATCTAAGTAAGCCCTTCAGCTCTCTATCAGCTCCGACAAAATTAGTTGCGCAATCACTGACGATTTCCAAAGGCCTACCTCTTCTAGAGATAAAGTGTTTCAAAGCACCAATGAAGGCTTGAGTAGTGAGGTCCGTCACTACATCAAGATGCATTGCTCGCGTGGCAAAACACACAAAAATCGCAATGTAAACCTTAAAAAATAGAATGCAAAAATAGAAAATCAAAATCCAACAATAATAATAAGAAAACTTAGAAAAAATAACTACTAAAAATAAAAAATAAAATAAAAATGGTGTCCACCCCGTTTCGCCGACACAAAATTTCCTTCCCCCCCTTTTTTCCCGTTCAAGCTTCCCTTCTGAGATATTTAGGGATTTCAAGTCGGAGAGGGTTGGGTCAACACCTTCTCCCAGCGGAGAGAAGCGGAAACTGAAAGAAAGAGCCGTCACAGAAATGACAGTTCCAGTTCCAAGAATATATAAGTAACTATATATTTATACGTAAGCCAAAGCATATTTAGTGTATATTACGAACTAAGGAATATTAGACTTCGTCCAAAATTGTGACGCAAGGAGCATTTCAAAGACTTGCAAATCTGGAAATGACTCATTTTGATAAAAAGCCCTTTAAAAAAGATATTTTTTTCACCTACCTTTAATATTTACTTTTATAAAACCACCAAGTTTTCATTTTACTTTTCATTTTATATTTTAAATGCATTTTATTCCAATTTTTACATATTTTTAAAATATTAATACCCCACAAAAAAATTCAAATTTTCGTTCGATTTTTGGTAATTTGAAAGTCCACCATCCCCTTAAGACATCTAGATTTCTTTTTTATGAATATGCATAGCAGTGGTGTAGCTACATATTCAGCGCCCTGGCTCAAGTACAATCAGTGCGCCCCCTTGTTTCTCGGAAGAGTTCTGGCGAAATTTGTTTTCTATCTGATCCTCTTATTTCGATTTAAAATCTTACTGAATAACACTTAAATTTAAATTAAAGACATTTCAACAATAAGATATTCAATTTAATAAATATTACTAAAATAATAAAACAAACTATTATTCTTTAAGTATGGAGTACCTACTAATATTTACTACATATTTTATAAACTGTATTGTCAAAATGCACTTATACATGTTTAGTTTCCACATCAAAGAAAAAAAAACTTAAATTGTCGTTTTCCCTTTTTTTCGTTTGCAAATCGATCAATCAATTTCTCAAGATCAAGTTGGAAAGTTATTGTTTTTCAATTTATATAGTGGTCAATGAGTTAAGACGGTGTTGTGGCATGATACTTCTAAAATGTTTTGATTAATTTCAGCTTTGAAAAACTTCTTTCTGCTGTCGTCATCGTCACCGGTAAAGTGAAAATATCAGGCAAGCTGTAATTATGTCAAAGAAGCTACTTGAGTCTGTGGTGTGAATTAAAAGTAGTTCAGCAATTTCGCGTATTAAAGTAATTTGTTTTAATTGAATATAAAAGCACATTTTAAATCGAAGCAATTGAGGTCCAAAATTAGGTGAAATATCGGAAAGATATGCCGATTGTAACAATTCTGATCCTTCCAGAATACTTTTATCAAGTGACGCGGCAAGATATAAACATTTAAGGCAAGTGATAAACATTTAAAAAGTGTACATAACTGTCGAACGGATTCAAATCTAATAGTAAATTGATTAATTATTAAATCCATTCCTTTATAAAACACCTCGACTTTCAAATATCGTTCATTGTCTTAAATGAGTTCATCTACTTGTAATTAAGCAAAGAATTTTTTCACAAGATGCATCTTTTTTGGGGAAAACAAAGTTTAATATTCCATACAGCTGATAACTCAAAGGTATCGTTTTTTAACAAACTCCCAATTATTCTATAAGTTCTGGAATTGGGTTAGGAGTGATGAAAGCATCTCAGCGGATTTCTCTATATCTTCATGAGTACCTTGCAGCATTTTCGAGACTGTATTAATAGGTTCGAGTATTTTACTTTGCACAATTATCAAAATAATTGTTCCGAAAATTTTTCTTTGTCAGACGAGTCTATTTCTATATCAATGTGTTGTGGAAGAATTTCACTTTCTGTTTGAATTGTTTCAGGCGAAGAAATATTCGTAATATCTGTATCTGTTTTGTCTGGAGAATTATTGCCTTGATCTTACGATTTGTTTCCATTAAAATTCAACGAGTGCATTATTTGAATCGACCGTTTTAAAAAATGTTCATATTTTGGCAACTTTCATTAAAACTTCCTTTTCGGCTTCTTACATTTTTAGTCTTCGTTTTCTAAACTGAGCCCCACTTAGTTTTTTTTTACATCTCTAACTACCTACAATACATATATAAATATATGGTATTTATTAACAGAATTTAATACACAGAATATATATAAATATATCTGTTAATTGCTGATAATTTTTTATTTATTACTTTTAGAAATTTTAAAAACAATTTTATTTTCTTACGTTATAAAACTAAATATTATTCTGTATGTTGCAACCTCAATTAACATAATAATTTATAAACAAACCATTTACTTTTAAAATTATACGTCGATGAATCCAAAAGCACACTGTATATAAGTAATTTAGTAAAATAGTCATAAATTTTACAAAGTCAATTAAACGGAACAATAAATTACAATCGCCAGTGCACTCAATAAGTTTTAAAAATTATATTACACATTCATTCCAGAATCAACTTCAAATCCTTACACTGTACAAAATAAACAAAGGAAATATGAAACTCTAAATACTATGCTGGCTTTAAAAAAATCCCGAATATTTGCCTCGATTCAGCGCCGGTGTTAACTTGCGCTCGTGGGATTCCCCGGATGCATGTAACTTTTTTTGCTATAAAACGCAACTTACGATACGCATAGTAAATGCCTATAGTAGTGATTTCAAACATTCTTAGCAATCATCATGCATTTTTATAGGTCTATAAAATGTTAAATTTATAATGAATATTTTCTGAAATCAAAGTTATGATTTCAGTAAAATGCATACTAATATATTTAAAAGCTTTGTTTTATTTATCTAAAAAATATTTCATTAATTTTTTGTATATTTCATAGAAAATCTGACAAATTGAATTTTTTATACAAAAGTTTTCACAAATTTTTATTTCACCCTTTCTAATTTTGCACCATGATTCGTGCGCCTGGAGCAGTTCACTCCAAGCGAGTAGTGTAGTTTGTAAATAAACATTTGTCAACGAGAAGGAGGAAGGCATTTTTGGGGCGAAACGGGGGTGGTGATTTTCCTCATTTTGGGGAATTTTACAACGAGAGGGGGAAGGAAATTTCAGTGTCGGCGAAACGGGGGGTGAACCATAAAAATCATAATTAAAAATAAAAATAAGAATAAAAATAACTCTTAGTAATAATAATAAAAAACTAAATTAATAATGGTTTAATAGTCCTAAAATACAGTAACCGTAGTAAGTCAGTAACTGAGTAGCCATAATCTCCTTGGTTGCAAGTTTTGTGACGTCAGTCATCTTGCGGTTACATGTTCTTAACTTCCACTCTGTCTAGCGCCAGGCTTGGTGTTCTTTGGTTAAGTAACTCTTAATTCAATATTTAATCAATTCTTCTGTTTTTCATGGATTGTACGGTGTCTGAGTGTGTTTATTGTATAGATCATACTCATCGGAAACAATACATTGGTTTTTAGACAGTATTGACACCGCTGATGAAGAGATACTGTCTAAAACCTCTTTCATACTTTTCTTTTCATGTTATTTGTTCCTGGCTGCAAGTAGCTTTAGTGCTATTACTGGTATTCTCTTTCATCTTTTTCTTATATATATATATATATATATATATATATATATATATATATATATGTGTGTGTGTGTGTGTGTGTGTATCAATCACTCTTTCAAGACATCGTGGTGGTGGGGACTTACCATTATATACTCAAGTTACGTTATATCCTGTTAACGAATCTTGTAAACTTTTGTAGAAAGTTCTTTATTTTTTTATGTTTATTCATGACCTAACTAGCTTCGAATGCTGGGTAATTAAACAATTATACGATGAAAATATTACAGTTTTCTTTTGGCTTTTTCGTGTTTACCAAGATCAAACATTGCAGAGGAATACCCAGTAAGTTATAAAAAGAAAAATTTTTAAAAATCCTTACTTTAAATCTGTCAAAAGTAATCTCTTCTTCAAAAGTTAAATTATTCATGAGACATTAATGGCCGGAAATCTGTGGATTGTGCGACGATATAATGACATGGTTAATAATCCATTTGTGAGTGAAAAGTGACTTGCTGATCCGAAGATTCAGGATATGACATGGATTGCACGTTATCCAGTCTTAACTTCGCTAAGATAGTAAGCTTTTTAAGTTTGGATAACTAGTAGAACATTTAAGGAAGTTAAAATGAAATTAGTTAAAACGAACCAATCCAAAACTCTTCCGTGCATTAAGAATAATATTTATGAGCATAGCTTTATAAAAAGCCTAGTTCTTGAAGCCTAGTTCGTAAAACATCTTCAAGTATGAAACATTTATTGAATTGATGAATTACAGTGCTATATTAATAACATTTTTAGTTAATATTTTGAAAGGACATTTTTATCCAGAAGATAATGAGGAATAAATTGATCATCAGAAAAATTACTGGATTTGGTATGTAGATCCAAGAAGCACCGGCAATTAGGCTATTAGAATAGATTCACTTTGCAGATTTTTTAAGAATCCTTCTGATTTTACGACTTTGAAATTTCTATGAAAAGAAAGAAAGTAGGAACAATGTATTCAAAATCCTTTGAAGTTTGTCCCTACGTATTTAACGCTGTTAGATTAAACTATACTCTTTGATGAAATGTTCTATTCAAAATGAATCTTAAATTTCAGTAGACAGTTAAAGTGAAGCTGCTTTTGTGCTAGAGGAACTGTGTAGGAAAAAGTTAACTTAGAAAAAATAAATCAAACAAAAGTTTTAAATTTGCTTTTTTAATTATTGCTGGTTATTATAATATTCTATGAATCATTTGTTTGCGTGGAGAGAAATCGATAAATAGGATAAATAAATATTTTTCGATGGATTTTTTTTTTAATCTACGAGAAAACGGAATGGGATTAGTCTCTTGAAATTTTATACTTTAATCTATAACTACATTTTTTATAGATTGCATTCATGAGCTTTAAAATTTTCTTTGCATTTCAAAAACTAAAAATTTTTTCTCTCTCCCTCTGGAGGAAAGAGAAATTGCGTTAATTGATTTAGGTTTGTTTTGTTGTTATGTACGATTATACGTCTAACCATATAAATTCACACGTCATGTAAAATTTCCCTCGCTTCATAGCCAATGAAAGGAAACGGAACAAATCCACTCTACCATTGGTATAAATTACCAGTTTCCGTTCTTCAATTGCCGTAAGCCAGATTTACAGAAAAAAAAAGAGAGGATGTGATGCGAAACATATCAAAGACATGCGAGATTCTAATTACGAAGGACCGGCGGCAAACATCTAAACCAAAGAGACGTGGTTTGTATTTGTTTCGACGTAGTCGCTTTTGTGTCTCGAGGATTCAGCGTGTTAGCTTTATCCTTGAAATGAAAACGCTCTCTACTGTATATTTTGGATACAGTCTATGGTTTTGTCCCACATTGTAATCCTTTTTTACTACTCTCTTAAACTACTCTTTCATTCTTGCACATGATCCCAATGGAAATGCGTACATGTACATTCAAATTTCTACTGCTCTGAATGCTAACAATAATGTTCAAGACATCGATAGTTTTGATACTAACACATGATGATAAGAAATTTAGAGTATTTTCGCTGATTCGATGGTATAAAATTAAACTTCTTAAAATACTTGCGTATCGTAAGTAATTTTAACGAGTTGGTCGTGGGATCCCGTCCCCTGGTCTTTTTTGGAATAGGAAAAATTCATAGCTCATTTTTAAATATCAATCGTGTCAGAAAGATGAAAAGTACTCCTGATATTCAGGAGTTATTCGAGGGTTTTGAGTCAAAATACAGAATTATTGGTGGGAGCAGACAAAAATTACGGAAAACAACTTACGATAAAAAAAACACGGACACTTACGTGATCTGTCATTTCTGTCTATAAACCAAATATTAATATTATTCATTCGGAAAAATAAAGAAAAAAATCTCATAACGATCCAGCATGTAATGTTCTTTTTAACTCCTTCAATTGTTGTAGCTAATCAAAATATGAATGAAAGAATATCAGAAAATTCCCCCCAGCATTAGTACATGTATACACCGCAAAAAACCAAAATTTTAACTTTTAAGCTCTGATAGACCGCTGCTTTACAACCCAGAATTATAGTATATGCCTGGGAGTATGGGTTTATTTACATTCGCACACAACATTTTAATGCACAAATATAAAAATAAAAAGTGGGTAAAATCGGTATCGTAACTGACTGACTGACTGACTGACAGATAACGCACAGACCAAACCGCTGGACCTAAAGGGCTGAAATTTTGCATGGCGATTCTTCTTATAGTGTAGGGGTACACTATGAAAGATTTTGAAAAATTCTTCTTAGATTTTTTTAAATTAATTTTTAAGCTGTTTTTGTAACATTCTTTAAAGTTTGCATTTAAAATAATAATCTGAGAGTTATAAAATTTATATCACAAGAAAGATCATAAAAATTCCTTTAAAATGAAATATTTTTCAAATTTTGCCTCCATTTTCTGATTTTTATTGAATTTTTAAATATTAATTTTTAGAATTTAATTTATTAAATGCTGATCACGTGGTTTCTTTTCTTTTTGTGATACTTTATATTAATTTTGTGTCACGTGCATAACAACGAAATAAATTGAGAAAAATATTAAAATACGGTAAAAGATAAAAATTTAACCACTAGACTAATAGAGTTGGAAGTTTTTTAATAATTTAATTCTAATTAGTATGTTTTATGGATATTAAACATACAAATTAACTGCATACATTGACCGTTGTATTTATTATAAATATATATATATATATATATATATATATATATATTTTGCATTAATAGCATACATTGACCATTGTAGTAAATTTGAATGTATTGCGAAGCACGGGTTTTCAGCTACCTATACATAAAGGTATAGAGAATCTCTGCTCACTTCTACCCAGACTTGGGTGTATATAATTTGAAGTGGCACTCTATTTGAATTATATACAAACACAATTTATACATGAAACAATGTTTATTGGATTCATTGCACATATAATTGGCTTTTACAGCAATAAGCATGCGTACTACTTGTACGGAATGTAAATACAGCTTTTTAAGAACAATATATTTTTATACTCACGAACAGTAAGTCAAACCAGCAGTACTGCCATGTAAACTTCTAGCCCGTAAAGCACTAGCGCAGGATAACACCTTTTTCAACCTTAACAACCTCCCCCTTTTTTTTCATTAATGACGCTGCGTGGTATTTATACTAAGCGCGTATGCCAAAATTAGCATATCTGAAGCAGCTTCTTTAATTCACTCAAAAGTTCGATTCTTGTGAATCGAATCTTGTGTATACCCACTGGCCTCCCTCGAAAAAAAAATTAGGTAACTGAGGTCTGAACGGCTTCAGTTAACTAATTGAAAACGCGTGCTGGTCTGACTTTTTACATAATGGGTGGCAAAGCCAAAAAAACCTTCCACACGTTGTGTGGGGGAAAAACGCCACTACCATTTTACAAAACTAACCCCGAAGGGTCCAGGTGACACCATTACACAGTGGATTTGCAGAGTTGCGGATACTGGGCTGGCCAACTGCGCCCTAAAATATCTATTTTAATTAAAAGTGACAACACAATTGCACAGCATGACATTTCTTGACTGTATCTGCTCTCCCCCAATTTATAATGTACATGTGTTATGATTTGCGAAGTTAGTATGTTAGTTGTTTGTTATCTGTAGTTAGTATGTATTTTTTTTTCACTACATGTCCCCTTCAAAAATTTAAAACAACAGTATACCGTTTTTTTTCAGTGCCTCACCACTTCCCCTCAAAATGTTTACACAGTATATACACTGAGGAACTTCAAACCAATTTGGTTCGATTTTATTAAAGGGTGGGAGTTAGAATAAGAAAGTTGATACAAGACTTGTTCCTCATGAATGCAGCAACTTCACTGCACCAGTTTGTCCGATCCGTGGAACCTCTCTTGATGGTCGCAGTCCTAGTAAAGGGATTCGTTGACCGTGTGGTCATCCTTCGTGCAGCAGGTCGTAGGTCCTGAGGCGCTGGTCCGGCTTGACGATGGACAGGAGGTCTCTTGGGAGGAGGCCAACCTTGCTGGGCGGCTGATATCTTGCGTTCCCTGTACTTATGCAAAGGAGCTTTAAAATTGTCATTCTTCCTTTTTATAACCTTGTGTACCTTATCAGCGACGCATTCCTCCTTTGATGGAGTTTTTGTAGTGCACACTTTACCTTTCTTCGTACTTTTGCTTGTATCGGTATTAAATTTTAATGCAGATTCTATTTTTTCAACAACCTGACTCTGCTTTTCGTATTTGTGCTTATACGACTTCTTGTTTACCTCCTTAATTACTTCAGTATTAGCAATTTTAATGCTGGAACCTGAAGGCGCTTTTTCACGTTTTTTATCCCCCTTAAATTTAGTTTTATCCTCTTTTGACAAAAAAGTTTCTTTGAAACTTGCGATATCAGAATCGTTATCATTTAAATTCTTTAACACTGCTTCAGTTTTAGGAAGATTAAGCTTTTCGTACTGGTGCGTATTAATGCAAACGACGTCTATAACTTCCGAAGCATCAGCTAAACTACTTACATTATAACTCTGTGTCAACTTTTCATCCTGATTTTCAGTCTGGTTTTCATGTACTTTATTTAAAACCATATTATCAACCTGGCCTACACAATCCCCATTCGGCTGGAAACTTGAAATAATATCATCACCTAGCAAGTTCCTACTATCGTTTAAAGAATTTTTATTGTCGTCAACTAATAAGTATTCACTAACTTCCGTAACGCATACTTCGTCATCTACTAAATTTCCTTCATTAACAGATGTGTGAATATCAGCATTAATAGAAGTGTCCGATGATTTATTTTCTAAACCACTAGCATTAGTATCGGCCCTATTTTCAGAAATTTGTACTGGAATTACCTCATCATTCCAGCTAGACTCACTTTCTTTATAAGCCACAAAAATACCCTGACTTTCACTATTCTCAAAATAATGATTACTGCTCGGACAAAATAATACATTTGACCACACAGTTTCAACAGGTTGAACCATATCATGTGAATCAACTTGCCAGTGCAAGTAAGGTGCTTGCATATTTTCTTTAAGTGCACTAATTTCATTATAACGCCGTGCGCTTCTATTATTTTGCCTGCGGTACTGCTTACGCTGCTGGTTTGAAACTCGCGAAAAATTTTGGCGCGGCTGTATAAAACTTCTCGTACCTGAATGACGGTGAGGGGTAGCGAAGAAATGTCTATTGTCATATTTAGCTAAAGCTTGAAGGAGGGTAACCTTGCTTGTAATTGTTTGATTATCTAAAAAATCTTGAACACTTGGCTTCAAACGTTGGATAACTATTTTTAAGATTATCGCTTCCGTCATTCCCTCTAAATATTCCTCACAGTTGGAAATCTTTTCCATAGCAAAATCTAATGCAGACTGACCTTCACGTTGCCTTAGCGAATAAATTTCCGCTTCAATTTCACTTTGATTAAAGGTCTTTGGAAAAACACTAAGAAACTGTTGCTTGAATGACAAATAGTCAAAAATCAGATTACTGCTTTGCATACACGTGTACCACTGATATGCACTACCTCTTAAAGCGGCTAGAGCAATTTTAAGTTTATCCCCCTCTGGGGTGCATTGTTGCTGAAAGTAATGCTCAATTTTCTTTAGGAATTGGCTTGAGAGGCCGCCATTGAAGGTGGCTTCGAATGGCGCAATTTGCTGAACCATAATTACCCGAGGAAAATTTCCAGCAGGATTTTGTTCTACAACACTCATTTTTTAAATAGTATATAAGTACTTGCAACAATTTTATCAATATACGTACACAGTACACAGTTTTTAATTTCAATTATGTTCTTCGTTACAAATTTAACGCTAACTACCAGGGTATATATATTTTTCGGGCGCCAGTATAGAGAATCTCTGCTCACTTCTACCCAGACTTGGGTGTATATAATTTGAAGTGGCACTCTATTTGAATTATATACAAACACAATTTATACATGAAACAATGTTTATTGGATTCATTGCACATATAATTGGCTTTTACAGCAATAAGCATGCGTACTACTTGTACGGAATGTAAATACAGCTTTTTAAGAACAATATATTTTTATACTCACGAACAGTAAGTCAAACCAGCAGTACTGCCATGTAAACTTCTAGCCCGTAAAGCACTAGCGCAGGATAACACCTTTTTCAACCTTAACAACCTCCCCCTTTTTTTTTCATTAATGACGCTGCGTGGTATTTATACTAAGCGCGTATGCCAAAATTAGCATATCTGAAGCAGCTTCTTTAATTCACTCAAAAGTTCGATTCTTGTGAATCGAATCTTGTGTATACCTTACAAAGGGAAGACTCGTTTATCGTCAAAGAAGACTAATTGAACCAAAGCAACGTACATTTACGTGTTTAATTGTGCTTTAAGGAGGCTTGCTAATATAGGAAGTATTAGTTTCAAAAGATTCAGGGTAAAATTTGAGAAAAAAATTTTACCAATGAAGCGTTTCATTTTCAGAGGGAAAGTTAAAGTTAATATCAAATTTTAATAACTTTTAAATTATTACTTGTCATATAATGACGTAATTAGGGGATGCAGTAAACTCAACTAACATTCTGTAAAATTGCAACTCTTATGTGTTTACTTTTAAGAATAGAATCTAAATATCAAAAACTTTGAATATTAATATTGAGAAAAGTCAACTTCATCACTGGGGGAACAATTATTTTGAAGACAAGAAGAATTGAATGCCTTAAGTTTCAAAATCCAGACTTCTTTATAGATTCCACCGTGGAATGCAATATATAGCAAACATTGTTTATTGTTTTTCCTGAAGGAATTTAAAATTATCTCTGTAATGCATTAAATATTTGATGGCATCCTTAAAAAAAATTTTTTTAATCTTTCGTTTAAAAAGGGTATATTCAGACACAAACAATTACAAAATATTTAAACAAAATATCTGTCAAAAGCCATATTTTTCCAGTCGCTTAGTCAAGCAATATCCTCCGCGGCTTATTAATAGAGAAGATTATGACCTAGCTTAATTGTGCAAAAGTTTGCGAATATATCAGGAAAGCAAAAGATTCCAAGTGTGGATACTAGGCTACCCAATTATATTTTAAGAGAGGAAAAACTTTAGGAATGGGAAAATGAATAGCAAAGTAATCGATATATTTTTTGTTTCCAGCCATTTAAAATATCTGTTTAAAAAATATAACATCTTTTTTATGGAACTTTCAGAAAAAGCAATGCTTAGTAACTCCATGATAAATAATGTTTCATATGAGCTTCAATAAATGACATACTTCTTGTCAAAAAACCCTTCAAAGAAGGTCGAGTCATGACGAGCATTTAATCTTACTGCCATTGTGCAGAAATATCTCGACAATTCATAGCAACAACGAGCTTTATGCCCACACATTTGATTACTTGTGTTTGCACATATTATACATTCACGACCATCAATTGTCATGTTATGGCTCATTGCAGGCTGAGAAACAACTTGTCTAGCTATTCACTGAGACTTTTAGTGCATAAGAGCAAGACACCGCGGAGTATGCGTGAGCCGAACATCGTGCCTGCTATTACTACACAATCAGGTGACGAAAAGGGTAAAGAAATTATACAGCGCTATAATCACATCTCAGCAACAAATTCAGCTGATAGTTCACGATCATGAGATTCTGCAGACAATGATGTAACTGTAATTAAGGGACTTCTACTTGACACTAAAATAATTATCGAACACATATCACCGGAGTATTTATATACAATGTATGTGTACGCGCACACACACACACTCACTCACACTCACACTCACACACACACACACACACGCACACACACACACACACACATACATACATACATATATATATATATATATATATATATATATATATATATATATATATATATATACGCACACACTACTGGCCATTGAAATTGCAACACCATAAAGGAGGGATGATACAAGCGTAAAATTCGTATGACAGGAAGAAGATGCTGGGATATACAAATAATTAGCATTTAAACTCAATCGGACGACGGAGGAGGGAGAAACGGCCTCTTAAACTCTGTATAAAAGGAAAGTCGCGCAGCGGTTTTCTCATCCTGAAATCGCATTTGAATGTTGGTTGCTTGGGAGAAAATCGTGTTATGCCTCGTATAAGAAGGATAAACGGCTACCAGCACGTGTCGGAATTCGATAGAGGCAGGATCGTGGCCTATAGAGAGTGCGGTTTATCGTTCCGCGACACTGCTACTCGCATTGGTCAGCATCCAACGACTGTCATGCGAATATGGAATTGATGGGTTCAGGAGGGTCATACTGAACACCATGCACGATCTCAATGGCCTCCCGTCACTAACGCCCAAGAGGACAGATATGTTGTCAGGTCGGCCTTTCAGGATCGTACAGCCACATCACGGACCTTGGGCAAGGAAATAGGCTTGTTTTTAGCACGTCAAGTATCCGCACGAACAGTGCGACGACGTCTCCAGCAGCACGGACTGTCTGCACGGTGACCATTATTGCGGCTTCCCTTGACACTGCAGCATAGAGACGCGCGGCGACAGTGGTGCACCCGACGACAAAACTGGATACAGGAATGGCACCCCGTCGTCTTTTCAGGCGAGTCCCGGTTCTCCGTGCAGCATCATGATGGACGTATCCGTGTCTGGAGGCACCGAGGAGAACGCCCGTGTCTGCCTGCTTGCCACCGATGCCTGCCTGATTGCATTCGACATCGTCATAGGGCCCTGCAACTGGTTTGATGATATGGGCAGCCATTGGGTACACGACATGAACACCTCTTGTTCAAATCGTCGGTAATCCAAACAGCCAGCGTTAAATTTCACACATCTTAAGGCCGGTGGTTAGGCCCTATCTTCGAGGCCTCGGAGACATCATCTTTCAACAAGATAATCCAAGACCGCATGTTGCCCGTCGTGTTCTGGCCTACCTCGACACAGAGGGTGTTCGACTGTTGTCCTGGCCAGCACGTTCTCCAGATCTCTCACCCATTGAAAACATCTGGCCATGGGTTGCTGAGAGACTGGGCCGCCACCGCTCTCCAGCCACTATGATTGATGAAGTGTGGCATAGACTTGGAGCAGCACGGAATGACTTGCCCGTATCTGTCATCCAAGGATACTTAACTGGGTTAGAGCCGCTTTATCTGCTAGAGACGGCAGCAGTGTGTACTAATTTTGGTCCCTATATACCCCCAAATTGCCTACAAATTTAATCATGTACTCTTCCTGCTATGCTGTATACGTACAATAAGTAAAGTTTTGTTATTTGCTATCTTCCTGGTGTTGCAATTTTAATGGTCAGCAGTGTGTATATATATATATATATATATATATATATATATATATATATATATATATATATATATATATATATATATATATATATACAATGCTCGATTTCTAGAAATAGAGTTGCCGGAACTGTAACCTTCCCGCATTCGTGGGGGTATTCCAAATTATTGGTCTGAAAAAAAGAAATCTTTGGTTATACAAAAACTTCAGCATTTTATTTAATTCCAAATTTTATTTTGCAAAACAAGTATAAAAATGGGTTTTAGTAAAGTAATAAAATTAATAAAAATGATTAATATTTTATTTAACTATCGTAATTTTTTGTTTCTAAACAGAGATACAGGAACGCTGTTCCGGCGCGTTTCGCCTCAAATCGAGCCCTGTATATATATGTATATATATATATATATATATATATATATATATATATATATATATATATATATATATATACATACAGGTGGTTATCAAAATAATGGAAACACTAAGAAACACCATGAAAACCTTTATTAATACGGGGCAGGATCACCTTTGTCATGTAATGCCACCTGATTTACCTCGGAATTAGATTATATAAATCATAAATAGTGGTTAAGAATATATTGTACCATTCTTTAGGGAAAAATTATGAAAAATTATAATAATTAATAATTATTAAATTATTAATTATTATTAACGATATTACTTTCTTCTTGCTCATTATTATGATCAATTCAGTCTTCACGACAAATTTCCATAGTTTTTTGAATATCTAAATTGGATTCTAAATTGGAATATCTAAATTGGAGTCTCAAAATTTTCATCGCCACATATAATACATGATACGGTGTGACAGCACAACGATCTGAACGCCTAAGCTCACTTGTTGCAATCGTATATGGTGTCACATGTATTCCATCTCGAAATTTACGAAATTGACCTAAATAAATTGAGGAAAAGACAATTCCTCCACCTGTTCATCAAAAAGTAAACTATGTGGAAGATTTTTTTTCTTCTGGAGCTAATCGTAAATACTTTTCTTCATTCCACATCAATGTTTGCTGCTGAGATAATAATAGACTTTCTTCAATTGGTATATGTTCACTTATTTCATCTTGAAGTATAGTTTCAAAGTTATTGTCTTCAAAAAAGGACTCATCAATTTTTATGTCATACAAAGTATATAGCCGAGCCGGTGAAGAATTTATTAAAAACTGTAGCCAAGTTTTTATAGTACCTTTGTTGATAATACCGTGCAAATAACTGGATTTATGATTTTTTTGCGTTTAATAAGCACATTGATACAGTGATCATCAGACAGATTTCTAGGAAGACTACTAACCATTGAATTAACATATACTGGAATATTAATTACTTGACCGCAAATACCATATTGCCCATAAACGTATCTTAGCCTTCAAATTTGCATAAATAGAATTCCAGGAGAAATCAATCTTTCTAACTCTAAGTCTATTAGTGGTAAATGTTCAGGTTTTTTCGGAAATTTGAATCCATTATAAGTAGCCACCGTAGGAATATTTTTCGTGTTCAAAGATTGTCTGCATGTGTTACATACAGCAATGTTGTTTCTATCGAGATGTGGAACTATTATTTTTAAAATATCATCATAATTAAGAGATTTAGATTGTAAATCCTTTTTAAACCATAGTCTTTCACAAACTGAACACGCATGACCAAATGGATTTTCGACAAATTTTTTTTTTGAATTCATCGTGAGCGAGACGATGACGTTGAAAATCCGTGTAAAGTAATTGTACAGCATCTTCGTTTTGCAATTCCTGAATTAGTCTTGATTCGACAAAATTTTGATTTTGAGATCTGTATTCTTGGATACATTCTGTTACTGTGTTTTGATGGTTAATGTTTATATATTGGGCAGAAGTATTAGTTTGAGAGTGATGAGCATCAACTTCAACGACTCTTTCGTTTTCATATTCCATTAAATTTCTGGATTCGGAAAATTCAGGCCCATTTTGAATGTTATCACTAGCTTCATTAATAATATTATCATTTTTATAATGAATAATTGAGGAAACATCGCTAGTTGCCTGAATTTGATTCTTTTTCAGGGCTCTGGACTCTCGCATACGCTCTGCTGCTGTTTTTGGACTTTTTTGAGGAATTGAAGAAACATCGCTCGCTGCCTAAATATTATTCTTTTTTCGGGCTCTATACTCTCGCATACGATCTGCTGCTGTTTTTGGACGTTTAGAATTTGTATTCTGAATAGAAGTAATGGTCAGAGAGCAATGGCGGTGATGGACCTCAACTTCACAAACTATTTCATTTGGAAATTCCATTGAGTTTGTTGTCTCCTAGATGAGCCAACGTAATAAGAATACTACAATATCAACACCAAATCTTTTATTTACGAACTAACGTAAATCTCACTGTCCCTCGACTCCCCATTTATTCAACGAAAACCTACTTTTAGCACTCAAAATGCCCTCAGATTTCTTATCAGTAAAATTCCTCTTGAGAGGGAGAGAGGGTTGTATATTGCGCTACTACAAGATTGGCTATTTATCGCTTCCCCGAATTACGCAGGCATAGTCGTTTCTCTTGCGTCGCTTTGTTTGTTTACAGTTTTTCTCGCCGCTTGGCGCATTCTTGGCCGGAAGTGCAGCAATGCACTTCCGTAACGCAGAATCGTAACATGAATGACTAAATTTTCCTCTCACCACCGATAAAGAAGTTTCACTTCAATAATAATTCTCTTTAAATAAACGAAGATGAATAATAATAATAATACTTATAATCATACTTTTTTTTAAATAGCTGTATAATAAAATTGTTTTTATTTAAAACAAAAGATTTTTCTTTTGTTCATACCTCATCTATCCTATTTATTTTAAACACAAAAAAAGCAATTATATATAACCTGAAGAAGTTTCACTTCTTACGCGTGTACACTGATACACACACCTTTTTTTTACGTGGTAGAATTATCGGCCGCCTGGAATGTGGGCGTACTCAGATGGAAATATCCGAGGAACTTGGAATTGTCCAAAGTGTCATCTCTAGGCTTTTGCAACGATTGCAAGATGATGGAAATGTCAGTAGACGTTACAGTAGAAGTCTCTCCCAAGTTACAACGCCGACTGAAGACCGGTATTTGGCAGTAACTGCCAAAAGAAGCAGACGGAGCACAGCATCCTACGTGTTTCGTCAGCTATCTGCAACCACGGGTACCACAGTTTCAAGGCAATCCGTGTACAGACGTTTGGGAAATATTGGTCTGTATGCTCGCAGGCCTATCAGATGTGTTCCGCTCACGACAATTCACTGTCGGCAGCGATTAGCCTGGAGTAGAGATCATGCAATGTGGACATCGTCACAGTGAGCTTGTGTGATGTTTTCCGACGAGTCCAGGTTTAGCTTGCTGTCTGATTCACGTTGAACTTTGATATGGAGAACGCCAGGTACCCGTTACCACCAAGACAACATTACTGAACGACACTGTTACGGTGGTGCAGGATTGTTCGTTTGGGGTGGAATTTTACTGGGCTCCAGAACAGATCTGCATGTTCAAATCGGAACCATGAACGTCCACATTTATCGGGACATCATTCTGGAACAACATGTACGTTTGTTTAGGAGTGCCATGGGCGCAGAATTTGTGTTTATGGATGACAATGCCCGTCCTCACCGAGCAGACATCGTAAACGAATGCCTTCAATCTGAGGATATCACCCGTATGGAATGGCCAGCATTCTCACCTGGCTTGAATCCGATAGAGCATGTATGGGACATGCTTGGCCGACGAGTTGCAGCCCGTCAACCACCTCCTACATGTGTACCGGAACTTGGGAGAGCATTGCTTGCTGAGTGGAGTAATTTTCCCGAAGATCAGCTCGATAATTTGATACTCAGCATGCCTAGGCGTTGTACGGATTGTAATCGCATGGGAGACATATAATGTATTAACCATCATACCAAGAATGGTATCATACATACACCATCTTTTTTGTTCTTTATCTTTTGTTTAATAAATGGGCTTTATGAATAAATCACGTTTGTTTTGTTTCTGAACCTTTATTTGCAGGAGCTGGTATTATCCTTAATTTATTGACATGAGTGTAGTCAGATTCAACTTTTGAGTGCTAGACCGGGTTAAAAAAATTAAAATTCTACAATATCATATCTAATCCAAATATTTTATGCTCGTAAAAATTTTAGTTTCATATTACTAAAATTATATAAAATAATAATAATTATAATTAACCTAACATTTAAATAGATTAGTAAATGCCAGTGGCGTAGCGAGCATAACTGGCGCCCGGGGCACGATACCTTTTTGGCGCCCCCCCCCAAAAAAAAAACATATAGTAATATAATATAGTTGAATTAGTTAAAAGGACCATTTGGCGCCCCTCTGCAAGTGGCGCCCGGGGCATGATAGACCCCCTTGCCCCCCCTTTGCTACGCCATTGGTAAATGCCGATAATTCCTAAACATTTATAAAACTGAAATATCATGCTTCTTAATAACTTTCATTGCAGGCTAACATTAGTTACGAGCGCTCAGAATGTCACATCATTAAACTGGTAGAGACTCGCACTGAAAACTGTGTGCCATTTTTAATATTTAAACATCGTTAGAATCTTGAAACAGGGGTTTTCGTAACTATAAATTTAATTCATATTTTCTACTGTTTGAAAATTCCACTTTACTTTTTTTTAATAGGGTGCAGTCAAAAGTTACATACATTTAACCAGTTTAGTGCCAGTTTAATCCCTTTAACTTTTCCTCTATTCATACAAGCACGCACACACACATGATATTGATGAATTAAAATGTTTCAGAATATCATTGAAAAACTCTGGCAATATTCTTTTTTCCTTTCCCTTTCTTTCTTGCAGTTATGTCAAAAATGCTCTATAAATAAAGATATAAAGCCCTAAAGACACGCGATTACAAATCTATCAGTTGAATGCAATATAGCGCTACGATAAACCTCATTTCGGAAACAGCATTTCTCAAACCTTTCCTCATTCACGACTCTTTAATCAATTCGATGACAGATTATTTCAGTAATCAGTTATTTGATGCGTTGCGTAACGAAGAGCATGTATGTCCTATCGGGGCCAGTTTCATCTCCCAAACTGGTCATTTTATATTTCCAAGTCATTGATGCTCAACCAGTGCATCTCATTTAAACCGTTTTTATAGCACCTGCGTGTCTATCCACTCTTCTGAAAGCACTTGATTCTAAATAAGTTGACTATGTCTAATACATTATTCACATTGTCTCAAAATGATACAATAATAGGCTTCTGCGCTTGTTGAAAGAAGGAACATCTCCGTTTCACCCCCTCTGTTTCAAGACTCTGATGGTAGAATTCCGTGCGAAAGATGTCGTTCAAGAGGGGTGTATCTTCACTTTGTAGTCAATGATAGGCTATTTTTGTTTCGATTACTGTTATAAAGAAAACAAAATGATTATCTGTCGGAGAGGTCTTAGCTGGAGTCTATCTTCACACTTCCGCTGAACACCTGTCAAGCTGGAACTAGCTCCATTACATCCAGAAATGGGAGTCTTTCCACTTAACCTCAGAGAATCATTTGCTCAAGAGGAATCTTGTCTTGAAACAAATGACACTAAAATCACAATGGGAGGCGTACCAAACGATGTCGATACATCGAAAGTGACACCTGTGCGAGATCAACATCGGGAAAGTGATAGTAGGGGCCTAACTATCAGGGCTGAGCGGCATCATCATTATACAAACGAAAAAAGTTTATATATATATATATATATATATACGCAGTCTAAATTCTATCTTTAGCTTTCAGCCCTCCAAAAATAATTTATATAGTCTAAAAGGATATATGTTTTAAATATGATACAAATTAAAATCTTCATTAATTATTATTACGGGAAATAAAACATGAAATATATAACCAAAATTCAGGTGGATAATTGAATAAAAAGATAGCGTAAAATTGAAATTTTAATATAGATATTGTTCATATTAAATTGATACGTTATTTAATGATATAGTCTCTTGGATTACGTATCTCCTTTATTTAATTTTCGAGCTATCAACAAACTCTGTAGAGCTAGACATAAAAACTGCTTTCAATTGGAGTTTCTGATAAGTATGGAAAATCATGGGAAACGTAGGAAATACAGCACAAAATAATAATCATATTTTCTAAAATAGTTGACCCATAATCTTTTGGTTGAAAGTAGGGTGCAAAACTCTCCAAAGAACATCTTTCTAAGGAAACTCCGTAATTAAATAGCATTTAAAATACCTATTATTCAATGTTAATCTTCAGCTAAACATACTTTTCATCACAATTTTTGACAGGTGATGATATTCTATGCAGTAAGAAGAATAAATGTCTTGGGTGAACAAAAGAGTAAGCATTCAGTTCGAGACGTAGAGTATAATCATAGCCGCTGTTGCAGCTATTTGTAGTGTGATGTATCATATGTAGATCCACTATTTATGTAGCTGGCAGTTGTATTGCTATCTGCAGCCTATCAATTTAAAACGCTGTATTTAAACTTTGTTTTTATAACGACTGTAATTTTGTGATTATGAGACTGTAAATAAAGACCTTAGTTATAGGTCAGTTGGGATTATTTATTTATCGTAAGGTAAACCAACATGCAGACATGGGTGAAAGGCAGCCATCGTTGGATGTTACACTATCATTGTCGAAATGTACTTTCTCTACTAAACCTGCACTTACTAACTGTATCAGATGCAATAATTTACAGCTTATACTTTCTGCCCTTGTGATGGCCCAAAATTCTTACAATGATTATTTCTCTTAAAATAGTTATAATATCTGATCTGACTCTGCCGCAAAACATAAAGTGTCTTCTTTTTTTTATTTTGACAAAAGACAGCAAAAGTTATAGTACAAGCCACCAGTGGCGGCTCCAGTCCAGAGATTTGGGGGGGGGGGGAGCAACGTTGGCTCTTAGGATTTTATATATATATATATATATATATATATATATATATATATATATATATATATAAGAAATAAACATCCTCTCATTTTAAATTTAAACTCATTTAGTATTAGGTCTAGAATTATATAATTTTAGGCAATGTAAAAAAAAAATTAGCCGGGCATTTTTTTGGGTGGGCAATTACTCCTACTGCCCCCCCCCCTTCTGGAACCGCCGTTGCAACCCACCGTGATGTTAACCGTTCGCTACAGAAGGCAGATTTTATAAATGGCTATAAACCATTCCTTTAACCACCAGAATAGCACTCTTTACACTTACGCTCTTTCGCGAGTGCTTGGAGCGTACGGGATTGCGCTCGGGTAAACTTGCAGTACGTTCAAAAGCAGATTTCCCTTCCTCTCCGACACCTTCACACTTGCACTCAATCGCGCGGGATCGTGGTTTCACGAGGGAAAGAGCGTACGTGTAACGGGCGCTATTATCTATGGAGAACTTATGAATCCTTTAATGTAGTATAATAGTGAAAGAAACGGGGAAATAACTGAAAATGCTGAGAAAATCTTTCAGATTAAATCAAATCACTGTTCTTAGTTGACATTAGGCTTTTTGAAACAATAAATGAATTACAAGTCCAAAACCCTAAAGTCAGATCTGAGAAGAGCCCTTTGATATTTTCTACTAAGTGGTATATTCTTAGACATATAGGCTTGTATTCAGCAAGAATTGTTAAAAAATACAGTATAATAAAACTGTTGTCACTCCGCCCAACTTTCAAATTAAATATTTCGAAGTGACATCGAACTTATAGGGTAAGCAAAATTCCTGCCTCCATTGTCCCGGGGGAACTCCTTTAAATGAAACAGACCTTGTGATGTTATTCTTTAGGTACTCATATAATATCGAGAAATATTACAAATGTTTAATTCAGATTACTAATGACACACACAACTTTATATATATATATTAATTTATACCAAAGTTACATACTTCCCGCCGTAAAAAACGGGACCGAAAAATATATCACCAACAGGCGCCGTATCTTAACATAACAATAATAAAAGAAAAGAATGAAACTCAAAATTTAATTTGCGTGTTGCCAAAAATCAAAAAGTTATCTCGCGAAATGTGGCAGGAGTCAACAAAGATAAATCAAACAACGAGTGAAAACCATGGTAAACCATGGAGTCTGCGACAAAAACCAAAAATATGAAAACGATGTTCAAAAAGAACTATTTAAAAAATAATTAAGGGACCTAAGACTCAAAATTCTCAAAGAAGCGTCTTTCTATTTTACGTCACTTTATTTTATGTTATTTAGTGTTATTGTTAATTTTTTTGTCTTTAAACGTACTATTGTGCTTTTAGAACCAAATAATGCACATCCTTCTACGATTATTTCATTGCTATATACCACAGTTTTGTGTTCTACAGTCTGGGGATACCGTGTTGTGCATGTACTTTAAGTTCATTTATCTTGGAAAGAAAATTTTCATGATTTGCATTTTTAAAAGGATATATCTAAAGCCTTTTGCACGGTACATGCATGAAATTTTGAACAGCGTTCTTTGGTCCTATTTTCGTTCAACTGTTTTCAAGATTGTCGATTCAGAGTAAAATTTCCGAAAATATTTTCCCTCAAGCAAAAATTACTTTTAATAAAAACGATTTCCTTTGGCACCTTTAAGTGACTAAAAATTCTAGGTTTAAAATGTTTAAAAATTCCGAAGCCAAATTATTTTGAAATGTCTGTACACAAAACTTGATAAATTTCCTGTATACTAAATGGAAAAGTATGCCAGTAGAGCCAAGGCTTCAGAAGTTTTACAAAAAAAAACTAAAAATGCATAAAATTTTCAATTAAATTTTTTTTAAACAAAATTTTTATTGTTTAAGTTTATTTATGTATATGAAGATTTTTATATTTCATATAAAGACACATTTGAGGGGATAAAAATATTACGAAATGCTTGCAAGGGACATGAAAGTGACCCCCATACGCAGTATTAAAGTAAGCCCAGTGACATATAACAGAATTAAATTATACCGTAAGTCCGTTCAGCAAAATGCCCGATATGAGCAGCTGTACAAAATCATCGAAATTAAGTTTTGTCATATTCATATTTTAATACTCATTTCCCACCCTTTTAAGCGCTTCAAACACAAGAGAATTCGTCACATCAAAAACCACCTCAACAAGGTTGAGACAGAATTTTTGAATCCCTGGTAATATTTTATTCCTCCATTAGATGATGGAGGGATGAAGGGTAGGGATGCGTGTCTTTTCCCAACCCCTGAATCCGCGCTTACTTTCTCCCCAACAAGCGTCACCGGAAACGCATAATCATATACTCTGAAATCCCTCTAACACAGCTTATTTCAGTCATTGCCCATTTGCAACAGTCGGTTATTACATATCACACCTTTTCCTAAAATCACTGAGCAAATCACCCCCCTCCCCCTCCATTGATTCATCAGCACTTTTATGAAGTGCTAAGTGTATGTTTGAAGCACGCACTTCCTAACAAACACGTTCAATCGAGCGATTTCTCCGCTACAGGATAAACATTGCTGCAATTATTGTGAAATGTCGATTAGAAATTTCATAAAATGGAGACTATCAAATAAGTTACCCTTGGATTGAAGTCCCTGAGCCACGATTCTGAAGTTAATTTGAGTCTTCTCAATAGAGAGATGTCTGTATTTGTCTCCTTCAGCTGTCTATCAGAGTATACAAACAAAATAATACATCATACCAGCTGCTTCTGTGGAAGATAGAATGTCTCTTGAAGAGGTTTTCTAAAGAGAGTGTGACTTGTGTGACTTCCCGTGACATGTCAAGAAAACATGGCACGCGCACTTCATCATAACTTTTTCTGAACATCGACATCGGTGTGTTGTCCATCCCAATTCATAACAATAAGCAAAGTTTTTTTTTCCTTTTATCAAAGACACGAGAGAGATCTGCTGCCTTATTTCCAGCAATTTCAACCTGGGGCATTAGTTTTGACCCCGCTTTCAGGACAAAGTTCCAATATTCACTCGGACATAAATGGATTTGTTATAGATCTTAGGTCTGACAAGCTTTCACCAAGTGTTTAGAAACGATGATCTTTGCGGGAATTTCTAGGTGCGTTCGAAGTGCTGGAAAATTGAACAGTTTACAAAAAACTGATATTAATAGGGATACTACAGAAATACATCAATGGTGAAAGCAAAATCGCAAGTTTATTCCATATAAATATAATCTCTCTCTCTCTCTCATATATATATATATATATATATATATATATATATATATATATATATATATATATATATATATATATATATATATATATATATATATATATATATATATATATATATATATATATATATGCTGTAGATTGTACGCCCAATGTCTTATATAAGCCAACTGGGAATATCTAGAACAAAAATATTATATTAATCCATGTAGCTACATTAGCAGCTAGCCACTACAAGGACTAGAAAAGCTTGGATCTGAAATGTTATAAATCTGGTAAAAAACATTATCAGAGTAAAAAGTAGTTTTAATATGAAAAGTAGAAAATTATACTGTAGGGTGAACCAGAAGAAAAACATTTTACTCTCTTGATACTTTGCTAATAGTATCCCCCATTTCCTTCAACTTTTTTCAATCTTTTTCTAACGCACAATTTTTATCCACAATGTTTTTGTATGTAGACTTTAGCATATAGGGAAGTGGGCTTCATAAGAGAATTGACAAACAGAAAACCTGAACGTTATACATTACAAGCGACTCAAATATTTATTTACTGTGAGCTTTTCATCGACTTATTCCAGTACACTTCCTAATTACTGGCTTCGCGTTTCTCCCCTACTTTAATACAATCTAACAAAATTATTTCTCTAATTTAACTGGCGTATGAAGAATGCCCCAATACTTCTTGTAGCTCTTTAAAAAGATTTTAGAGTTGAAACTTTTCAACCATTCTCTGTAATGTAGTACATTACTTTTGTAAATTACTCTGACACTATTCTTGTAAAGTAACCGCATGCTCCCAGTCTTGAATTTCAGGAACAAAAATGTTTTTTAGTCATTTCATTTACTGTATTTTCCATTAACATATGTATAGTTCAAATATGCCCCTCTATCGATTACTTTTTATCCTGTTTTAATGCAGTCTACCAAGACTGCTTCTCTAACTAAACGTGTTAGTTTGGTCACTTTCTTTCCATTTTCTATTCAAAAGTTTAATTTCTAGCAATAAATGTGTTGCTAGTCCTAAAATATGGAATGGTACAAGAAGCAACAATGCACCCTATTTTTTTACATTTTTTTAACTCTCCGAGTCCAAAAAAATAATAAATAAAACATATCACGTTATATTTCTATATAGATGAAAAAATATCTCATTATGGGGTAATCCAATGAAGATGTAGTCACGTAAAAAATTCTGCTGCTGGTTATGTTGGTAATTATGTTGCATTGAGCTTATGAATGCTATGATCATACGTCGAATAATGCCCCCAAACGCAATAAATGCATTAGTAAATAAAAAATGACTTTGCCAGTGCATTCATTGATTTTTCTCGCACTGTTCAAAAGCCTATTAAACTGAAAGAAATGTGAACGAGAAAAATATAGGATTTCTTGCTAGTAAAAAATTTGCCTCATTTGCCATTTATATCGATTGTCTATAAAACAGGACAAAAGAAAATAAACAAAACTGATCTAAACCGCCTCCTAAATAATCCCAACTAATGGCTTCACTCTTAAAAGACCCCACTTTCTATCTTTCCCTCACTAACTGGAAATTTCTGTTCCTTCTTCTAAAACATATACCGTGTTTCCCCGAAAATAAGGCCTAGTCGGAAAATAAGCCCTAGCATGACTTTCTAGGTTACTCGTAATATAAGGTCTACCTCCCCCCCCCCCAAAAAAAAAAAAAAAAAAAAAAAAAATAAGCCCCAGTTAAAATCGTCAGCCAGACGGATGCCAGACTTATTGTCAAATGACCAATCGGAGTGCAGTCACAACACACGTACGCGTTTGATAGCAAACGGACGTTATTGTGACTTGTTAAAATCATCATAATTCAATAGGTCGTGTGTTGTAACGGACGTACAACTCGTGTGCAATTTAATGCACTCGTGTGAAATAAAGAAACGTTTTCTGAATTTTCTGCCTGCAACTTTTAGTCTCTATTTTGCGTAGTCTATCATTCTTAACAGATTTTGTTAGAAGTCGCAAGAAATTCAGGCCGGAATTAGGGGTTTGGAGATTTATGACGATGCTCTGTTGTTTCCAATCCCCTTGATGTAGGAAAGCCTACACCGAGTCCAAAGGACCTAGGTCCTCAAATCCTAGGTCCTTGGTGAAGGGTAGTAAGCAACTTCAATTTAAGGCGAGGTACCACTAGGACTAAGTCTGGCTTGACCTCGAAGAACATCGGTCCCGTAATTTTGAACCGAGTCAAGTGAAGAGACCGGAACACTTGACCCCGCACCTCTAGAGGTAAATTTGAGAACTTGGAAGACATTGCAGCCACGACCTATTTTACGTGCCCCGGCCACCATTAGTGAACACGGTGGTGGATTTGCAGCGACGAGCATTGAACCAGGAGCGTTCAGACCACTGGCCCGATGCTCTTACTAACTGGGCCACCGCGCCCCTATGACGATGCTCTAGAAGATGATATGTCTGTACTTGAATAAATGTAAATTTTTGTACATGAATATACGAATAAATGCAAATTGTTGTAAATGAATAAATGTAAATTACTGTGCATGGAAAAATATCTCCTGAAAATAAGCCCTAATGCGTCTTTTGGAGTAAAAATTAATATAAGATCCGGTCTTGTTTTCAGGGCAACACGGTATTACGGACATTATTATTATACGTATTTCAGAATTAAAATTATTTCCTGATATCAGTAAAGTGATTTAATTATAACAAATATTAATTTTTTTACCTTAAAGATGATACGGACTACAGGAAATGAGCCGAAGAAATTTAAGCGCGTAAAATCCCATTGTTGATCTACTTAATGACAAACTTCCATATTGCAGGAATATCATTTTTCACCCAAGTAAACATAATATATTCTAAGAAATAGTAAGTATTAATAGCCCATATAGAAATCCTCCATTATTCTTTAGCCAAGGATATTACAGTTAATATAAGACTGGTCCATGTGGATTGCTTCATTTAAAATTGTATCATGAAACAACATATGACGAGTTTATTAAAAGGTTTCCGTCATTTACATTTGTGTTTATAGCTATATGTATTTGAGTATGTTCAATATGAGACGTATAAGTCTTCGTCAATTAGTGATTCATCCAAGCAACCTGAAAACAATAATAGAAGCATCTCTTCAAAGTGCTTATTACCTTCCATTAAAAAAATAAAAAAGAGTTTACTCTAAGTGTCACTTGTACGAAATAACTTCAATAGGTGACATCTCATTTAATCTACTGATAAAAATCAAATTTTGAGACCATAGCACTGTGTTTATTCTACGTTTCGGAAATGCCATACGTAAACGGAATTAACAGAACCCCCTCCCTTTCTGTTTCTCAATGTTCGATTACTTTTTGTTTCTTTTTTTCTTCACTTTAAACAAGGCATTGGTTTTCACTTATTAATCATGACACAAATCTTATTTTGAAGCCCTTAATGTTGCAAGCTTAAACGCTTTGGGTTTAAACTGGTTTTCCTCTCCCGCTCGATAGAGTCGTTGTTGTAGAAGCTAGCATCGAGTTGATTGATTCACATGGCATCAATAAGCCGTAGCTTCAATTGCCCCGTGGGCTACAATTACATGACGGATTTTCAGGGAGGGGGATGAAAATGAAATCGATTCTATATATTTCCTCCCATGCCTGTTGGTCTCGCACGCTAGCCAATTGGGATAGCAAACAGATGCGGAAAGGCTCTTTTAGGATAGCTTTTGTACACTAACTCATTCATTACAAGTACTTGAAAAAGATCGAATATTATATGGCAGTAAATAGATTCCTTTTATACAAATTATTGGATATTATATTCATTCGGCGGAAACTTATCGGTGACAACACTCTAGAAGGATTGGATAACAGCATATTTAATCATAATTTCTATTTTCAAGTTACGGAAATACTATGAATCAAAACGATATGTTGAGGGAGAAATTAACTGTCAATTGGACATTTTTTTGGCCAATACTGTCATCCTTAGTTAAAATGTCCTGTGCGAAATATTCATTTTATTTTTTTTTAAATATTTTACTTCCACCTTTTTCACTAATAGGCCAGTAGGTAAGGAGTTGAATTCGGAAATAATTCAAACAAAAGTGGAAACTTTTTTAATCACTTTATTTTAGGTCAAATATGAATATCTTTAGTTTTCCCCCTCCGCCGAGGCGAGCGCTGATGGTTAGGTAAAAAAATTGAGTGAAAAAGAGGTATTTTTTCAGTTTTTTCAAAATAAATTAAAAACGGTTCATCCAATCAAAGAAACCGTAATACAAATTTTTTAGAGCATTAAATTCGGCGTAAAACGAGTACCAATACATAAAAATTACTTCGGTAATAAGGTTACTAGCTTCTCCCGAAGTTGCCGTTATTTTTTCAACTTTTGCTAGTAAGTGCGATATTCGCTATACTTGTGTTTTTCGGAGAAATAGGCAGGGGGGGGGGGGGATGATCCCGGAATCAGAAATCATTCAAACAAAGGTGGAAATTTTTTTAACCACTTTATTTTAGGTCAAATATGAATGTCCTGAGTTTCCCCCTCCGACGAGGCGAGCGCTTGTGGTTAGGTCAAAGGACATCCGCTAGGTTCAGGGTGACCAGTCACCCCACTGGATCGTCTTCCAGTAACTGCCAAATTGCGATTTAGTACGGTTTGTGTCCGCTGTTGTTCCGTGCTTTTCATTTTGGTTGCGTTATTATTTCGTTTCGCTACTTAACGTGTCTCACAAAGTGTTCTAATCAGTACAACAATGTTAGACCTTTGTCCAGTTTATGCAGAAACATTTGAAGAAGGTGAAGCAATAGTTGTGAAAGAAAGAGGGGTTAAAACATTGATAGAATACAGAAAAAAGAGAGGTGATGGTAAGCATAATCTTTTTAAAAACTGTACGACTGTCAACATTCATGTCAAGTGCCACAAGGCTTGCACAAGAGAAAATCCATTGTTGTTGCAGCAAAAGCAAGTATCAGTGGTGCTGGTGCTCGACGATCTAACATACCAACATTCAATTTCCAAAAGGACTGTTTTTAGTGTGCTGAGAATGCATCAGAATATTTTCAGAAAAAAAATAAGAAAACGAAAGGCAAAACGTGACCGAGTAAGTCTTGTTACAACCTCTGAATTATTAAAAGATTCCAAAGGACCTAATCTGTCTGAAAAAATTCTCAAGAGAAGACTGATGGAAAAATATGGCGATGACATCATTATTACAGCAGGATACAATAGACAACCCATTATATGTTTTCGTAACACTAGTTATAAAATTTTGAGCGCAAGTTGGTATGGATCTCGAAAAAATTATGAACAAGAAGAGCATTGTTAAAGTTGCTGCAGATATAATAAGGGAATACATAAGATCCAAGGTGTACGACATGGATAAGTACCCTAATCAACAAAATTTTTTGGAGAATGCTGAGCAGAATATTCCTGAATCATTGCAGTATCTCCTAAATTCAATTATCAGGAAAAGCAAACATGGAAAGGAAAACAGAAAATGGTAAACCAAGGTAACTGTAATTTCACACTCAATAATTTCTGAAACAAGGCCAAGATCTTTTATTTCATCAATACAAGTAGGTATTGGCGCACTTTTATCAAGTAAATATGGTTCTAAAGATTTAATATGTATAGCTCAAGCACTGGGCTTTTGTTGTTCTTACGATGAAGTCAGAACTTTTGAAATGTCTTGTCTACAGCATCCAAGAAGCATTGCGTGGGTCCTTTTCCCAGTTTGTTTTTGATAACCCAGATATCAATTTAGATACTTTAGACGGATCAAACACATTTCACGCAATGGGTGGAATTCAGTGCATACCCCCCCCCCCCTCTTCTTCTCTTTCTTCACAAGGCCCAATCGCAAGACTGGGAGTGATTCCAAGCACTGGGATTGTAGAGAAATCTGGTGCTATCCCATTGTTACCTTTTCAGAGCAGAACAACACTGAGTAGCATCATTATTAAAGACCTTGGTGAAATCAATTATGCAGCTGAAGTTTTGCCAAGTGATTTAATGTGGATTTATAAAAAATGGCAATGCGATGAGACCCCAGGTTCGAATGGCTTTATGGAAAACATTGCATGTACAAAACAGTACTGTAAATCCCAAATTATGTTTCTTCCTTTCATCAGTTCTTCTACCTAAAACTATGACACCGTGTACAGTGCTCTTGTTAGTGCAGCTAATGAATATAAAGATATAGAATAGAATAATAGAGCAGAGCCATTGTTTTGTGACCATCGATCAGCCCCTTTACTGGAAAGCTCAGGAAATCATTTCCTCAAGTTCCGTAGAATCTGAGCTTGGGTCCGTAACTGTCCGTTTGGAGGGCTTTCATCTACTAATGTCCTTCATGGAAGCAGTATGATACATCATGTATGGCAGTGGGTTGCAGAACTTATTGAGCATTGCCTATGCTCGGGCATCAATTCAAAAACTGATGACGGGTCATGCGCATATTAGAGAGCTGTCAGGGTTCACATGATGTACCCCTTGGCAATTGCAAAGATCGTTCTTTTGAAGATTTAGATTTCAGATGAAGAGTGAGATGCCATCAGTGACGTAGACTGTTCTCTTTCTGAATCAGATACTGCTGTACAAATTATTGTATTGTGCAGAAGTTTACTCACAAATTTGGAGAGCCGAAAAATAATGGACCTACCGCAAAACTATGGGTGCAATATTTTCAAATGGTAACGTTGATAAAGCAATACATCCAAGCATAGAGAAGTGGAGACTGGAAGCTTCATCTACTTTGTGTGAAAAGAATGCTGCCTTACTTCCATGCAAGTGGCCATTTTTTTGTACGCAAAGTCTGTAACACTGTACTTTCAGGACATGCTTGTTTTACACAATAAGCTGACTCTTACAGAGTACAAGAATTTTGTAGAAAATTGCTTTTTTACTATTCGGTGTTATGAAAAGTACTCATTGAACGCAGAATTAAATGCTCCACAACATTTAGTTTAAGCTATTTTTTCTTCAAACAGGTACTTTCCCTGAAAGACCCAATTATACCGAAAATCGCACTTACCAGCAAAAGTTGAAAAAATGACGACAACTTCGGGAGAAGCTAGTAACCTTATAACCGGAGTAATTTTTATGTATTGGTACTCATTTTACGGAGAATTTAATGCTCTAAAATTTTTGTATTACGGTTTCTTTCATTGGATGAATCGTTTTTAATTTATTTTGAAAAACTGAAAAAATACCTCTTTTTCACTCAATTTTTTTTACCTAACCATCAGCTCTCGCCTCGGCGGAGGGCGAAAACTCAGGATATTCATATTTGACCTAAAATAAAGTGATTAAAAAAGTTTCCACCTTTTTTTGAATTATTTCCGAATCCGGGATATTTTTTCCTCCTGCCTACTGGCCTATAAGTTAGAATGTCCTATCTTTTTTGGGAGGTTTTTAAAACTAACAAATATGTCCTAACTGCGTTTCAACCTGCATCGCAACAGCGTCATGAAAAGTTAAAATGTTAGTTAGGACTCTTTTACTATGGAGGGCAGTATATATCATGGTGTTACAGGTAAAAGATATTACTAATAATATTGGCTATTTTCTTTTGATTTCTCAAAGAAATACCAACGTATTCTCACGGCACAGAGAGTGTATTCTTATGTTGCCGAACTTTTACAGGACAAATGGGGTTCGTCGTATCAATTCAAATGGATCTTACTCTATGTATTAAAATACTGATGCCTAAATGATGTTTGTATGAATCAGACTTACTTTTGATGCTTTTAAAAAATAAAATTGCAAGAGATAGAATAAATAATGGGAACACAAGAAATAAAACTGTACGGTTTTAAGTATGATTGATCTCAATGCAACTATTCCTTTGTTACAAACTCTTCAGATTTCCCCTTGTTGTGTGACATCTATTCAAATATTATTTTACAGAGATTAATTATACACTGTTGTTATAAGCTCTCAGTTAGACGTCACAGATGATGAAAGAACACAAATGGATAGTATCCGTCAAGCTGGAACACCCGTATCTAAAATAGTCAGTTTATTCGACGTAAAGCCATGTCAGCACACAAAAAGAAGAAACAAAAGTTGCAAAGCACAATAGTAACAAGAAAAAGTAACCTGGAAGATACAGACAGAAGAACATTAAAGGGCACTAAGACATCTAACAAGAAAACGACGGCTTCAAAAATGACCTCAGAGCTGAATTTGTAATACTAAAATCCCTTGTCTACCAGAACTGTGAGGAGCAAACTTCATAAGGTAAATGATCAGAACAGTTCTTTAACGGCTAATTCAGGACAATACACAAACAAAGTGCCCGAACCATGGGCTGCTAATGATTGGAAACGTGTCATTTGGCCCAAGAAATCCACCAGCATAGCTCTATTCCCCAAAGCTTGGTTCCCAAAGCTGGACAGGTAATGATTCGAGTACACAAAAAAGTTTATGATATGATGTCTACTTCCGACAGTGAATCATGATAGAGGATCCATCATGGTTTGGACAGCTTTATTGTAATACTTTGCAGACCCCCATTGCCACGTTAAAACATAACGTAAAAGAAAAAGAGCATAAATTTGGGGGTAATTAATTTCACCCCAATGCCACAAACGTTGTTTCTCTAACGAGGTATAGGATGATAATTTTCCAGGAGAATTATTCCCTTATTCATGTTGCTAGATGGGGTTTGACGTAATCAAACAACGTCTCTGGACAGCAGGATAACCCGACTTAAACATCCTCGAGCCTCTAGTGTGTTTTTTAAAGAGATTTTGGAATAGTGATACTCCTCCAGAAGCTCTCAGATAACTTGTGCTCCTTCATCAAGAAACATAGTAAAATACTCAATTAGCCATCATTCGGGAGTTGTATGATTCCATTGCCAGGATAATTTAAGATGTATTACAAACCAAAGGATTATACTATTTATACGATATTAAGAATATAAGAATATATATAGGATTTTTTAATCATATGCTAAGATACTTTCCGTACTTTGTCTACGACCATTTAATAACCCAACCAATATATTAGAAAGAAATTCATTTTTAAAAAAAACTTTTTAATTTTATCCTTAAGATAGTGGGAAAGTTTATGAGGGGAGGGAGCCTTATTACCTCAAGAGTACACTTTTCCGATGCCTTCGAAGACTTACGCTATTGGCATACATAAATTTAGATACATATGCTTGTATAAATAAGGAATAAATTATTCAGAAATATTATTGAAATAATTATGGTATTGAAGAATTTTCCATTGCCTTGCAAGTTTTTGAGCTAGCCTTATCAGCCTTGTTACCAATGTAATTTTAAATTCCAGTAAATAGGGAATGCCTCTTACAAAATTAGCACTCTGTGAAGGAAGAAAATTGTAAATTCAGCTTCCGCATTAAAACGGGCTTTTACCAGCATCCACTTCATTAAAACGGATGAGTGGTGAGATGACTTTCTATAAATTAGATAAAAGCTGAATTCATACAAATGAATTCTTAGTGCATATTTTATTCTCTTTTTCTATTTTCTAGACCCATAAGTACCTATATACCCAGTTTGTCGAAGGAAAGGTCATCCGATGTGTTACATGTAAAAATGGCTTCACACCTCGAATTCACGATGATGAACATTAGTGACACCATCACGATTGTGAACACTCTAAAAACTGCTCTTGAAGCTAAGTATGACAAATAGAATCAACTCCGAATCAATTTAAGCTTACTGCAGTGTATATATTCTCCTTTATATTTTTTCGAATGCGTCGTTTGAGACTGGTAACCAATTATTTATCTTGTTGATATGGGCAACGAGAACACAAACCAAAGATGGCAGCTCTTCTTAGAATCAGGGCGTCATAAAAAGTAAAGAAATACAGAATTGTTTCCGTATAGCGGCATGCCACAAAAAAGTAACAATGTTTTAAAGTAGGTTGTATAATCGGTAAAAGAGTGTTACAGTTCTATAACATAGGCATTTTTAAAAAATCTTAAACTAATTATAAGAGCTAACTATGACTATCAGCTTCACTATCTCTTTTCAAACGTCTGTGAAACTGTGTATACAATTTTCCAAAGTTACTCGTAGATAACCTGGCTGATCTGCAAAGGGCTGGGATCCAGTGGAGAATCTTCCTCGCAAAGTCATCTACTGTACATCCTATTCATAAATCTAAATAGTTCGGATTTCCTTGTATAGAAGGGCACTAATATCATTTAAAAATAAACCTCACCTACCGTAAGATTTTTAATCCGCAACTTTTCAAGACCAGCAGGAAATTGGAGTTGACTTCTGCTTTTGAGAACAGAATTTGGGGAACACAAACTTTCAATTCCTCCAATTCTCGTATTCTGGATTTCTCGTATTCTGGGACGCGTGGCAGTAGCCGAGTTTTGTCTTTTGACAGGACACGATTGTCTTCACTAGTACCTGTTCTGTTTTAATATTGCGGACTCTCCTTGTACTCTATAGCTGCGTTTACATGGACAACAATAATACCCGGGATTTACCCGCTAATAGGGAAAACCTTCGAAGCCCGTTTACATGGGACCACATTTTCACCCTGCTTTTACCCGTCTTACCGGAAGTAGAGGCCGTCACATGATTCGGCGGAAGTGATCCTCATACACCTTCATTCCTTGTAAATCACGTTATGGGTTCGATCCCAGCCGGTGTCATACTTTTCCAAATTCACTGTATTGCTATTTTTAGCTTTCTATCTTCGAACTCCGCATTTATCTCGTTACGAAGTGTATGGTCCTGGGGAAGGTCTTTTTTTTCCCAATTGCTGTTCTTTTGACCTCGTATTCTTAAATTTTAAAAATAACAACAACAAAAAAATCATAAAACTTTAAAAATTCAAAAAGATTGAAAAACTTACAAAAATATTTTTTGTATTCTTATGATATCTGCTTTTCTGGGCCTCTTAATATTATTACTTTTTTGTTTTCCGTGGATTATTAGTCTTATCTAATTTTTCTTCTAAATTTTCTTAACTTGTAAGTCTATATTTTTTCTGTTAAAATTAACTTTTTTGTTTTAATTTAACTTTACTATTAATTTTTTTCTTTTACCCGCGTTATTCTTACCTTAATATTTTAATTCATTACTTAAAATTTTAACTACTGAGCACTCCCACCTTGATTACATATATCTTGCTTACAGGAGATAAAGTCGACACGACCAATGCACTCCTCTTCTAAAACACAATTACGTCTGCGTCTATTTGTTATTTAAATGCAGCATATGTCAGTCGCTGTTGATAATTATAGAACGTTTACGATTGTTTACTGTTGTTTTTAAAAATAAATTTAGAAAATAGATAGGAAAAAAGGAATATAAGAACTAGAAGATTGATGCGGATATTAGATATAATCGTACGATCTATGGCTTCATCGCTAAATTTAGTTTTTCCACAACAAAGAATGTGGGCAAAATTACGAAGCTCTGTTTGGTGGGAAGAAATTATTTTAAATTCCTGAAGTAATAAAGACTGGAAAGAAAATTTTCCAATCGATAGGTGCATTTTTTTTAAATTATAAGATTAATTGTAAGATACTTATTGTTTTAATAAATCCTTTTATAAAATCAAAATGTAATTTTGATTTCAATTTTGTTTCAGTAATTTTTAGTCATGTATAAATAAAAAAATCATAAATAGATATAAATAAATTTTTATCTGTGAATTCTAAAATAATTAATTTATAAATAAATTTTAATGTTACGTTTAATTATTGATTATACTTATTAAATTTATTAATTTTACCATAACACTTTAAATGAAAATGTTACTGAAATTTTATTGAAATGAAATTTTATTTCTTATTTTACGTACCAGATGGCAGTACCATTCTATTTATAATGTAATTGGGGATGGTTCAGATCAAGAAATAAATGAAATCCTCCGGAAAAAAATAGGCACTTTTCTACTGTTTTCTTGAAAATTATGCGATCGTTAAGGGGTTCCAGATCCTTCCATCGATCATTTAGCTGCATTTTCATGGATTCACACAAGTTCAAATCCGCCATGTTATTTACTCCCAGCTTCGAAATGCATCATGGGTAATTAGCGGGTTTTATCCTGGGTCGAAGCAAGGTCGAAAATCCACCCTGCATTTTTCCCTATCGTAGGGAAAATGTAAGAAACGACCCTGCTTTTACCCGGGTTTTTGGCACATGTAAACGACACTTATGTGACTCAACTCAACCTATGACAGCAGATCACTTAGATACATGCATTGTTTCTTTATGTTTTTAGCAATAGAATTGAGAAATATTGGGAGGCTCGTTGGTTAATGACAGGATGTCAAGAACCCGGCATTAGTATGAATAAATAAATAGTTCGGGTCATACAAGTAGCTTGGGGGGGGGGGGGGATGGCGTGTGCCCTTCAGGTCGAGGCAGAATACACTGCAGTTTCCTGGTGGTGGAGGGATCTTCCTCCGGAGGAGTGTGAAGAGCCTCACAAACTTTTCTAATAGACTGTACTCCACTGATGATCCGGAGAGGGCACAGGTGCGAGAAGTCCATACTGAGTACGAGTACAAACGTCTGACTAAGACTTAGGAGTTTGGTGAGAATCTTTTAGCAGAGACCAGCATCGCCTTTGAATTTAAAACTTTACCAAAGAGATGTGAGAGTTCAATGTTTATTTTATGACAAAAAAATTTCTAATTCAGTATAAATATCTATAAAAAAAACCTGGAATATTTATTTACACTGAAAAATCTGCAATTTTCATGCTGATATACATAAGGGTTTTCTATTTGATTGTCCCAGAACTACAGCTTTTATACATACAAAATTTTTTAACTCCATTGTATTCAAATGCTTCGTGAAAAAAAATAATAAAATTGAATCATTATATTTTAATTTATTTCCTCTAGTTTTTCAAAGGTTAAAACCAATTTCGATTGAAAAATTGCGAAATATTTTCTTAAGATTTAAACTATACATTGTTTCATTAAGTACATCCAAATATTTTGAAATATTTAATCTTTAAAATGGTTAAAAAAGTTTATCTTATCCTAGCATAAATTCGGTTACTTACATGATCAAAGACGAGGATATTTCATATTTTTTCGGTATTTGGTTTCGGAAAACCCCTGAAGTATTTTATTTGTATCTAATTTTTTTAAATAGAAACTAGAAATCTTTTGTGAGAAACGAAGTCGCAAATCTTCCCAAAAATTCGATGACAATCCGATCGAACTCGTAAAAAACCCTGCTCTCTTTTGAGAAACAAAGCTTAATCGAAGCGCAAATTACATGGGATAAAAGAGGATGAGGCAGTATAATCCAAGATTTATCTACTGGATGCGGTTGAGCAAGTGAGATGATAATACTTCATTGAATATTGAAAATTGATCAATTGACATTCGTGCCAGTATTCCGAATGCTGTTTGTTGCAGTGACGTTAAAAATAAAAATACTTTTGTGGTTCTGTAAGAAGATTAAATCATACTCGAGTTTGTATTCTGAAAAAAAATCAACGCAAGTGATGAGACTTCACGGATCAATCCTAAACAGTTTTACTCTCTGACAAAATGATTTACTAGTGCTTCTTTTATTGATGTATACGATCTTGAAATTGAAAAATAGCTTATAAGAAGTCAGAAGCTATGTCAAACTTATTGGTGACAACAAGAATGTAAAAAGAAAAAGGCAGATAAATGCAAAACCTCTCCAAAGAATATTGCAAAATGAAAACCTCCACTTGCGCATATTGCGTAAGAGGTGAAAATACACACACACACACACACACACACACACACACATATATATATATATATATATATATATATATATATATATATATATATATATATATATATATATATATATATATATATATATATATATATATATATATATATATATATATATGGACTGTTATTTTGAAAGTGGTATAAGTCCATTTTTTCAGGTATCGAGATATTTAAGGGTTTGCATTTGAATTAATTAAAAAATATTGGCAAACATTAACCAATTCGAGTGATGTTTTTAACTCTATACACCTTTTAAATTTTATTATGAAATAATAATTATTATTAAAAAATAAAAGGATTTTTTTAGCTCCAAATGGACTTATACCACTTTCAAAAATAACATATTATAAGAAACAAAAACAAGAGGAAATTTAAATCCATATATTTATAGCCATTAGCTTCACTGAAATGGATTTTTTAATGTAAAAAATAATAATTAAAATGAAGACATGTAAATACACGAATAACGAAGTTTATTAAGAAATAATTTCAGTTATATTAAAAAAACGACATAAATAAACAAGTGTAAAATGTAAATTACGTCGTTGAGATAACTAAAAATAAAAAATAAAATTATATTTTAAACTTATTTCTCCTTTACAGTTAGAATAGTGAAGTATTCAGGGTAAATAGGTGGTATGTAAGGCAGTAAACTCATCATATCGTTGTATTTCTCTCTTGTTACAGGTCTTTAAGTTTTATACAGTGGCAACATAGTAATTTTGCTGAGGTGCTTAGATCTTCCTTGTTTTTCAAATTAAAATATTATTTTAAATAGAGAATTTTCTTCCATATTAGTTTGTAAAAAATTTTGCGTGGTTCATCCCTTTTAAACCTCATCCAGCTTATTTTCAGCCAGTTTATAATTTATCCGTCCGTATTTTTTTTCCAATTTGATATTGTCTCTTCTAGAGATTTGGTTGAGACAAAATCTTCTCTTTTCATTTCATACAAAATGAAGCTATTTTTTCGGCAAATCTTTATTGCATTATAAAAGTCTTGAGTTTATAATTGATTCTTTTTTTTAATGCTATTTCCACAACTCCAAAATCTCTGTCGTTTGGAAGAAATGAACGACCCGACAATAGAAATTTGTGGTCAATAACATTTATGTTATTATCAGCTGATTGGACAATCCTTAACCACATCAGTGCGAGCTAAATATTTCAATTTTGCCCGGTATACATGTCACTGTATTCTATAATATGGTCTTGGGTTGTAACATTCCGAATATGTTTCAGGCAGTAAGATGCTATTTCTTCCGCAACGTCTAGATGCTACAGTTTCCACCCATGCATACATATGAATTCTGTTGTCATGAAAACCTTCATTAAGAAACAAGTTGTGTTAATTATAATTATTAGGAATGGACTTATTCCACTTTCAAAAAAAGGATTTTTGCGATAACATTTTATAGCCAAAATTCTTTTGCTTACTTTATGAAAAAAGATACTGTTATTTAACTTGAATTTTACTAAGCCTTAACCACATCAGTGCGAGCTAAATATTTCAATTTTGTCCGGTACACATGTCACTGTATGCTGTAGTAGATTCTTGGGTTGTAACATTCTGCATGTGTTTCAGGCAGTAAGATGCTATTTCTTCCGCAACCTCTAGATGCTACAGTTTCCACCCATGCATACATATGAATTCTGTTGTCATGAAAATTATGGAAACCTTCATTAAGAAACAAGTTGTGTTAATTATAATTATTAGGAATGGACACATTCCACTTTCAAAAAAAAAGATTTTTGCGATAACATTTTATAGCCAAAATTCTTTTGCTTACTTTACGAAAAAAGATACTGTTGTTTAACTTGAATTTTACAAGGTTGTCTTTAGGATTTTTCCTCGGTATTTTTATATTTAACTTCTTTCAGAGAAAAAAAAGTTTCGTATATACCTTACAATTTATTATGAATTTTGATAGTTTGTGTCGAAGTTTAAGTCTAAGCTTTTCTCTTATTTTGTTGGTTTTGGAGAGACTCATGGGATTTAATATGAAAGGAGGGGAGGAGATTAACTGGAGCTACAGCTCCTTAGAACATATAAGTTGAAACATGTATGTTCTCTAGCTGAAATTGAAGCTTCTTTTTATACATCCCAATAACGGTATCCTAAATGAGCCTCCTAGGCCATAAAACTGAAAAAGTACTTAAGTTAAAATGGAAAAAGCTTACTGATACAAATGAAAATCCAAAACACTGAGCTATTTTAATTAAGTAACTTCAAACTTAGCATGTCATTTGACATTTTAAATAATTCGCAAACTAATTAGATACATTTACACAAACTAAAGTCACCTAAATTTAAGTTATTATGAAACTGTATTTCTGAATTTAGAATAATTTGCATTGAGTATAAATTCATAAAGAGTTTATGTTAAGTAAATCAGGGCTTTACAATGTTTCTTCACTGATTTTCATTCTACATACTTTCGTCTTTATATATTTTCTCTGGTAAAAAATTACCTGAAACTAGATTTGAAAGCTATATTCCCAGTTAAAATAAAGAAAGCATTTAGTTTTCTGTGAAAATGTGTTATTTAATCCTCTTTAATTGACGGTGTGAGAATATTATATTTAATGTTGTATATTGCCATAATATCTACGAAAAGTTAAATATGAATTCAATCAAAGAAATTGTTCCTTGTTATTATTGAAGATTAAAAAAAAATCTATGTAACATAAAATTTATTCTTATATCCAAACATACTGAATTTTCTGTTATCATTAAATACAAAACTTGTGAACTCCTTAAAGAGCGGTTTTAGGTTTTTCACTTTTTTTTTTATTTAACCTTTTGCTAAAAAATGAAGAGCTCAGTGATATACGTACTTTGATTTTGCTATAAAAGTGTGTCAGAACTTTCCTCACTACAAAATCTCTCTTTTGAACATCTTATTTTCAATATTAAGAGGTTCTTGTTGCACGATAAAAAAGTTTGAGCAAAGCCGTAAAGTTATAAGAGCTAAAATGAGAGGGGTATGTATTTGGTGAAACAGGAAGCAAATTTCTGAGGAAAAGTATAGTGGTGGGGAATTCCGGGAAGTTACTGGAGGGGACTCGAGACTGTTGAATCTTTACAAAGACCCCTTTGAGATTTTGATATTTGGTCTATGACCCTTGAAAAAAAAAGGACATACAAACTTTCAGAGGGTACAATAGACGATAAAGTTCGTGGAATATATGTAGGGTTGTTTTAGACAAGAAACTGTAGAAGGTTATACACAGTCCGCCTCGAAAATTAGAACTCGTACAGAGGTAAAAGTTTGAAAATTAATAAAGATAAACAACCAAAAATTTATCTCTTTCAAGTTGTATTTAATGTGTATTTTTGGGGGTATAATTGTTCAGATACACGCTCTCCTTCCAAAAAATTGATTCCAGGCATAAATTATCCTTTCTATAGATGTTTTACCATAGCTTAATGAAAATATTACATATATACTCTCACTTCCTCGAATTACTCTTTAAATTATGAACTGTACACTTCCTTCTTACAGTTTCTTTTCTATTATGTTTGTTAAAGAAACTGCCCAGAATGTATGTTAAAAAAAAGCGAAATCTACTAAATTTTGAAAGTTTTAGAATTATCCTAGCGTAAATCACAAATAGATTTTTTGGCTCACAATTTGACGAATCTTCAGAATAAAACAGAAACATGATTGGGATGAACATCTAACGATTAAAAGAAAAAGAAGAGTATGAATCAGATTAAATATCTAAACTACAAAATCAGGTAAAAAGACAGTTTAGAGAAAATAACAGATTTCCGTAGGAAGTTGATAGATTTAGCTCTTCTTTTAAACACACTTTTCTTGTTAATAAACTTTAGTGGGGTAAAAAAAACTAGAATATTACCTCGTTCACCTTGTTTTCAACTTAGAAAATAGTAAGCTAATGTTTAAGAGAAGGAAAAAGAAATTTTTTTAAATGCATTTTAAGATATTACATCTCGACAATGCAATGACAATTTCTTAAGACACTTTTAAATTTAACATCGAAATTGTGTGATATAATTTTATCATTTATATGACCGATCATTACAACGTCATTATATGGCTAAAATTCCCTTTAAAAAATAATTTTCAAACTCAAAAATTACTCAGAAAGGAAAAATATGAAATTTTAAAAGCTCTCGCCACTTGGTATTTTATAAAAGATTATTAACCAATCATATAAATTTGGAATGGTTTAAAGTATTATATATATGTATCAATAATTTTTAAAATAAGACAGGAAATACGTAAAGGCAAATTTTCTAACTTTATTTTTGCTAATGTTAGTGTTAAGATTAGAAGAAAACATTTATATTAGAAAAGCCTTTTACTTTAAATAAAGATTCACAAGTTTTACCCTAAGGTAACTGATGTTTATTTCCTTTTGCAGATCCTCAGAGAGATCATCTCAACTTGTTCAGTAATCGGCAACAGCCAAAGAAAAAAAGAAAATCTCGAACTGCTTTCACCAATCACCAAATCTTTGAACTGGAGAAAAGGTTCCTCTACCAAAAATACCTCTCCCCAGCTGACAGGGATGAGATCGCACAGTCACTCGGCTTGACCAATGCTCAAGTCATCACCTGGTTCCAAAACCGAAGAGCAAAACTGAAAAGGGACATGGAAGAGCTAAAGAAGGACGTAGATGCAGCCAAAGTATCCGGACACAGAGCCATCATAGATACACTTCACGATATAAACAATGTCTCAAAACAGAACATTAATAAAACCGCTGATCTCTGAGAAATAATTAGCAACTAAGAAAGCTAGAATTTCAGTTTTTAAATGGTTATAAAGAATTTCTGTAATAGCCAGATCACAAGAGTTTGATAGCTAAAGAAATACATATCAGATCTCTTATGTGTGTGAATACACAATTTAACTCGAAACGTAAAGAAAACTTCAGCGTATGGAAATGATTTTAAAGCAATTCTTTAAATACTACAAAGTATCTATAACTTTCGAAACATCCCTAATTTTTGGTTTCGAAATATGTTAAAACATGAAAAATATAATGCAATTTTCTTTTTCCAGGAAAACCTTAAGACAGGAGTTAGTGCAACCCAGCTTTATTGTAACATTAATTATACATATTAACCTATGTAGATAGTTTTAAAAAGTCAAATTATATATATATATATATATATATATATATATATATATATATATATATATATATATATATATTCATTTAAAACATTAAAAATAATTTTCATCATTTGCTATACAATGAAGAAAAAATTTATACGGAATAAATCTTTAACAACTTCACAATCTTATCGATTAAAATAATTATATTTATTAAGCATTTAAAAACTATTCGAATGATTTATTACTTTGTTGCAAGAGACGAATTTGTGAATAATAAATAATTATTGACTTTTATCACAAACTGCGATGGCGGCATCCTATAACCTAAAAAATATTTCCTATACTACAAAGGGAAATCAGTTTGGTTTTTTTTTTAATCCTTGCATTGTAAATAAAGAAAGAATAACGTTCATTTACACACTGTACAATGAAGTACTGGTTAGCAGAAATAGGGCAGTACTTTCTGAAATCTAAAAATTTTCCACAAAAAAAAGTGGAGAATTAATAATAATAAACTTATGAAATATTTAATTTCAGATTATTTTATTAAAAACTACTTTTCCACAACAAGAATGCGTTAGAAAAATTCTGTGTCTAAATCAGCTATACATAGACATACTTGAAGTTAAAATTAAGGAAATTAGTTTTTATTTCATCTTTTGTGATTTCTTTCTTCTTCACTTATATGGTTTCATCCACTGAAAACTGATGATTAAATCTCATTTTAATCAAACCCAATCTGATTAATTTAAATTTATACGTTTCCATAAACCCTTAAAAACAAACAAGAAGCATTTTTTTTTACTTTATTCAAAAGTTTTTCTAACAGAAAAAAAGAAAGAGTTGAAAGAGAATACATAGTGTTAGAAGAGAGAAAAATAGCTTAACGTAAAAAGTTATGAGGGTCTTTTTAATTTCCTTGTCAGATAAAGTAAATAGGCAGATCTTGTTCAGTGCATTTCAGAGGAACTGACTGTTTAAAAAAAACTTTTAAGACGAATCCACATGATTTAAAATCTCTACCATTTGCAACGTTAAACAATAGGCGTCCCAATTTGCATCATATAGTATCATCATATTTCAGGCTCCAGTAATTGTTATGATATTCCTCCCCCCCCAGTTCAATAGTAATTTTGTTCAAAAAGAAACTTTAAGTCTTCGTGCTGAAATTTTCTGAATAAAACATCATAGTAGTCGTTTGACTGGAGATATTCCTTAGTTAAAAAGCACGGATCCTATCTTCCTCATTTTGTTAACAAGAATATTCGCAAAGAAAAAAAAATTTATATCATAAGGGGATTTATGACCTTCAGGAATCAAAATTTGTTCCTTAAAACTGCTTTAGGTAATAAATGAATTGCATAAAAGGAGCTGTCAGAATTTGCAAATTCATATTTCTCGCTGAGAAAAAAATTTTGGTAGCATAATTAATGACAATAGATGTTTTTCTAAACAGTAATTAAAAGGTAAAATAATTATATATTTCAATTATGTAAAGTGAGACTCAAGTTGAAAAATATAGATATTAGATTTGCCTCCATAAAGTAATTGATATCAGGGAGTTATAATTGCATCTATAATGTTTATACAATGATGAAATTAGTCAGCAGCTGTTATTGTTCAGAGTTGAACATCAGAATTTTCATTACAATATTTCTTTCCACATTTATAGAACAGGAAGACATTTTTGAGCATCTTTTGTAGTAAAGGTCGGTAGCTCTAAATATAAATCATTAACCTGTGAGACTTGCCTCTACTCTTTAATAAACATCCGATTTGTTGAGTAAGATATAAGAGATGTTCATTGGATTCTTCTCGCTAATGAATTCTGAATATTCAGCGGGAAGATCATATTTTAAATTAATTTTTGTTATTTAACATTTTAAGAATATTTTTCTGATCAAAATCAGGTAACTTTATAATATCTTTTAAACATGAAAAACAAAAGCAAAAACAAAAACAGAAATACACACACATATGTATGTATATATAATGTGACTACTGAAACTATTTAACATGTTTTTCAATACATTTATATTTTCTGTGTTCATCAAATCACTGACATTTCAGAAACATTTTAAAGTAGGAATTTGGTTATGTCTACCGAAAGTTTTCATAATTATTATTCATTATACAAGGCCATTAAATGTTTCATTAAATGTTTTCAATAGTAAGAAGAAATTCACTAGAGTCTACATATGAAACACTTCAGTGCCATTTGATTAAACCAAAAATAATACATTTTTGTGGTATAAAAATCCAACCCATTTCAATACATCCGCCAAAGAAATACTTCCATTAAATCTTCAGTTTTTAGCTCCTACGGTTTCAATACTCAAAACAATTCTCGCGTTAATTTCTTAAATTTAATTTTTATTTTCTAAATGTTTTGATTCAGTTATTAAGTCCTAAAAGAATAACTAAATTCAGTCGAAGTTGTCATGCAGATTGTCAATTATTTGCGATCGACTGGTTCGAAGATAATGTGCTTCGAAGATGAAAATTTGAGCAAATAAGTGCTGAGAGTGACCCACCAGAGTGATTGTGCAGCGTTGGTTGATGCAATATTTACATATAACAAAATTGTGGCAATAATCAATGCATTTTCAAATGTGAAATGATGTAAAAGGACTTTCCAAAGAAGTCTCATGTTACTAGTCAATATGAATCTTTTATCATCAAAAGAATGCTTTAATATATTCTATGCATGACCAGAAATATTCTACGGTGTCACAAAAGGAAACAACTTGTATTTGATTAACTCTGTGATTACTGGTTGGTCTGCAAACTTGAGTTGTTATTGTTCAGTTGTATGTTTATAAGTTAATAAATATTACTTTGTTAACCACTTGCTATCTTGTAGTTTTTGAACTCCATCTACATCTAGTGTAGCAATTTGAATTTTTCTCGGCAAACTTCATAGCCAATTATATTATAATTGGTGCGAATTGTCCATTACTCGAATGGAAAATAACAGTTTTCAGCATTGTCTAAAGTTGACTCACAATAGTTTTTTTATTAGAAAGAAACGTTTAAGAGTATTTAATATTTTGCATTGAATGAACAATTAATCAATGGATTAATTATTTACGCAGTATCTATTTATACGTCCTTTGATCGCAATGTATGATTTTCGGTATAAAAATGTAAGTGCAATGATCTTTCCCTTTAGACAGTTTTACTACTTAGTTAAGTATAGACATCGTTGATGTATAAACACGTTAACATATATCATAAGCCATTAAATATGGAAAACATATAAATATTCATGATACCATTTTATTGAAATAAAGATTGTTTTGTAATGTTTAACTACTGCTTCGTTAATATGTCGCATAGATAATGAAATCAACTATCTTACAACAGACATCCAAGAATTGCTCAGTCTGTTCGAAATTAAGACATTTGCTGTTTTAAAACGTTCGAGTGTAAAGCTATCCTAGCATTATTATAAATACGACATTTTCTCATATTGTTCACATTAATCTCCAATGAGGATTTTTATCTGTTGATCACCAGCTGGAATTCATTGCCTCTTGAAATGACTTCCTTGGAAGGCAGAGACGTAAGAGAGAACTGAATACTTTGGACACACACATAGTATATGTTCGTCTATATCAGTGTTTCCCTACCTTTTTCGAGTCCCGACTCTCTTCAATGGTTTCCACGTATGATGCGACACTCCCCCCCCCCATCAACTTCACACTCTTCATATTTTCATTAAAAGGCCATTTAAATCAAAAGGAAAATCACTAAAATGCATTTTCCATAATTTAAATTTTGACTAAATGTTTAATTAAGAGGATCCAGGACACAAAATCCTTCAAATTTTCGAAAAAAAAATTATTGCATTACAAAATTTGGTGTTCTTTTCCGCTTAAAATAACATTCAAATCAGGCTTCTATCTTAATTAGAACAGGAGACATTAATTTTATTATTTTTTTTTCCCCAACATTCTAACAGTAGACAATCTGTCTAACCTGTAAATGCGTTTTTCTGCATTATGGGTTTTTTCGCCATGTCTCGTCTTTAAATTGTTATAAGTCAAGAACCGTTAAAGATAAATGGTTCAAACTTGGAACATGTCTTGTTCACTTATTTTACTTCAATTTTGATTCAGGAAATTTGAAAAAATATTTTACTTTTGAAAATATGATTTTTTAAAAATAAGTTACATCTTTTTTTTGAAATTTTTCTCTAAATATTTTAATTTTTTTTAATTAAAATTTTAAAAAACGCTGAATCAGAATTGAAACTTATATAGTTCTGTTTAATTAAATGAAAAAATTTGAAATTCGACAAATAATATTTCGAATTATAACGATTTTAAATTACCCCATTTTTTTATTTTTCAATTTTTTAATTTTTAAAAACTTAATGAAAAGATTTATGATGTGATTTTGTTTACAAATTATATGGTTAACCATCAGAAAAATTAAAAATTTTAACTCAATAAATAGTTTTTTTCTAATGTGTCCCGGAGCCCTTTAAAAAAATAAAATTTGTAAGAAATGAAGAACATAGAGAAACATTCATCCCTCAGTCCAAGGAGTGTAAAAGCAAGAACAGAACAGAACCCCGCCCCTCCCCCCCCCATCCCAAAGAAACAATGTACTTTCGCATTCATTCAGAATTATTTAACAATAAAATTAGAAAAACTGTTTCCTAAATAAAACTGCCTTTTCCCGTTGGGGAAACTACAACAGTAATTTCAATGTGAACGCACAGACTAATGAAAGGCAAACTGACGTTTAGAATCTGTATACTGCCTGTAATAAGTCCCCGTAATTATTATTTACCATCAAACAAAGGAGGTAGATTTTTAACAAACTAGGTTCGTGCTTTGCAGGAGACTTTTACCTCTCAAAAGCATCACTGCCTTATAGTTTCGAGGCAAATAAATACTGACAAATTTTTTTCAGTGGCATTCGCTAAAAAGGTATTTTAATTAGATAAGATCGTGGCAACACCTCAGAAAACACTTCATGACCCACAGGTTGATAACAATTGGTCTTATATGTTCGGTTGCATCTATAGGTTTGGTTCCGAAGCGACATTACAAGATGAATAAGTGATGGATGAAGCCTTCTTTTATTTATGCATCGGGATTTTACATACGCGCACCTTGTAAGGGATGCAACTTTAGACAAGCAGTGGGAACAAGTGCTCCGCTGCTCTCCCCTTAAAATTATAATATTTTCAAAGAGTAATCAAAAATTATTCGCATTCTTTTTCTGTTGTTCAGAACATTAGATTTTATCTACTTCGACCTTCATTTGATATTAATTCGTTATTTTGTGAAATAGTTCCTAACTCATCAAGTTTTAAGAAATCAACAAATGCTTTCAATATAGACACTCGTGAGCTCATGAAAACAAGTGAAAACCTAGTACATGAACCTAAATGCCATTATCAAGTTGTTTGGAAGCTGCAAGTTTCGGTTCAATAATCATTATATTCCCCCCCCCCCCCCCACTACTCTCAATATACCACCTTTGTGTGGAGAGTTTAACCATTGACTCATCCATTACCCGCGCCAACACCATTTACCCGCTAAAATACCCTAATTCACAATTACTGTTATGAAACTTGTAGAAAACGGATAACGGGAATACACAACTTTTTAATATCCACAATAAAAAATAAGAGCGGCAACTAGTTGTCTCTACTGTTTTTTAGTTTGAATGTTCAGAAGCTCTGTGTTCTTCGTACTCGTATACTATATTTACTTGTTATATACTGAATATTAGACTTACAGTTTCTTAATTATTTCGCTCATTTTCTACATCGATATTTCCTCTATTCAAAATGCATTAACAACCTTGCAAATTTACTGCACAACTTACGCAACATCGTATACATAAAATAATTAAATTACTTAACCTCTTCCTAAAGTAACAGTTTAAGGGTATCCGGGACACAAAATTCTCTAAAGAGAATTATTTTAAAATCTTGGTAGAAAACATAAACTAGAGCTTTTGGAATGAAGCTGCACAAAGCATGTATTTCTTCGATAATTACATAGCCAGATACAAAATTTTTTGCTGTACTGTTGATGTGTACCCAGCCGTATTCTTGTGCTTTAAGCCTGTTTATCTTGGAGTTCAATTTTTCATTACTTAACATCTCCAAAAGGATATACCGTATTCACGCGTGTATAGGCCGCACTTTTATTCCATAAAATAGGTCGGTAAAAATGGGGTGCTGCCTATAGACGGAATTTTAAAAATAAATACAGTAAATACCCTTTAGTTTAGAACACTTTACTACCACAAAACATTAGTATCTATATATCCTCACAACATATTGCATTCAGACCTGATGAAAATAGTTTAATGTACCTCTTCATTATCATTTGACACTTTATCACCATTGCTACATTTCGTAGAACGATGTTACTTTGAGTCCACAACGGAATTCAGAAAAAAAATTTCCCGAAATGTTGTCTCAAAATTCAGGTGCGGCTTATACACGCACGCGGCCTACACACGAGTAAATACGGTATCTAAAATTCCCTAGGATCTCTATGGAACTTTTAACAGTGCTCCTTATATTATTTGCATTATAGGTTTGCATTGTATGCATATTTACATTGTACTATATGTTTGCATTAGTGTCCCCTTCCACGAGGACTATTATATGCATTTTATCATCTTCAACCACTCTAAATTTTTTATCCTTGATGGATAATAGTTATTTCCGTTGTGGGCTGGATGAGTGCACTTTGTCAGTCACCAGTAAAAATTTTGAGAAATTCCACATTTCGAATTCTTTTCTCTCCAGCATGCTTATAGGATATGTCTTGCTAAGGAGCCCCTAACAAGGGCGATACCTACGTCCAAAGCTGCTGGGTACGGTGATGGTGTGTATATTTGCTTTAGGGCCCATTTCTTTTTATCTCCTACAAACTGATTACAGAAAACTGATTTAGATTAAACATTTTAAAATTATATCCCCTAAAGTAGTGGTAAAGTAGTAGTAAATTATATCCCCAACCGGTGCTCAGCGGACCAGCCTCGGGAGTGGTCTGGCCCCACATATTAAAAATTTGCCAAATAAATGGGGATTTTCAAAGCAATGATCATTGAACTAGATGGACCGAATATATCCGATAACTATTAGGTGTTGAATTAAAATTTCTTAAAAGTTTAGCATAATTATTTTATTATTAGAATATGATATGTTAGAATGTGATTACGTTAATCCTGTATCCTTTTGGCCTGGTTCTATACCCCCATAACCCCCGAAAGCCCCCCCCCCTCAAATCGGTGGAGGATGGGTGGTCCGCACATGGTTCAATTACTGGCTTAGTGGTCCGCAGACTTCTACGAGTTGGGAACCACTGCCCTAAAGTAAAAATCACCCTAAAAAAAGATTTTGTCCTTTAAAACAAATTAAAATTTTCTACAAATAACTTAAATAAATCCTCAAAATAAACTTATTTTGAACCTCTCCTACGTACAAATGGGGGGACAATTATTGATTCAGTTATTGGTTCAGTAGATATATCACAAACTAAACATGTTTAAAAAATTTGAATCTTAAATTTTTTTTTGCATGAAATGCCAAATTGTGTTCGAGTATTTTTTATGAGTAAAACTATCTTTGTATAAAAATACATCTCATGAAAAAAAAATCATTACAAAATGTGTATAAATTAAAAAAAATTTATAAGATTTTTAGACCCAGACGCCGTAGGCTGTTATAAAACGAACCAAATTTTAACAAATATGAAACTTTCTTTTTTAAAAAAAACTTTCAAATATTTGAACTTTGCTTGAACTTTGAGAAAAATAATTTTGAAATTTTGGATTATGAAACTCTGAAATTTTCACTTAAATTGCAAAATTATTCTTTTAATTCCTTAAAAGGGTCAACGAATGAAAGATTTGTAAATAACATCATGGTAACAATTTTTTCTCTACCTTTTAAAAAAGATTAAAAAATTATCTTACAACTGTGTCTTTTTTCTATCATAATACGTAGTTGAAACAGCATGCGCTAAAATCGCTAGAGAAATTCATTTTGAAGTTTCGAGAATTAATTCGACATTTTTGCTGCCGCAAGGGAACTGTATGTATCTGAAGAGTTGAAACGAGATTCTCTCTCGGTAAAATTAGCTTAAATTTTCTGTCGTCCTTTATTAACGTGTAACGACAGATGCCAGGAGTGGGAGTTGAACCCGATAGTCTTAATGGGTTTGTACGAATTCATTTATTTATTTACTAGGTGATACTGTTTTGTTTTTCTTTTTTTTACATTGAATACTTGTCACAGTCTTTCTAACTGCTCCTAATCGGTTTCTCTAACGATTGGAAACCAGTGTGATTTTCGACTGACAGCATCGGGAAGTGAACCCGGGTCTCGTAACCTTGAAATCGGTATTTTAAATGAAATGAACTATCCCAATGCTATAAAGAAGTCCCATTTTTAATTCTATTCTTTAAAAAAATTAAAACCTTGAAATTTAATTTTATTAGTTTCTATAATGCCACATAAAGAGAATGGTCTTTTTTGTTTGGCACTACTGCTATCTTTTGCCACACTAGCCTATATGCAAAGGAAAACACATAGAAAAACTGTGACAGGTATTATAAATTAACCTTAGGATTTAAAAACTGAATATTACACTATTTTTTTCTAACATAAAGATTTTTAAACCGGGATTAACACAGCGTGAGAAAAATTTGAAATTATATATCTTTCGTTTAACTTCAGGGATTAACGTATAAATTACACTCCAAAATTTCTTCATATATGGAACCTTGCTTCAAGATATATTACGGCAAAAAATGATCAGAATTTTTTTCCTAAAATTTTGTTAAACGTGATAATCAAGTTACCCGCATTGATTTGCTCAAAGTATGAAGAGAATTTTTAAATTTTTCATTAGTTTTTGTTACTTATGTAAATTTAAAATATAAGGCCTTCCATTAATCTACTTCTTGGGGCAAATTAACAATGAATTAAGTAACCCAGCAAAGTTGTGTAAAAATAATAATAAAAAAGAAAGGACCTTTGATTAGTGGATTGGTAAAACATCTCTTTTCATCAATCGCGTTCACGTTTTAGAGTTAATGTCATGTAATCTTTAATTCACATGCCTTTCTTTTTTTATCAAAGCAATCTTTGATAATCATAAAGATGAGTAATTTTGGGAATCCTAACTTCATTCATCTAGGTGAACACTAGTGAATTTTCATGATAATGCAATTGACACTACATGTTTGTATGTATTTAGTCTGCATGATTCATTTTCATTTACTTAAGTGGACGATATTAGATCAGAACTGGAATACCTCCGCCTACTTAGAAATTTCACGCCAAAAATCAACTCCCCAACACCAAAAATTGTTAACGACTGTCTAGCTACTGTGCAAAGCAAGCAATCAGGCTAATATTTTCCACCTGACAAAGGTAAGGAAAATCAATTGAAGATAATAATAGGGTTCAAGTACACCGAGGTACATTCAGACTGACAGCGGCAGACATCTAGAATTGCCATCTATCGCTCCACGTGTATTATGGAGGCAGATGTTTCGATCCAAAGTTCTAAACCAAATAACTAAAAAATCATCCTCAGATATCATCTGACGGCTCAGTATTCGGTGATAATTTAGCAATGAACTCAGGGGAAATATTAATATTCGTAATTTGTTCAGACCATGAAATGTATCTTACGGAAGATTTAAAAGGAAAATCTCTCTCTCAAAAAAAGCTCAAAATATAGTTTAAAATATACACTTTGAGAATTATTGATCGATGTTTTGGTAGTTAGTTATTAATGAGAGATAGTTTTACCTATTTATTTTTAGGATTTAGAATTTATATTTTGTCATAATAATCCGTCATAATTTCCATCATTAACATTAGTCTAAATATTTAGAACGTCACAGAGTGAATCGAAATTATCTATATATATAAAACAGTTCCGTAACTGACTCAATGACATACAACGCACAGACCAAACCGCTGGACCTAAAGGGCTGAAATTTTGCATGGCGATTCTTCTTATGGTGTAGAGGTGCATTGAACAAAAAATTTTTGAAATATTCTTAGATTTTTTTTAATTAAGTTTTTAAGCTGTTTTTGTAACTTTTTTAAGTTTGCATTTAAAATAATAAATTGAGGATTATAAAATTTATATCACGAGAAAGATTATAAAATTTCCTTTAAAATGAAATTTTTTTCAAACATTTTCCTCGATTTTCTGATTTTTGGTGAATTTTTAAAGATTAATTTTTAGAATTTAATTTATTAAATGCTGATCAAGTGATTTCTTTTTGTGGTACTTTAAATAAATTTATCGTCACGTGCATAACAACTAAATAGACAAAAAAAATATTCTTTTTTTTTTCTAATGCAGCAGACGATTGGATATTATCCAAAAAAAATAAATATCCCTTACGATTTATATATATATATATATATATATATATATATATATATATATATATATATATATAAATGAATATTTGTCTATCTGTAATTGTATAGAAATCCACAGTTTAGGAGCAATGATCGTGAAATTTTACATGCAGGCGCCTTTAAAATCAGCCGACGGTCTGAAGAACTTCAAAAATCGAAATTAATTACCGTTGATTTTTAATTAATAAAAACCAACAATTTTGAAACTAAATGTAAGCTGTTACACTTTGTGGAATCACCCCTCTGAATATGGCGTCCACGTTAGGGTTAGCTGGCAAACAGCGAGAGAAAAGATAAAAATAAATAAAATCAAAAAGTTTCGAGTTATATATTAAACCAGAATAATAAATGAAAATAATAATCTTTCAAGTCAGATTTTATACTCTAAAATAAATCGGATCCAACGGCATATTGACACTCTTACACGCGATGGAAAATTCGAATCAACCACGCTAAGTGTCACGAGATCTTTTTTAATCGCTACTGCAATCCCCCTCGCTTATGTCTTTGTGTCTATTGAAGAGTTAAAGACTAAGCTTCTATCCTGCTAACTTATTTCTGACTTAAAACTCCTCTTACTCCATAAATGCATGTATATTCATCAACCCATGGAAACTTTACAGAAATCTTAGCACGAATATTTTTCTATTTACTCAATAAAGCAGCATGTCATCGTGGCGCATTCGGTAAAATCGTTCATTTCATACGCTCCACGTCCCGGGTTCGAATACGGATCGTACAAATTTTGCTAAACCTGTATTTTCAGCTTTTTTATGGAGGCTTTTTTATTTCATTTTTAAAAATATTATTATTATTATTTTTATTTATTATTTTTTTAATTATTTTTATTTTATTTTGATATTTTTAAAAATTATTATTTTTATTTTATTTTATTTTTCATATTATTAATGTGTATAACATTTCGTATACTTTTTTTTCTATGTTATTTATACTGTGTTTAGTTTTTTAATGGATTTTGGTAGGTTTATTATAAATTTATATATTTTATGTTTTACTTTTCAGGATTTTTTGCTCCAATGATAAAGGCTAAATGTTTACTATGTTATTTATATTGTGTTTAGTTTTTAAATTGATTTTGGTTAACAAACATTCGACAATTTGACATTTTTCCTTTTCAGCTTTTAGTGGTTTATTATAAATGTATATATTTTATGTTTTATTTTTCAGGGTTTTTTTTTGCTCCAATGATGAAACGCTAAATCTAGCTGAATTCTGAAGAAATTATTGTAAATTTATGGTTTTTTTATGTTGGGTTTTCTTTTTATTCATGCGTATAACATTTCACATGCTTTTTATTCTATGTTATTTATACTGTGTTTAGTTTTTAAATTGATTTTGATTAACAAACATTCTTAAAATCCCGGGCAACGCCGGATAACTTATCACCTGTGTAGGTTGATAATTTATAAATTTTAAAACTGTTACCACATGTATATTTACAGATCCACAAGAACTTTCCAATATTTTTAATTAATAAATAACCAAGAACTTTTGAAGGATGCGACTGTCGATTCACAGACGATCAGTAGATGGCGCAACTATTTTAAACTTTTAGTATTCCAACCATGAAGCTACAGATGCTTCATGATTCCAACCCATCATGATTCCAACCCATATATATATATATATATATATATATATATATATATATATATATAATAAATACAACGATCAATGTATACAAATGATGTAAGAAAACAAAAAAATATATATTTTTAAAAATCGTAAGGGATATTTTTATAGACAAAATAATGTAGAAGAAAATTTACAAATTAAATCTAATAGGACATACTAAAGAATATAGTACAGTTTGAGGAACATATCTTTTACTGTATTTTAATATTTTTTTGGATAATGTCCAATCGTCTGCCGCATTAGCAAGAAAAGAAAAAAAATTGTCTATTTCGTTGTTACGTGACGATAAATTTATTTAAAGTACCAGAAAAAGAAATCACATGATCAGCGTTTAATAAATTAAATTGTAAAAATTAATCTTTAAAAATTCACCAAAAATCAGAAAATGGAGGTAAAGATTCGAAAAAAATTTCATTTTAAAGGAATTTTTATGATCTTTTTCGTGATATAAATTTTACAACCCTCAAATTATTATTTTAAATGCAAACGTGAAAAAAGTTACAAAAACAGCTTAAAAATTTAATTTTTAAAAAATCTAAGAAGAATTTTTCAAAAATCTTTCTTAGTGTACCCCTACATTATAAGAAGAATCGCCATGCAAAATATCAGTCCTTAGGTTCAGCGGTTTGGTCTGTACTTTGTATGTCATTCAGTCAGTTACGGAAATGTTTTATATATATATAGATTTTTATTACTATCTTTATATCGTAACGTTAACTTCATGCGCACGCATTAATTTCCTATACTTTTTTTTATTATCTTTATAATAGCGTAATTTTCATATGATTTTAAACAACAATCGTTTTTAACTGGCATTCAATTGGTTGTTAAAACTTTATACTTACACCCTATTTAAAAGAAGTAGGGTGTAAATTGTAGGGTAGAAAGTTGGTAAAATCAAAATTTTGTGCAATGTATTTAATTTCTCGATTAAAAGTAGTTTTTTTCTAAAAATTAATTTATTTCGCTTGGAAAGCTAAATATTTTATGCACGCGGTTTATATTATTATTACTATCTTTATATCGGAACGTTAACTTCATGCGCGAGCATTATTTTCTTATGCTTTTTTTATTATCATCTTTATAATATCTTTATTTTCATATGGTTTTAAACAACTATCGTTTTTATTCATATTATGTTGGTTTTTTATTAATTAAAAATTAAGGGTAATTAATTTCGATTCCGGAAGTTCTTATTATCTTTATTTTCATATGCTTTTTCATTTACGAATTATTCAAATGTTGGTTAAAAAACTTTTGCGTAATTTATATATTTGTGTGTGTTTAATTATTGAAATTAATAAATTTATATTTCTGGAGAGGATGTTTCGGTTTTTAGTGGTACTATGATGAAAGGCTGAATGTACCAAAATTCTGAGGAGTTTATTATGGAGAGAAAAGGATTTTAATATGTAGAGGATGTTTACAGGAGTTAAATGTGGAGAGGAGTTGAATGGTTTGCAGCCCTCAATCAAACACTTCATTTTTTAAGAGGCAACGCTGCAGTCATATCACGGTTCTATTGGAAATTTCTGCTGAACCTGCAATTGCAGCTTCTTTTTTTTGCTCCAATGATGAAAGGCTAATTCTAGCTGAATTCTGAGGAGTTTATTATAAATTTATATATTTATAGATTTCACGAGGTTTTTTTTTCTATGTTATTTATACTGTGCTTAGTTTTAAATTAATTTTGGTTAAGAAACATTAGAGAATTTGACATTTTTACTTTTCAGATTTTAGTACTACAATGATGAAAGGCTGAAATTCTGAGACGTGTATAACATTTCACATATATTTTTGCTATGTTATTTATACTGTGTTAATTTTTAAATTGATTTTGGTTAACAAACATTCTTAAAATCCCGGGCATCGCCGGGTACTTCGGCTAGTATATACATATATATATATATATATATATATATATATATATATATATATATATATATATATATATATATATATATATATATTACATCAATTGTATACATTGATTGTCGCATTTATTATAAATATATATATTTATTTTTTGGGGGGGGGCATTAATTACATACATTGACCGTTGTATTTAATTTGAATGTACTCCGTAGCGAAGCGCGGGTTTTCAGCTAGTATATGTATATTTATGCTCTTGTCACTTGTTTTCAGACTGTTTACCAGGCAAGACAAAATGGGTAAAATGACATATAGACTACATTAGATGGGTAGGTTGGTTTTGGGTTTTTTGGCGCTAGGTACAAGCTACTCCAACATTAGATAGGAACAGAACAATAGTTTGCATGTATGCAACATTATATGCAAACTACATTGGTGGCACAATGGCCCAGTTGGCAAGGGCAGCGGGCCAGTGATCTGAACGTCGCTGGCTCCAGTCCCGTGGCAGCAAATCCATCGCCGTGTATACTAATGTCAGCTAAGGAACGTAAAATCCGTCGTGGCTGCATAGTCCTCCAAATTCTCAAATTTACATCTGGAGGTGCGGGGTCAAGTGTTCCGGTCTCGGCACTTGACTCAGTTCTAAATTACGGGACCGGCTTGTAAGGGGTAATGCTGGCCACCTTCACGGTGCCCCCTTAAATAAATGACCAGCAGTCACGGCTGCAGGGTGTAATGGACTAAGTTCCGAAATTGCCATAACTAACAACAACAACAACAACACATTAGATCGCTGAGATGCAGCTAATTTTTCAGATTAGCAATGTCAAAGTTACCAAATTTTCTGTCTGAAAATAACGTAAAAAATTTTATGAATAAATATTTTAAAAGTCATAAAATGAGAGGAGACAGATTAGAAAAAAATAGCTTTATCAATTGATTTCAATTTCTGAAAATAACATCTAATAAAAAGACAAAGGTCATATAATAAGCATTGTCGATCTTGAACGCTTGTAGGGTTTGGGAGCGCCAGACAAATGGATGGGGGCACCGGACCCCAATCCAAAAAATAGGTGGGAAAATCTGCGAATAATTATAGCTCCCCTCCTCACACATTTTAACTCCTATTAATGTTAACACAAAGATTAAATTTATACACACAGTGTATTTTATGAATTAATACGCAGTATATTTTATGAACTTAAAATTACAATAATCCATAATATGAGACTCTGTATAATTGCAGTTTAATAATAAAAAGACATACAGCAGGAAGTTCGGATCATCACGTCTCCGGACTTCCATCGTGACTACTGGATCTTCCCTGCAGTGTGAGATATTGTGAATACCATACTCAATTCTCTCCTATCTTCTGATATGACCAATGGACAAAATATTGGCCTTTAATACCAATAACGCAGGGTAATTGTTGGCCGCACGCATTCATTTTTCATGATATGTATACCAACGATGATAATTTTTTGTCCTCAATAAATCTTTGTCACCTACTTCATTCCCCCCCAGTGTTCTTTCCAGCGGTCGAAAGCCACTGTAACGATCGTTTACCGAGAGAGGGAATAGAACCTCGTGCTTCTGTATTTAAAAACCAGCGTTCTCGCCTCTAAATTACCTCGGCTATGAAAAGAAATCTATTATGAATACCGTTCTTCACTCGCTGCAATACATTACAAACTGGGTACTGCGTTTTAGGCTTTTCAATGAATTTCCAACAGTCAATAAAATCTCCAACGGCTTTCTAACCAGTTATTGATAGTGTTACGGGTCTCCTCTTTTGTTTACAAATTTTTATTCGTTAAGGTTACGTGTTGACTCGAAATACTTTTAAAAACAGAATACAAGCGAAAGAACTTGCGAGACAAATTTTTACATTTTTTATTCCAACAAAAAAATTATATCTTTTTTATAATATACAGTTACCGTTAATTCAGTTATAACCGTTTGAACAGTTAAGGAATGATTTTTTTCAACGGCTACACTAATTAAATATAAAGAAAAATAAAAGTTGAACAGAAATTATATTTTTTACCCTAAATATTTTATAAATTTGCTAGATCATTTTTAAATACTTACATCGTGAATTTATGCAATAAAAATCTAATTGATATTTAAAATGCATTAGCCCAAGCCGTCCTCTAGCGATTCTAACTTTGTAAGGTATACACAAGATTCGATTCACAAGAATCGAACTTTTGAATTAATGAATTAAAGAAGCTGCTTCAGATATGCTAATTTCGGCATACGCTCTTAGTATAAATACCACGCAGCGTCATTAAGAAAAAAGGGGAGGTTGTTAAGGTTGAAAAGGTGTTATCCTGCGCTAGTGCTTAGCGGGCCAGAAGTTTACGTGGCAGTACTGCTGGTTTGACTTACTGTTCGTGAGTATAAAAATATATTGTTCTTGAAAGCTGTGTTTATACATTCCGTACAAGTAGTACGCATGCTTATTGCTGTAAAAGCCAATTATATGTGCAACGAATTCAATAAACATTGTTTCATGTATAAACTGTGTGTGGTTCAAATTCAAATAGAGAGCCACTTCAAATTATATACACCCAAGTCTGGGTAGAAGTGAGCATAGAAACTCTATACTGGCGCCCGAAAGATATATATACCCTGGTAGTTAGCGTTACATTTGTAACGAACAACATAATTGAAATTAAAAACTGTGTACTGTGAACTTATATTGATAAAATTGTTGCAAGTACTTATATACTATTTAAAAATGAGTGTTGTAGAACAAAATCCTGCTGGAAATTTTCCTCGGGTAATTATGGTTCAGCAAATTGCGCCATTCGAAGCCACATTCAATGGCGGCCCCTCAAGCCAATTCCTAAAGAAAATTGAGCATTACTTTCAGCAACAATGCACCCCAGAGGGGGATAAACTTAAAATTGCTCTAGCCGCTTTAAGAGGTAGTGCATTTCAGTGGTACACATGCATGCAAAGCAGTAATCTGATTTTTGACTATTTGTCATTCAAGCAACAGTTTCTTAGTGTTTTTCCAAAGACCTTTAATCAAAGTGAAATTGAAGCGGAAATTTATTCGCTAAGGCAACGTGAAGGTCAGTCTGCGTTAGATTTTGCTACGGAAAAGATTTCCAAGTGTGAGGAATATTTAGAAGGGGTAACGGAAGCGGTAATCTTAAAAATAGTTATCCAACGTTTGAAGCCAAGTGTTCAAGATTTTTTAGATAATCAAACAATTACAAGCAAGGTTACCCTCCTTCAAGCTTTAGCTAAACATGACAATAGGCATTTCTTCGCTACCCCGTACCGTCATTCAGGTACGAGAAGTTTTATACAGCCGCGCCAAAATTTTTCGCGAGTTTCAAACCAGCAGCGTAAGCAGTACCGCAGGCAAAATAATAGAAGCGCACGGCGTTATAATGAAATTAGTGCACTTAAAGTAAATAATATGGAAGCACCTTACTTGCACTGGCAAGTTGATTCACATGATATGGTTCAACCTGTTGAAACTGTGTGGTCAAATGTATTATTTTGTCCGAGTAGTAATCATTATTTTGAGAATAGTGAAAGTCAGGGTATTTTTGTGGCTTATAAAGAAAGTGAGTCTAACTGGAATAATGCGGTAATTCCAGTACAAATTTCTGAAAATAGTGCCGATACTAATGCTAGTGGTTTAGAAAATAAATCATCTGACACTTCTATTAATGCTATACCTGATATTATTGATGCTATACCTGATATTTTAGATGATATTCACACATCTGTTAATGAAGGAAATTTAGTAGATGACGAAGTATGCGTTACGGAAGTTAGTGAATACTTATTAGTTGACGACAATAAAAATTCTTTAAACGATAGTAGGAACTCGCTAGGTAATGATGATATTATTTCATGTTTCCATCCGAATGAGGATTGTGTAGGCCAGGTTGATAATATGGTTTTAAATAAAGTACATGAAAACCATACTGAGAATCAAGATGAAAAGTTGACACAGAGTTATACTGTAAGTAGTTTAGCTGATGCTTCGGAAGTTATAGACGTAGGTTGTATCAAAACGCACCAGTACGAAAAGCTTAATCTTCCTAAAACTGAAGCAGTGTTAACGAATATAAATGATAACGATTCTGATGTCGCAAGTTTCACAGAGACTTTTTTGTCAAAAGAGGATAAAACTAAAGTTAAGGGGGATAAAAAACGTGAAAAAGCGCCTTCAGGTTCCAGCATTAAAACTGCTAATACTGAAGTAATTAAGACGGTAAACAAGAAGTCGTATAAGCACAAATACGAAAAACAGAGTCAGGTTGTTGAAAAACATGACACGAGCAGCGAGATAAAGCCAGTTACTAAACACGTTGGTGCGGCGTATAAGTTTCAAAAAATAGAATCTGCATTAAAATCTGATGCCTATACTCTAAAAAGTATGGAGAAAAGTAAAGTGTGCACTACAAAACTTCCATCTAAGGATGAATGTGGGACACATAAGGTACACAAGGTTATCAAAAGGAAGAATGACAATTTTAAAGCTCCTTTGCATAAGTACAGGAAACGCAAGATATCAGCCGCACAGCAAGGTTGGCCTCCTCCCAAGAGACCTCCTGTCCATCGTCAAGCCGGACCAGCGCCTCAGAACCTACGACCTGCTGCACGAAGGATTACCACACGGTCAACGAATCCCTTTACTAGGACTGCGACCATCAAGAGAGGTTCCACGGATTGGACAGACTGGTGCAAGGAAGTTGCTGCATTCAGGAACAAGTCTTGTATCAATTCTCTTATTCTAACTCCCACCCTTTAATAAAACCGAACCAAATTGGTTTGAAGTTCCCCATTGTATATACTGTGTAAACATTTTGAGGGGAAGGGTTGAGCCACTGAAAAAAAATACGGTATACTGTTGTTTTATAAATTTTTGAAGGGGACATGTAGTGACTAGAAAAAAAGTACATACTGCATAATATACCAATTAACCACTAATGTACTAACTTCACAAAAATAACACATGTACATTATAAATTGGGGGAGAGCAGATACAGTCAAGAAATGTCATGCTGTGCAATTGTGTTGACAATTTTAACTAAAATAAGTTTTTTAGGGCGCAGTTAGCCATCCCAGTATCCGCAACTCTGCAAATCCACTGTTTGATGGTGTCACCTGGACCCTTCGGGGTTAGTTTTGTAAAATGGTAGTGGCGTTTTTCCTCCACACAACGTGTGGAAGGTTTTTTTGACTTTGCCACCCATTATGTCAAAAGTCAGACCAGCACGCGTTTTCAATTAGTTAACTGAAGCCGTTCAGACCTCAGTTACCTAATTTTTTTTTTCGAGGGAGGCCAGTGTAAGGTATACACAAGATTCGATTCACAAGAATCGAACTTTTGAATTAATGAATTAAAGAAGCTGCTTCAGATATGCTAATTTCGGCATACGCTCTTAGTATAAATACCACGCAGCGTCATTAAGAAAAAAGGGGAGGTTGTTAAGGTTGAAAAGGTGTTATCCTGCGCTAGTGCTTAGCGGGCCAGAAGTTTACGTGGCAGTACTGCTGGTTTGACTTACTGTTCGTGAGTATAAAAATATATTGTTCTTGAAAGCTGTGTTTATACATTCCGTACAAGTAGTACGCATGCTTATTGCTGTAAAAGCCAATTATATGTGCAACGAATTCAATAAACATTGTTTCATGTATAAACTGTGTGTGGTTCAAATTCAAATAGAGAGCCACTTCAAATTATATACACCCAAGTCTGGGTAGAAGTGAGCATAGATTCTCTATAACTTTAACTATAACCATTACCAACAATAGCAAACTGGCTACTAACCAAACCCGGGAAAATAGAGGTTGGACTCTACAAAAATTCTAATGTTAATTTCAGTTACTACTCAAAAGATAATGATATCTTAAAACATATTTATCTTAATTTACTCCTCTCTCTCTTAATCTAAGCAAAACTAAAGAGACTAAGAGGAGAGAATTTGTTGAACCAAAAGGAATCAATGAAATCCTAGAATTTAAAGTGAAATTTGAATTAGCTAGGAACTCAAATGGAAGCGTAATGCAAACTAGCAGGTATTATTAGAGACCTGAACTCGGGATTTGTTCTTACACGTTTTACAGAAATTGTTATAAATGACGAGGGAACTGAACTGATAGCAATATTTTTATTCATTTTTTAATGAGGTAGGGCCAATAAATGCAGATGATGTAGAAAAAAAAAGACTTGCATAAATTTGACTTTGTTTTTGATAAATTTAGGAATGAGAATTTATATGCTTACTTAGACGAAAGTATCAAATGTATGATCAGATGTATGAAAAACAAAATGCAAGAGTAAATTTCCGTCTGAAGCAGTAAATTTTTTAAATGAGCTATTACAGAGCGGAAAAAAGTGATTAGATTGTATGAGCTTTATGTATAAGTACTAATATGTTTGTATTAAAAAATTAATCATAATTGTTAATGTATACAAACCAAGGATTCATATCCAGTCGATCAGCAGAAATATTTATTCAGAACATCAGAACCACAGCTAAACGATTATCTGAAGACATAAAACTCGCAGATGACGACACCACAATGTACTGCAATTCAATAAATACAGCTTACCTAAACCTAAGTGTCTCATTTCATTTTTCTATGAGAATGACTGTTGGATTCGTTGCTCAAGAATTTAATATGTTACAAAGGTGTCAAGTTGACTATTTGTTGCACGACAGCAATATTTTAAGCAGATCAGACACATATCAAGGTCACAAAACATTAAGTGTGTCATGAAGTTGCAGCTCCAGACTTTGGAGAAGGTTCCAACACTTAAATTGAACCTTCATCTATCATTAATTATACGACGCCATAGGAGGATGTCTACTAGGAAATTTTTGGCACAGCTTATTGCAGCAAGCTGAGTTTTAAGATTAATTAAACTATTTACTAATCGCTCAGGGCAAGCACTCTTTACTAGTAGACGTGTAACAGTAAATGTCTTAATGAGACCTGCGAATAGAAGAGTCCTTTTAAATGGGTGTAAAGAGCATAAAAACTGGAACTCGGAATCACTGGAGTAATGTGTATTGCACGATGATACCCGATTCAGTTTGCAAACTGATTATCGTCGAACCAATAGCGCCCTTTTACACGTACGTTCTTTCATGAGTGCTTGGAGCGTACGGGATTACGCGCACTCTCCAAGCACTCGCGAAAGAGCGTACGTGAAAAGGGCGCTAATAGCGCCCTTTACACGTATGCTCTTGGAGTGATTGGAGCGTACGGGATTGCGCGCGGGAAAACTTGCAGTACGCTCAAAAGCAGCTTTCCCTTCCTCTCCGATACCTTCACACGTGCACTCAATCGCGCGGGATCGTGGTTTCACGCGGGAAAGAGCGTACGTGTAAAGAGCGCTATTAAGAAGACCAATAACATCAAGGGGAAAGGACCCACGTGATAACGTTAATGTCATAGTAGGAACAAGTATTACGGACAAGGGAAGCACACAGCAGAACGATGTCCGTAAGATGTACAATTAACACTCAGATGTAATGAGACAAGATAAGGGAGCCTCATGTAGAATTTAGGTTCAAAGATGATAATTCACGATTTTAAAAACGCAGCAGAGCTCAGTAAGAGGATAACTTTTCAAAATGAAAAAACCCGTCCAAAGTGGTTTTTAATGGTCAAAGTAACTCGGACAAAGAGAAAATTTATCCTAAGCTAAGAAATCTAACAAGGTCGAATATGAATACAACAAAGCATCCGTGAGACACTTTAGCGAGATGATGAGTATCGTATCAGCCACTTTCAAGGACCATTCCTCATCAGTAAAAGTTAGTTCTTCAGGACTGGTACGCTTGTTGCACACAGTAATCTTGAGCAAAGACTTGAGCTGAAACAAGACAAAAGGGAAGTCAATGAAACGCTGGCTCGCGTCTAAAAAGTTACCTTACTCCTCATTTATCCTAATACAATTTCTATCCAATTTATGTTGTTTACTTACCCAAATCAACTTTAATTATTTTTCATTGTCTTTATTTTCCTTCTTTTGTACTTTCATGGTATTATACTGCCCAGGCAGACTATTTTCAAACCATTCCGACTACAAATAAATTAAATACTTACAAGTATACTGATCACGCTTAATTTATGAACACCAGTATACGCAAAATATAAGAACATTTTATGCCTTAGAACCTGATGACTCAAAGTATTTTAGAGCAAATTATTTAGTTTTTATGCAACATCCTATAAGAATATGTCAAAATGGTGAATTTTCTGAATCGAAATCACGTATTTATTTTAAGTGGAAGTAAAATTTAACAGTCTTTACAATATTTCAGTAACTCCCTCAATTAACAACTTTCAAACAAGCATATTTTGCTTTTCAGCAGTACTTAAAGCTGGTGACTAAGTCCATGAAGATAGTGACTGCAACGTTATTCCAAAAATCTTCATATGACAGGAAAATTAAAGTCTTTATGGACCTACATTTCTCTCCAAGCCACTTTAAAAAAAATCATATAACAGCAATAAAAAAATCGTTTCTTTACTGTTCATGCACATTATAATGGAGGATTATGTAAAATCAGTTGTTTCATTGATAAAAGAGTTGATTGTTCTTATATACTTTTTTTCTGGATTTAAGAAACATTACTTGGGAAGGTTATAGCTGTTGTAATTTGTTTTTGTGAAAATCAATTATAATTTTACTTATCTCTGTTTCCTTTTTAGTAACATCCCTTCAACCAGCTCAACGGACAATTAATCTGCTCAATGGAAAGTTTAGGAGTGCATTCTACTTAATTACTTATTTTCTCAGTTATAAACTCCACTCTATTGTCTGTTTTAAGAATATTTGAACCTAAAGCGGAGGCCATTTGTCTTTTCAGAATAGGGCTTCATTAGCGTCCATACCTTTTCCCCATTAAATTACTAAATATTAATTCTAATATCCTTACCGTTACAGTCTATAACTTTCACTTCACTATGATGCATTCATAAAAGTGTTGAATTAATAATACAAATACAAATTTATTTTAAAAAGGTTCGTACCATCTTAGAAAGAAAGCAATTTGCTTCGTACCAAGGACTTAAACCTTGACGTGGAACAGTATCTAACATTTAGACAGCGTTAAAATGAATAATGGTGTATTAACGGAGCATCTAATTTAGGATCAACCATGCTTCAAGTATTCAATCTTTAGGATGGTTTGGATTCTGTAGTTAGTACAGAAGTTGGAGACATTAAGAATTTACGAGGGCGTTTACCACTGAAAATCAATCCTCTACACATTCCATTTAATTTAAAGCTATCGCCAGACTCCCAGTAATCTAGATACTTTTAACAACAGGAAAAAAATACCAGAAAATTAATCCCACCCAATCTTTGAGTGCCCGTCACGTGTCTACGGTTGAAATAATTTGTACCCGTATTTGAAGCTAATAAAGTGGTCAGTTCTAATCATTCGAACTAACGCCTATTATGGTGCATGGTTCACCGCTTCGAGGCGGACTGCCTCGTTAGGAATTATTAGAAAATTTTGAGGAGCAAGCTCGCTAAACTACACTTATTGGGGAAAAGGCATTCAGAATATTGATAAGGCACTATTTATTATCAATAAATGAGACGCCACCGCATACGAGAGCTGGTGGTAATGGATGTGTGCTTCGGAGGTATCAGAGCGAAACGGCCCTGCACTCCGACCAGATCGGAAGACTAATTGAAGCACTTTTTTAAAAAAACCATTGAAGGGTAAAAGAACAGCACATATAGTATGAGAAAAATGATACTTCTCTTCAGACTGAGTAAACGTGCCTAACTGCGTGTTATCTTTTTAAAGAATTCAATGCCCCTAAACAGAATAAATTACTTTAAGCAATTTTTTTCCACCTTAACAAAATATAGGTCAAACAAAGGTAACTCGTTCATTAATTAAAATTATTCCTTCAATAAAAACTATTACAAAGAGATTTTATTCGGAATTTTTAAGTTACAAATTTTTTTTTAAATTATTTAAAAGTTTTAAATTAGTATTTTTAGTGTAACAAGATATAATCAAGTTTGAATATTTTCAATATAAAATTATTCCTTTCTTTCAGAAATTAAAGGAATGACTTTCAATGGATAATTCAGGGAATTCCCTAGGGTTCCAGTGTCCGAAGCTATGAATTTTCAAAAACTATTTCTTAACATGATGCTAACATGATGCTTAACATGATGCTAAGGAAACAGTCGTTATTCCATGGATATCTAAAATATTTAGAAATTCCAATCAAATACAATCAAATATCCTTAAATTTAATGTTTCATTTAATTTCAGGACTCCACGATAGTTTCAGTATTCATTATGACGGTACAAACTTTTACCATAATTAAGTTATTATATAGAATTTTTTAAATCTATTTCCTCTTACCTGTGTTCTAAAATGTATGAAAAGAACCTCGCAGGCAAAAAAGCTTTTGTTTGAAATCAAATACCCAGTGCCTCGCGGCCAAGACTTTAAATTCCTGAATCGATACGAAAGGAATATGGACCAAAAATAAAGTCGTGGACTATAGAATAATTCTTGAAATTAGAGCTGCAAGAAATAGAATACAAAATTTGTATATATTATGTGGTATCCATTGTTATTGTTTATGGCCTTTAAGAAATTTTGTGCACTGGTCAAAATATATTGCAATGTCATTTAGAGCCTTTTCACACTTTTCACTCCATAAAATATTTCTTTCTTTTATTTCGCATAAAGCCGCTTCAAACTTAATTCACAGAATTTCAATTAAGTTTGATGTTAGAGAAGGATTTTAACACTCTTTCTAATAGTTAAATAAAAGCCAAAATTCAGTATCGTGAGAATTATGTTTGGGGTTATTATCTCGGTAGAACAGGAAACTGTTTTTTATACTCCAGTTATTTGGCTCTTGGCCATAAAAGTTATCTTCCACCATATTAACTCGCAAGAGTTTAAAACAAACAAAAAAAGGAGGAAAAAGTGAACTGTCATCTCCTTTTGCTTTTATACATTTGTATTCAGTCAATCATGTATATAAATTTGTCGTGTTCATCTGCTCGGTTGATATTACCTCTATGTAATTCCAAAACCAACGAAACAAGCTAATTGAGCATAATTACCTACTTTCCTCCACCCCCCCCCAAAAAAAAAATGATAATTTTTAAAGAAATCAGAAGTTTTTACATGATAATTCGTATTTTACGTGTAATAGAGATCATGCTGTCATAATAAATTTGTTGCCAACTCGAATTAGATCATCCATCCTGTATTCGCTTTTTTTTTCACGCATCTATCATTACTACAGTCACTGGCAATTTCAAATATATATCAGTGAAGAAACTGAAGATAGGTACTAGTTGCAGAGAATCTAAAAGAAACTTTACAGGAATTATAAAGAAAAGCTGCTAATATAAAATTGAGGCACTGTAACGAGGATCCTTCTCAATTACACCATTAATTGCTTGCCAGACAGGTCTGCTAAGAGAAGTTGCCAGTACGATTTGTTTAATGACCACCTTGGGGAGGCTTCCCTTAGGAAATTGTGACAATGCATGTCCCGTAATGAAAGCAATCAAGTTGTAAGCAGGTGTCTGTCATAAGAATCCAGAAGCCAGTACTCCCAATTCATGTCTTGGGCACGCGATACTTGAAAGCGATTGAAATCTGCGGCCAATCGTTGGTCGTCGCGTGAGATAAAGAATTTCACAACTCGAATTCTACTCAGACTCAAACAATGGATATCCTCACCAAGATGTAACGAGGGAGGCTGAACCCATGGGATGGCAATGAAAGAAATAAGTAAGATGTCCAATATGACTTTCCCTATTCGTTCAATGGCGGCTGCCATATTAAATACATGATATGTTGGAAGCAAATAATGAACAGGAAAATTTAAGCAATCATAAAAAAACTCTTGGAAATCAATTACTGTGTTTAAAAGTTTAATCTACAAAGAGGCCGATGATTTGCGATTATCGCAAATGTTTTATTTTACTGTGTATTATAAAAAGCATTATTTTATATACCACGTCATATTCTCTCGATCATTTATTATATCAAACGGCTTTTAGACAGTAAAATTCCATGAATCCTACGGGGGAGCCTGTAACCCCTGGAGGTGGCAGATCAGGGAATGCCTCCACTGGAATTTTCATTGGGTGGTAGAAGGGAAATAAAATACATTCCACGGACCAACGGATAGAAGTCCAACCTCTTTCGAGGCAATGGCACCGCTCTTCTATGGATAGAGCAATTCTTTTTTCTTTTTTCTTTTTTCATCTTTCTTTCTTCTTTATTTCTTTTGCGCTATTCCTAGGCACGACAACTACAACAACAAGAATTCCATTGAATTCATATTCTTTCAACCCAGGGTTAAGAATCATTAAAATGCAAAGACTAACAAAGCTAACATGCACCGTAAAGAGAGATTTAAATTTAAGGATATCCATTCCCTCTCTCTTTCTCTTTGTATGTTTGTTTATTTATATATATATATATATATATATATATATATATATATATATATATATATATATGGGGGGTGTTGAATAGATATCTTTATTTTCAAGTATTTCCTTTCTGTACAATTAGCAGTATTTATCTTCATATTTTTAACGAATCTTAACAATTGTTTGCATTAAAATACTTAATAGGCTTATAATAGAATTATAATGGAAGGGTTTGTGGCTTATGAAGGAATATACTTAATAAGCTTAATCTTAAAACTTTAATCTTTATATGCTATCTTTTATAAATTTACAAGTGTACATTTCTCGTTCACATTTAAAATTTTAGGCTCAGTTTTTTGTAACACATTAATTAGTCTTGTTTTGTTTCCTGTAATATGGTAGCAGTTTATGATAAAAGTTGAATATCTGCTTCTCAAGTAATACCACAACGAGTTCTCCTATGGCAGTAACAGACCCTATTTTATTTAATCATAAAATTACTTAAACATACGTAGTAATAAGTAGGAATCAAATGCTGATATCAATCAGTCTAATATATATCAAATGTACTCTCAAAAATCTCCAGGCTTATGCATTTTATGAAAATCCCTTTAAGAATTGGTTTCACTTCAAAATGCATACATAACCACCATATATCAGAATAATGTTACGCTTTCACCGTAGGTAGTGCAGTCTAAGAGGCTGCTAGCTGTGATTCTGAGATAATTTATTATTTTATTATAAGCAGTCAAATTAACTACTGCTTTGACTATATATCTATAACTTATCTCTACCACAAAATGATAATTAGCTTAAAAAAATGGGATTCAATAATTTTCAGTAGAAATTTTGTGTTTTTGGTTTCATTTTAAAAGTGGTCAGTTTGGTATATCGTAAATCATTTACCTGATAAACATGAGAAATTAAACAGCATGGTTCCTTTCGAGCACTATCAGCCACTGGTTCAAACCCTTTGTTTTATAAATGAACTACAGTTAGCTTTTTCAGGGATGTTTTATTAGAATGTCCCAAATATGAACTTCATCCTACTCGAATTAGTGCTTCAATCTAAGGAAGCTTTCACTAGCATATCCTAGTGCAGTAAACTTCCGATAATATGGCGTGTTCGGCACTCAGCAGTGCTGATTACCATATAGGCGAATTACTAAACAAAAATTGAAGTTAAAAACTTTAAAAAAAAATTTTTTCAAAACAAATTAAGGGGCAGTATATGAAATTTACTCTCAATAAACGCAACACAGATTGAATAGTAGCACTGAGTAGTTTATGAAAATCTTATTTACTTTTAAAATTATAAGATTAATTTCAATGAACTCTGAAATTTGTGAATAAAATCACTAGGGCTATCGCAGTAAATGTATTATTTTTTCTAACGCAATAGACGTTACATCAGCTGGACATCATGGAACTGAATGATCAGTATTAGTCAAGTCAAAATAAGAAAAAATGACCCATAAACATGGGCAAAATTGCTTCACAAGTGATTGAAGTGGTATTCAACTCAACAAATGTTGCTTTTTAATATATCCAAAATCTGACAAAATCATACCATGGGAAAGTACCAAAAAATCAAATTAAAAATGGCGTCTGTTTTTCGAACTTTTGATTAATTAGTTTGATGATATTTTGTAATATTTAGGGTAACGAAAGCACAGTCTTTAAATGTCATTGTTCATATTTAAGCAACATAGAAATTTTATTATATTTAAACAACAGATTTTATTTAAACAACATAGAAATAATTTTAAGTTTAGTGATAAGTATAAATGAGTTTTTTTTCATAGTTAGTAGACAAAAATCACTGTCTTTGTTTTCAATTACAACGTTGTTGTCATAGCACTGATCTGGCACTCCCCACAAGAGGATGAAGAAGGCAGCCCGATCTGTTTGCATCCACATCACATTGTTGCGCATTGCGTCTTACAATTACAACGGATCATTTTCAGTAACCACTCTGGTGTTGGTGACATATCAGATACTGTAGGGTAATATGAGTTTTCCTTAACAAACCAACCCCATTCTCATTGATTTAAGCCAAGTTGCCTGCTGAATTTCTGTAAGTCCACTTTCTCGTGTCAACCCACCTCTGCTTTTAATAGACCGCATCAGCAAATTTTCTATCACGAGGTCACTCCCTAATACTGCCCAGAATCGACCACTTCTTCAAACTACAAACTGTCCTTTCTGAAAGAGCTCATAAACAGATGGATTATCAGATGGCAACTTCAACATATCCTGTAGGTACTTGCATCCGTATTTAAGATAATTGTGGTGAGCAGCTGCTGCAACAATGACCAAGCATTCTTGGATTGCTTCTAAATGTAATTTCCATGAACTAGATCTATCAGCGGCAATCAACTTTCGTACGGTTTTCACCATATCCTGGTATGCCAACCACAGCTTACTAGTCTCTGATGATTGTAGCTGCAGTTTCTTCTTCTTTAAAGCATTAGCTATCTCACACATTGTATGCGGAGTCTCCATATTCACCACCGATTCCTTGCTTGACATGATACCGTCATACAAAGTCGAAGCGTCTTCAATAAGTTTGTGGCAACTCCCTTCTTCATTACAGGGAAAAACGTCAGCTACTAATAAAGTAGATAAGAAGACATAAACTTAGAACATGGTGGAAGCTGTATAGAAAGCCCTTTCAAATTAGTCACACAAATCTCTTTTCTTTCTAAAGCACTCATTCTATAATATATGCAAAATAACAATTTCTGCATCATTAAACAGGCTTTTACTCTCTGTAAACCTTATAAACGAGTTTAATGCATCAGCATCTTCTTGCCAAGTGGTCAGGAAAAAATTTCATGGTTTTGCACAAAGTTTATGACCCATTCTACAAAAAATCCCCTAAAGAGCCCAATTACGCCTACTACTGTCAGCCATCACTGCACTGTTTATACAGAAAGATTGATTACAGTGTTGGGAGTGCTAACTTTCCTAAACAGCTCTCAAACATTTTATCCCAGCACATCCGAGAGGACTGAATACTTCTCGAAAGGGGTGAAGAACAATCGGGCCAATTAACGGAATTGCAGCATATCGTTTCTAAAATAGGGCATTTTAAAGTTGTCTTCTACTTGTCCATAAAATGTTGGAATGTTTTCCCAGAATCTCGAATTCACCTGGTGGTTGATGTTTCATACAAAATTCCATTCTTCCGTCCTGACACCTTCCTACTGAAGCTTCTGACTGCAATATATCCTCATTTTTATTTCGTCTGTTAATTATATTTTCAATCTTTAGAAAAAATTGACATAAACAGGTCGATAAGATTAGAACGTAGTTTTCTTCACCATCGATGCTGATATACATGAAGAGGGATAACATTTGCTATGTAAGTCTACTATTACAAAAATCAAGAAAAGAGGAAGACAATGGTTTGACCTTGCTCACCACTAAATGATGATTTCTGCTGTACATGGAAAAAGAAAAAAAGTATCAAATAAATCTAATTAGTATCATTAAACAGTAGATCCCCGATTATCCGAGCATTGATTAAACCGATATTTCACTTTATCTTAAGTTAGTGGTCGTTCAGCCTGCCATTAATAACTCGCTGAACCAGTTCATGTCGTTTTTAAGTTAAAAGGGAAGTGTAACAGGCTGTTTTCTCTCCTCCCCCACATACAAAGACTCTTCTCTTCAGCACCTGCTATGTCACATGACTATGTTTTTCCGTTGTTCGTTCGTGTGATGTAATTCGTTACCCCTTTTGTATCAGCATGTAGAGCGTTCTATGTTGTCCTGTAAATAAATGTTCGTGTGTTTAAATGTTAATTTTTAGTATTCTTAGTATGTGGTCTTCACTTTATTTTAAATTTTAAAAACCCCGAGATGATTTTGGACAAGAATGTTAAAGAAGTTAAAATTCGAAAAAGTTCTTAAAAAAAGGCTAATTACCTGCATACTGAAAAAGAAAGGGGGAAAAACGACCAGAAGGTAAGGGTTCAGTTCAAAAAATTTACTGTTATATTTTTAGCCTTAATCCATCGTTTCTCATACGAGTGAGAAATTTGTACTGTGTTATTCCAATGTTTCACAACCCTTTCTGTTAACATTATTTAATTAACCATGCCTCTTCACTATTTATTGTTTTAGGTTTGATTCTTACAGTTGAAAAGGAAGGCAAATGAAAGAAATCCCAAGTTAGAAAAGACGCTAAATATACAGTATTTTTACAAAGAACAAATAAATTGTAAAAAACTTGTTTCGTTCAAAAATTTATAAAGAACACTTTGCAAATCCTGAATCCCACATTTTTATGCAGTTCAGTCAAATAAAATAATAACAATATCAAGTTTCTCTTAAACTACAATGGTTTGGCTTGGTTTGGTTGGGTTTAGAGCACTGTGGTCAATTTTTGCTACACAAGCTTAGACTACAATAACTTTCATCTTTGCTGCAGGAAGAGTACTTTATTAACTACAAAATTTACTCATAATATAGTAGTATACAAGAACTGAATTTTTATTTTTCATAAAGAACAAAAAGGTTATGCTGCCGAACATGCTCACGAAAATTCATACGACAGACGAGAGGCTCGTTAGCTTGCGAGTTTTTTCATTATTGCCCACGTAAGCTGACAAATTTAAAGAACCTGGTCCTCCATCCAGAAAAGTTGAAGATCCCTGTACTAGAGTCAACTGGACCTGAATTGTGCCGAATTTGCGAGGCAACCGTAGACCATTGGGACAAAGTACGAGAGATCGCTGTAAAAGAAAAATAAACTTTAAAGGACCTATTTTAAAGAAAATTTAAAACGTTAACATAAACAACTTTATTATTTGTTATTGCTAACTTAAATTATATTACATTAACTTCCCTGTGAGACAAATGTATATACACTGCTGGCCACTATAAATGCAACACCGTGAAGGAAACATGCAAATAACATGAAATTTACAACATGCATTAGCGGAGCTGAGATATGCAAACGATTAGAATTTCAGCGCAGACGCACATCACGCGCGCCTGTGGCGTCATTTCAAAGCGCTATTTAAGGCTTGGAGATTCCGACGATTTCAAGTTCGGCAATTGTGTTTTTCTTGTGGTTTTTTCAAAAAATCGATCAATTATGCCTCGTCGAAAACAGCGATCATCTTTTGATCAAGTATCCGAGTTCGACAGAGGAAGGATAGTGGCCTACCGAGATTGTGGATTATCTTTCAGGGAAATCGGTAGTCGTGTTGGACGAAACCAAACAACTGTAATGCGGATATGTGATCGTTGAATGCAGGAGGGTACGACGGACCGGCGTGTTCGATCGCATCCACCTGAGCGCACCACTTCACGTGATGACAGGCAAATTGTGCGCATGGCAGTGACGGATCGCTCAGTCACATCACGAACCATAGCACAGCACATGCAGTCTGTAACGCATCATCCAGTGTCTGCGCGTGCCATTCGACGCCGTTTACAGCAGAGTGGTCTGTCCGCAAGACGTCCATTGCTTTGTCTACCCTTGACGCAGAACCACAGACGTCTCCGCCGCCAATGGTGCGATGACAGAAGAATGTTGACGGCAGAATGGAATGAAATTGTCTTTACTGACGAGTCACGCTTCTGTCTGCAACACCACGATGGTCGCATTCGAGTCTGGAGACACCGTGAAGAGAGGATGCTGAACAGCTGCGTTATGCACCGCCACACTGGTCCTGCACCGGGTATTATGGTATGGGGCGGTATTGGATATCACTCTCGCACACCTCTAGTACGCATTGCCGGTACTTTAAACAGCCAGCGCTACATCTCCGAGGTGTTGGAGCCAGATGTCCTTCCTTACCTTCAGGGCTTGCCCACAGCCATATTTCAACAGGATAATGCGCGACCACACGTGGCACGCATTGTCCAACGGTTCTTCGTCAATCGCCAGATTGAATTGCTTCCCTGGCCGCCTCGCTCTCCGGATCTTTCGCCGATAGAAAACATGTGGTCCATGGTTGCTCTACGATTGACCCAGATTCCATCCCCAGCTGCCACAGCAGATCAACTTTGGCAACGTGTGGAAGCTGCTTGGTCTGCTGTACCCCAAGAACTCATCCAAAGTCTCTTTGAATCAATGCCGAGGCGTGTGGCAGCGGTGATCTCCAACAATGGCGGCTACTCTGGCTACTGATTTTGGCAGGAACCACACTTCACAGAAGTCTATAAATTTAATCATTTGATACTTGGTCAACATGTTATCTACAAAATAAATTTTGTTGTGATATCTCTTGTCTTTCTTGGTGTTGCAATTTGGGTGGCCAGCAGTGTATATAAAACAATTCCGTAACTGACTGACTGACTGACAGATAACGCAAAGACCAAACCGCTGGCCTAAAGTTCTGAAATTTTGCATGACGATTCTTCTTATAGTGTAGGGGTGAAGAAAGATTTTTGAAAAATTCTTCTTAGATTTTATTAAATTAAATTTTCAAGCTGTTTATGTAATTTTTTTTAAGTTTGCATTTAAAATAATAATTTGAGGGTTATAAAATTTATATCGCAAGAAAGACCATAAATATTCTTTTAAAGTGAAATCTTTTTTGAATCTTCACCTCTATTTTCTGATTTTTGGTGAATTTTTAAAGATTAATTTTTAGAATTTAATTTATTAAATGCTGATCACGTGATTTCTTTTCTTTTTGTGATACTTTAAATTAATTTTACGTCACATGCATAACAGCGAAATAAATTGACAAAAATTATTAAAATACGGTAAAAGATCTAATTTATCCACTAGACTAACTGAGATGGAAGTTTTTAAAGAATTTAATTCAAATTAGTATGTTTTATGGATATTAAACATACAAATTAATTGCATACATTGACCGTTGTATTTAATTTAAATATTTTCTTCTACATTATATTGTATATAAAAATATCCTTTAGGATTTTTTTATAAATATACTTTTGGTTTTTTCTTTTTTTTTTGGTATTAATTGCATACATTGACAGTTGTATTTAATTTGAATGTACTCAGTAGCGAAGAGCGGGTATTCAGCTGGTCCTTCATAACAAAAAAGTAACGACTACAACCCACATTTTTGTACACAATAGCTGTATAATTAATAAGATGTGAATGAGTAATTTTCTTTATTTTTACGTAGCGTCAAATTGAATAAGATGTGAAAAAGAATTCCGTTCCCCACAAAATGTCAAAATATTTTTTATTCCTATCCATATTCTTGTTTAACGAAGTTTTCGCAATCGGAGGTAGCATCGGTACTCATTACCTCCGATAATCGGGGTTCTACTGTAACATAATATTTTACCTCAAACATACAATATGAATTTTAAATATTAAATATTTTACTTATCCTCCCTTTTCTACTCTTAAATAATTTAAAGTAGCGCCATCTATTGACAACATTACATATAATGATAAAATACTGCAGGCAGTCGAGAGTTCCACCCAAAAATTCTATTTTTGCCTCAATAAAGCTGAATTAATGCTTGCGATTTTAAAACAAACACATTCCTTTTCAATTCCTTTCCCTGGTTTCGAACTTTTCAAATTTTTTAAGGCATTAATTCAAGTATTCCAGTAAAAATATGAACTCATTCCTACCAATAACGATCGAAAGTTTAAGAAAAAATTCGAGAAGAGAGGTTTATGGGGGTTTTTTGATGAAGAATGATTTTATATAAAAATGTTTTCTTTGTGGCCCTTTTACATATTTTCAACTCCTAATCTTTTGAATTAGCGCCGCTCTAGCGGACAAAAAGTTAAATTGCCACCCCTTAAGAATATATATACATATATATTTCTTAAATAAAGGTACATATTTTTTATTTTCAATAAAAATCAAATAATTTTATTTAAATTTTAATAAAAGCATATATTTAAAAAGAAACTTATAGCATAACATAACATTGATAATCAAGCATTTCAATACAACAGACATTAAGAAATATCTGTACTTAGACACAAATTTTTAACCATATAATTTTTTACATTTTTCAATGCTATTAAAAATGTGTATTATTGCACAAACAATCAAAATACCATTATTTTAAAAATAAACAAGGTAACATCAACTACGCTAAAATCACAAAATAATTTTTTTAACTTTCAGTTCTGCAAACTTTTTTATTACATCTTTTTAATTTACTTGATCAGCAATTTCATGCTCAGTTGCCAAAATGACCAAACCATTAAGACGATTTTGAGTAGTAGTCGAACTTAAAAAGTTCTTAATTAATTTTAACTTCTGAGAAACTCTTTTCGCCACTTGCTACAGTTATTGGTATCGTTAGCGATATTCTTAAAGGAATAGTAAGGTTTTGGGCAAAATTTAACTTTGTAATTAAGCTCAGTACATTGCATAGGCTTTCTTTTATGCCCAAAAGCGCAGATATTGCTGATATTTTCTCTGCTAATTCTACCCCTAATGCTATTCTGTTTAGAGAAATATATGCATGTTCAAACAAGTTCAAGCAGCATCCTTTTCAAATTCTGCGTTTAATTTTTCAAGTGTAAATATTTTTAGCTTTTAGACATAAACAATCTAAATACGCTAGGCACTGTAACTTTTTAGCGGACGAAATATATCGATATGGGAAATTTTCTATTAATTGGGTATTTAACACATGAATTTTTTTTTCTCACACTTACAGCCAAAATGGCGCCTCTAAATTTTGGCGCCCAGGTCAAATGTCCGGGCTGCCGGCCTCTAGCGCGGGCGCTGCTTTGAATGTATATGTATATATACGCCCAACGTGCAAACACCTCTATTTGGGTGAATAAATCAGCTATTACCCAAATGACTTAACCCTTCTTCACTTCCCATATGATGAAATACCTTTTCCAAAGAAATGTATTTTATCTAATTCCCAAGATTAATCACAGTATTCGAAAAAAAAATTAAGATCCTCCCTTCGATAACTTTTGTGTGTGTGTGTGTGTGTCTACCACGGAGGTACTCGATAACTTTTCTTTAAAGGCATAAAATAATGTCATCAAATAACGCACCAATTAGACAAAGTTTAACTTAGAAACATGGTAAAATACTTAAGTCATTTCTTCATCATCGTGATCATTATTCAAACCTATTTTGGTATTTTTTCCCGTTGGAGGACCATCACACCTCAGAATTTTCTGTACCAAAATAAAAAAATTTAAAAAAAAAGTAACCTTACATACACCCATAAATATTTAGTAAGAAATATTTCCTTACTTTTAGCTGGATCAATTTTTCACATTAATTTTTATGCATCAGAATTCAAAATTTTTGTTTTCCTTTGAAATCTTTTCTTTGCCCTTTTTTAGAAACATATATTTAGAACTTATTATTTCTAACTTGTTATTTCTAACATTTATACTAACTAATTGTTTCAACTATTTGTACAGCCTGATCTACCTCCTTTTATATATTTAATGCCTTAACTTCAGTAATTAATATATCCAACTAAAGCGGTTATTTACTAATTTATTGTGCGATAGATTTTGTGCTTAACTACTTGGAACACCAGAAATTCTTCTAGTCGATAATGTTAACCGTATATCGAAGTTCAGTGCAATATACGTATTAAGTCTCACCGAAAAAGCTTTAGTAAAATAATTTTGATATTCTTATTTCATTTATTTTATATAACAGTGACCAGTGGCGTAGAGAGCATAACTGGCGCCCGGGGCACGATACCTTTTTGGCGCCCCCCCCCCCTGGTCTTGGGGACCATTTGGCGCCCCTCTGCGAGTGGCGTCTGGGGCATGATAGACCCCCATTTTCACCCCTCGCTACGCCACTGACAGTGACATATATTCCTTTACATCAACCTTTACTTGATCGAAAAGGTTATTTTTCGATATTTTATCTCCGTCTGTACTGACTTTATATATTATTGTTAGATTTCCCAAAATATTAAATTAAAAATTTATGTAGTCCTTTTAGCTCCATCGCAGGCAAAAACTGTAAAGGATTTTAAATAATTTACCAAGTACTTAAAAATGCCACATGCAACATTTAAAGTTCCTACATTAAATACATTTTCGTCACCAGATTTATTGATAGTGAATTTTTGCATTATTAAAACTTTCTATAAGTGCAGGTTTTAAGTTATTTGAGTCGATTGTTCCCAATCGAATGCAGGGTAATTTACATTAGTCTAACACGTGTTCTTATTTAGAACACCACATTGTCCGTTTTATTAGGAGAAGAGCAACAATTCCCCGTTTTCTTTTCAGAATTCTTAAAAAGTCAGTTCTATACGTATATACCGTTTCACTTTGAAAATAATTTGTTCATAGCACTGGTGTTCACTTACATTTTGAATACCTTCTAAACAAAAAATAATCTTGATATTTCTACAAAATCATTACTCAGTTACTAAAACAAATTGCTTTATAATGACTTTTTAAACAATTTTTTCATCAAAGCTTTTGTATGATTTGATGTAGGCTGACACGTATACAAATTTGCATTTAAATGTGCTGAAATCCATAAGGTCCATTGATTCGCATACACTCTTACATATTGATTATATTTCCAATCTATCATTGAGATATATAAGTCTGAAATAAACTTTACTTATATCTCACCTTGAGGTTGGCATCTTGCCGTTATTTACATATGACTTAAACTTTCAGACTGGGGCCTTATAAAAAAAAATTCCAATCAGTCCCCGCATCTCCTAAGGCAGGCCTTATATGAAGAGCAGTCATAAAGATGAATATCTAGGAAGGTACTACGATCCATGTTGGTACAATTTTTTTTAGTGTTTGAAAGCTTTTAAATTTAAATATTTTTACTTACATAACCTAATACAGGACCAGTAATAAAACCTAAACATACTTGACCCCTTAAAAAACTAATTTCGCAAAATGCTTTAAAAAAAAAACAAATTCTTCTGTTGTACTGATTCTCTAAAATTAGAAAATATTCAGTTATCCTGGATTTCCAGTTAACTTTAACATCTAATTTAATTTCACTTAACAAAAAGTTTTAAGGCTTCAAATTTTTTTTTTATTTTTAATACAACTGAGAAATCGTTCATTCTATAATCCGCGAAGGTAATGGCTTGCCACTTTCTGCAACAGGTATAACTGTTCTCAGATTTCTAATTTAACAACAGACATAATGGGTATTTATTATGTATCATTAAGAAGCACTTGTTGATTTAAGAAACTTCTGTTAAATGACGACAAGCGACTCATTTAATCCCATCTGTTGATTTTAACGCACACAAGTCTTGTACTCCAAAACAAGAACTGAAATGTTGCCTTCGAGCCTACAAATACACTGCCTTATAAGTTGATGTAAAAATAACACAAACCTTTCTTTTTTAACCGACAAAATAATGGGAGATTTAATATACTGTAGATATGATTTTTTTTAACAGTTTACTGCAGCAATGTCTGGCTAATTTTATTTTGATGAAAAAAATCTAGGATCATCAGGCGCTCCTGGCCGCTACTACCTTCCATGAACTTACGAATGTAAAATGATATTCCACATTACCTGGAGAGATTTACATTCCCGTTGCATTTTAATTTGTGTTTTCGCAAATTTTAATGAATTGATTCATTTTTTTTTTGTTTTTTTAATGTTATTTAGAACTTCTTAAATTTCATAATAATACAAAAAACGGCAAAATTATAGTAATGTAATAAAGTAAAGGGAAATATGTGTAACAAAATCAGAAAAAAGGGGGAAGAATAAGGGATTGATTTAAGTACAAATGCTTTTCCAAAAACACGATGAAGATAAGACTGATTGGTCCTTGATCAAATTCGAAAACATTAGCAAACATATCAAAACTTTCCAGAAAATCTAATTCAGAAATTTTCTTGAATTCTATACCCAATAGTATTTATTTGTCTAGTTAAAACTTGCTTTGCTTGCTCTAACACTACCTATTCGTTCTTAAAATTAATTATCCTCTTACTAACTATTCATCTCTCCAAACTCTTTAGTAAAATCCTCGGAGTTCAAAAGAGCTCTTCGAATAAATTAAATACAATAGTTAAATTGCATAGTATGAATCTACGTTGAAAAAATATGATTATAAACCTTTACTTTTTCAGTTTTAAAATAAAGTTAACGTAAAGTATTTGGCCTAAATTTACAGTAATTTACTGTGGATCTTACTTTCTTCACAGCGTAGTGGATGAGGAGGCTCTATCTTGAGCTCCATGCTTGTGTCTCTGTATTCAGCTAAATTCCAGAGTTGTTTCATGAGACTGTGAAATCGCGTGTCTTGTAATCATCTTCAAATCAATTAAACACAATATTTTGGACACAGTTTTATATTTTATGAATTAATGAGAAGATCTGACGTATGAAAATTGCAGGTTCCATATTCAATTTACTGTTTTACCGTAAAATTATTGTGTAAGTATTGGCACCCAAAATTGCCAGTATTTAGTTGTTGATTTTACTGCTGCTTTCATTTTTCAGTTTATAAACGTAGGTATATATAGATGCTTAGGACATTTTTTTATTTGTGCTAAAATTCTAAGATATCAAATCAGAAGAATCTCTATTCTATTCTATTCAAATATATACATCTACCATATGGCAAAAAAATAAAGTAGCAATTATAGCCGAATTAAGGCGAGAAGAAAAAATAGTTTGCGATTGTAAAAAACTAATCATTCCTCGTTTAAATTACCTATAATGATTAATATTGTGTGTGTCAGTATGATTATGTCAAATTTCAGCAAAATGAAATTGTTAAATTGAATATTGTAGTTAGCTTATGGAAACATTACAAACAAAATTTTGACAGAAAGCGAGATAACAAATTAGAAGATTTCAAAAAATTCAGTACAGCTATTTATGTTATACGGAATTTATTTACGTATTTATTTGAAATAAATTATTCATATAAATATTGATATACATATGGTAAATAAGACTCAGCGAAACCTCTCTACATTTTTATTAGGCTTCTAAACCATAAAAATTTCGCTTTCCTCTCAAGTGAATCTTACAGCTGACAGGGATTTCAGAGAAATTTGCTGCGTCTCCATGCGGACATAAAGGAGTTATTTGCGATGGTTCTTGTGTACTGGATTCCACACGTTTTACTATTGGTTTTGGGAAAAAAGAAAAATCAGACAAACTGAAATAGATTTTCGGCTCCTTTCATCTGGTAAGATGCTCTTAAACATGGGGTAAAGATGCTAATGTTTACGTAAAAAAAGAAAGATGAGGGGTTAGTTATATATTAAAATGTTCATATATTACCGAACAAACAATATGCACCTGCCAAAAAATCACTATACATTGGGGAACACAAGATTTTAGACACAAACTATTAAATATTAGAAAATGGATATTTTTTTAATTACAAAAGGATTTGTGATTTCAGATATACTAGAGCTGAAACGACTTATTGATGTAAAACTCTTAATATTCCAGGGGAACACAAGATTTTAGACACAAACTATTAAATATTAGAAACTGGATATTTTTTAACTACAAAATGATTTGTGATTTCATATATACTAGAACTGAAACGACTTATTAATGTAAAACTCTTAATATTCCAAGGGAACACAAGATTTTAGACACAGACTATTAACTATTAGAAACTGGATATTTTCAACTACAAAATGATTTGTGATTTCAAATATACTAGAGCTGAAACGACTTATTGATGCAAAACTCTTAATATTCCAGAGTAGTCGTGTCAGGAAATGTTTCAGTATCCATTATTTGCCCCAAAGAATTCCAAAAATAACTTTCAATTTGAATTCCATTTGAAGATAATCCGTTGAGATATTCGTGGGAAATGCTCTTCAGCCGTAGAACGATGGAATGATTTAATGATAAGTGATATAAATAGAAGCTTTCTATCATGTTTAATTCATAAAATTTTAAATAAAAAAGTATATTCACAAAGAGTGTGATGACATTTTGTACCTGCGGTAAGACCCATCCTTTTGCAATAGAGATCCCTCTCAGCGAAACTTTTCAAAGGAATACGACACGTTAAAGAGATTTCCAATACATAAAACTGCAAAAAAAGTACGTTTATAGAAAAATAGACAACGTTGAAGTACTGTTGAAAAATATAATGCCAAAAAAATTGAATGAAATTCAAATCACTTTGTAATTACAATAATTCTTCCAAAAAATTGTAAAAATTCAAGTAACTCCTTACAGTAAGGCTATACAATTTTGAGTTTCGAACTGATTAATAGAGAACATTTCCCTACTGCTAAGCTTTTTAAAAATTATCCTTTTTCATGGAATAATTATGATCAATGAAAGATGTACATAAAATAAACATTCATTTGATGAAAAAGCGTTCGATTTTTGGCTTTCAAATTCATGTTTCAGAGAGAACATTTATGCCTATTTCGTGCACTATTTCAATATTTTCTCTCTAAATTTCATATTACACTCAAAAGACATTAAAAAGCGAAAGCACCATTGCCATAATTTTTCACTGATCCCCGAAACGTAGATCAAAAGAATGCCGCTGTAAATATACGGTAGCGGGTTACTAACGGAAATCTGATAATTCTTCCGCCTCTTTAATACTCTCATTCTTTTATAAACCATGCGGACTCCCCACATCTTGCCTTTTGAAGTTGTCGAACGAAGACGTAAATATAAACAAAATCTTCTTTCCTGGGTTACATTTTTTCTGGTTGAAATAAAATTTAACTCATAAACTTATCGTTCTTCTACAAAATTATTCCCAAAATTACAGGCTTCAAAGCAATTGTATTTTTATAATTAAAGGTGAAATTCGGACGTTATTGTAGCTTAACTTTGAGTTAATTTATTTACTTATGATATAACTGAAATTGGCCTTACTTGGAGAATTTCCATAGAAGATGTGAGACATAAGTAGTTTGAAACTGACAGTATGGAATATATCCCATTGTTTCAATATCACCAGTTTAACCCCAAAATTGTTCACATTTTCTTTGTCAATTATATAAAATTTTGTCATTTTATAAACCGATTTAATTACAGTCGATATAATGATCATATAAGCGGTATCTGGACCATTTACTTTTCAACAAGACCAAAAGCAATTATAAACGTCCAAAAATTCGCTTTCTTTAATTTGCCATGGATTTAACAAATTTATACGAAACTCACAAGGAAACATATAAGAGGGATTTTAAAAAAAGTTTAAATTTTAAGCATGCAAATGATTTATTTCTGAAACTAATAAAATGTTAAATCTTTGAAATTTCCTTATTAGGACACAAAATGATAGTAATAAGCAAAATTTACAATCGGAATAAACATAATTTAATAACTGTTTATAGCACTGCTGTTTTAGACAACGGTATCTTTTTTCAAAAAGTAAGTCTTCTCTTTCAAAGATTCATTAGACCTACACAATCACAAATTTCCCTCGCTAATGTTATATTTTATCAATTTAAAACAGTACTATGTTATGTTGAAAGATAATACTGAATTATTATCTATAAACTGAATAATTGTTTTTTCAAAATTAAGTATCTCGGTTAAATTTCACTTTGCTGTAAAAGAGAAAATTTCCCCATAATCTATATATATAAAACAGTTCCGTAACTGACTGACAGATAACGCACAGACCAAACCGCTGGACCTAAAGGGCTGAAATTTTGCATGGCAATTCTTCTAATAGTGTAGGGGTACACTAAGAAAGATTTTTGAAAAATTCTTCGTAGATTTTTTTAAATTAAATTTTTAAGCTTTTTTTGTAACATTCTTTAAAGTTTGCATTTAAAATAATAATCTGAGGGTTATAAAATTTATATCACGAGAAAGATCATAAAAATTCCTTTAAAATGAAATCTTTTTCGAATCTTTACCTTTCTTTTCTGAATTTTGGTGAATTTTTAAAGATTAATTTTTAGAATTTAATTTATTAAACGCTGATCACGTAGTTTCTTTTCTTTTTGTGATACTTTAAATTAATTTTGCGTCACCTGCATAACAGCGAAATAAATTGACAAAAAAATATTAAAATACGGTAAAAGATAAAATTCAACCACTAGATTAATTGAGATGGGAGTTTTATAAGAATTTAATTCAAATTAGTATGTTTTATGGATATTAAACATACAAATTAATTGCATACATTGACCGTTGTATTTAATTTAAATCTTTTCTTCTACTTTATTTTGTCTATAAAAATATCCGTTACGATTTTTTTATAATTTTTTTTTTGGCATTAATTGCATACATTGACTGTTGTATTTAATTTGAATGTACTCCGTAGCAAAGCACGGGTGTTCAGCTAATACTTTATATTCGTTATTCATGTGAAATGTAGAACTTTCTTCTATATAGTTTTAAAGATTTGTACAATCAGCGATATTTTTTAAAAAATATTATTGCTGCAAATGTTTCGATTTATACCAATGAAAGGCCCTAAAGTATTTTTTTCTCTTGATGAAGTCTATATTTCCACAGAATGAGTAACTATTGGTGAAATTGCTTGTATTTAACAGAATATATAGTCAGAGTTCTGAAGAAGAGTTTAAATTGAAACAATTTTACTGACCTTTGAAACAGACAGATCTGCACGTGAAGTATGTTAAAGCCCAAAAAGAAAATTTACAAATGTTTACAATTTTATAAATTCTTCCCACTCTTTCTTGCTTTTAGTTTGTGTTATCGAATATTTAATTTTCCGAAATATATTTCGCGCCTCTGCTGTTACATCTCCAAAATTTTCGATTTTGAGATAATTGCACCACAATACTCTCTAAGAAGTGCTTCTCATTCTCGAATAATGTTATAAGCCTAGTAGCAACACAGTCTCCTAGATGGTGCTTATTACCCTCTTCCACAACTAGGAGGGAAAACTTGCTCACGCGCGAACAATGAAAATAAGATTTTTGTCAGTGCCTAATGTTGTTGTATTAAAATGTTCCTGTAATAAAAATGTTCATTAAATTTTGTTTGTAAAATAAATGTTTTTATTTGGAAAATAAATTTATATATTTTTCTAACCTGCTGTTCATGTTATCAAGGTTTATTCTTTGTATTGTGAAAAGTTTCGATAGATTGTGCATTAGCATAGAGATATGACAGTATTCAAGGTTTTCAGTCCATGTTGACAAAATGGGGTTACTAGAAGAGAGTTAAATCTTGTAATTAAAATTCAAAATCATGCTTGAAAACAACTTTAATAGTATATAGTTTTGTCTTCTGTAGTGATTCGAACAATAAGTTTTTTCTAAATTATCATAAAACAAGAAATGGAATTTCGACATGTATCTTCTTTAGTTCTTCCTGAAAATATGGCTATTTTGAGAAGTAACACTCTTCTAGCAGAGGTGCGATTTCACTTTTCTACTTTTGAGAAGCAAAACTGAACCATGTTAAATCATATACCTCCGAACTTAATTTCTTCATATCTACGACATTTCAATTTTTATACCATCTAACGTTTTACCCATTCAGGCGTCATTATTAACGTATGGCCCTGTTCATTAAGAAGTGGCAAAGTTTCTCACCTTTTAGCGTGGCGAGGTTTTTTAATTAAATTGCTTGTGGCTGTAGCTTCGTTTAAAATTGGATTAATATTCGACTCTGACACCTTTCAGTTATAGATCAGTTTGTTGTCATTTAACATACGCTTTGCTCAGTAGCTTGTTTGCTTCAAATATTACCTGCCGTTATTTGCAGCATGCTTATAAAATATTTTTTTTTAAATCAGGATGTAAAGGGAGTGCATTAGTAAACATACGTTAATTAAAATTTATAAATTACTAAACAAAAACTATTGCTAAAATTTAACACGAAAATTGAAATCTTGGAATGCTTTACTATGTGTCAATATATAGAGTCAAAACAAAATTTCTGATTTTTTTTTTTTTTTCAACGCATGAAGAAAGCATGAAAACCACAAGATGGCTATTTCCGGTTGAGATTTGTAAATAGTATAAAACACGAATTTATGCAAGTACAGAGGTTTCAACGCGGAGCACACGTGCAGAAACTACAAAATATTATGTCACGAGAGACGCATACAAAGTTGCTGATGATTAATTTTGCCTTAGCTCAAGATAATGCACGATAGCCCTCTGATCTAACAAGAAAGTAGTCACTTTCTTCGAATACGAGACCACCAAATCAGTGGTTCCCAACCTGGGGGCGATCGCCCCCAAGTGGGCGATTTGGGTTATCAGGGGGGCAATAAATAAGTGGGGGGCGATTTGGGGGCGATGAGTATCAAAGGGGGAAAAATTAAAATAGTACTGTCCAGTAGAACCTGTATAGTAAAAGTTGCCGGGTAGCACGAGTCACTGGCTATTCTCAGCCGGCGAGTTCACTGCACTCACTTCTCTCCACAGTCCCCACCTGTTGTTGCTCAGCGCGGCCGACTGGTGACTCAACCCCCGTCCCCCTCTTGCCATCACAGCACACTTGCCATTGACCTACATTCGTCTTCAGTCTTCACTAGTCTTTGTGTGCCTCACCATCAGTTTTTGTGTGTGTCTTTTCTGCTTTTTGTGCGTTTGTTTTGAACTGCAGAAGTTCATGCACAATGGATTAAAAAAGAAAAAGTGTCGTCAATACTGAGCTGAGTATTTAAAATTCGGTTTTATCACGTCACCGCAAAATGTGAAGTTTCCACATTGTCTTTTGTGCTATAAAACATTTACTAGTAATGAAGCCATGAATCCTTCGCGAATGAAAGATCATTTATCAAGAGTACACAGTGATAAAGTCAGTAAAGAACTTAGTTATTTTCAACACCTCAAAGCTAAAGCTGATAAACGGCCTAATGTGAGTGAATTATTTAAAAAACGAGCAACCGATCTTGACAAAGGTCTTCTTCCTTCTTACGAGGTGTCTTTATTGATCGCTAAATGTGGTAAACCTCACACGATTGGCGAAACTCTTGTTTTACCGGCTACCAAGAAAATTGTTGAAATCATGCTAGGCGAGGGCCCTAGTAATAAGATAAGTCAATTGGTTCCTTTGAGAAACAATACTGTTTCCGGGGGAATTGGCGAAATGGCCACGGACGTTGAATCCAAACTCACCAATTTGTTGAAAAAAACTAAATTTGCATTGCAGATTGATGAATCAACTGTGATTGATAACAAAGCAATTTTATTAGCTTATGTGAGGTTTATCAATGAACAAAAGGAAATTACCGAAGAAATGTTGTTTACTAGAACTTTGATCACTGATACGAAGGGATCGTCGATTTTTAAAGTGGTGCAAGATTGTTTTGAGGAAAAAAAGATTCCCCTAACAAACGTGAGCGCTTGCACAACAGACGGTGCTCCTGACATGTCAGGTCGTCATGCTGGGTTTCTATCCCACCTTAAGAAAGAAGTGCCAGAGGTCATCTCTATTCACTGTGTCATTAATCGTCAACACTTAGCTGCGAAAAAATTGAGTGGTGTCCTGCATGAAACCCTACAACTGGTTATTACTGGTGTCAACAAGATCAAAGCTAATTCCCTCAATGACCGTCTGTTCCGACAACTTTGCCATGAAAATGATGAGGAATTCGAAAGCTTGCTTCTACAAATGGCCGTGAGGTGGCTTTCCAAAGGAAACTGTTTGCGCCGTTTCTTCAAATTATTTGACACGGTTACTGAGTTTCTCGACACGTCTGATCCTGTTTTAAGTGAGAATTTGAAGAAAACGCAAGTTCGAACTTGCGTACCTTACAGATATTTTTGAAAAAATGAACGAAGTCAATATAAGGCTTCAAGGAAACAAGATGAACCTTATCAAGGCCAAAGGAATTATTTCATCATTCATCGCCAAGTTTGATATTCACAAGGTAAAATGCTGATTCAGTTTCCGACCCTTAAAATGTGTTCAGTGTCAGATAACGAGACTCCTGAACTCCCAGAAGACCTAATTTTTACTGATCACATTGACCAGTTAAAAACTGACATGGAATCAAGATTTGAAGATTTGACCAAGTTACAAATTCCGGATTGGATTCTAGATCCATTCTCGTTTGAAGCTGTGGATAAGCTTGATAACTCTTTGCAGACGGAGTTTCTAGATCTGAAGTATGGCTGTGAGGCGAAAATCATTTTCCAGCAGAGCGGTTACGAGTTAGCCTGGGGGAAGCTTATGGATCCACAACTGTGGGGAAAAACTGAACCACTTCTCATCTCGTTCCCGTCAACATATTTAGTTGAAAAAGTATTTAGTTCTGTTGTCCAGCTCCTCACAAAACAAAGAAATAAGTTGGACATTTGCCTCAAAGGAGACTTGCACCTGAACTTAACGAACATAAAACCGGATATTCAAGCTTTAACTGAAATCCACCAAGCACAAGGCAGCCATTGAAAAGGTAAAATAAAACAATAACAAAGTTTTCAAACTTTCATTTATTTTTCAAATTTTAACTGTAAACTTTCTTAATTTTTCCAAATTCTAATTTAAAAATGAAAACATGTACTCCTGTTTTTTTAAATGTACGTCAATGAACATAGTTAATTATTTCACTTCTTTGTTCTTTAAAAAATCTGTAAAAAATGTACATTTTAATTTTTTTTCTATTTTATTTAAGAGTGACCGGATAAAACTGCTTTGGTTGTTTTTACATACGGTAATAAAATTGTTTAAAATAATAAAACTGCTTTATTATTTACACTTTACTTCAAATTAAAATTAGGCATAGAATAAAAATGAAAAGGGGGCGATAGGTGTTAGTCAACCTCCAAAAAGGGGAGATGGGCCACAAAAGGTTGGGAACCACTGCACCAAATTAACCCCAAATAGTAAACATTCTATAGATTCAGCGTAGACGCCATATAACTGAAATTTGGTGCTGCCATCTGTTGATCAGCTGTGAAGAGAGCGAAGGGATTCAGAAATAAGATTTTTATGTAAAAATTTACCGAAAGAAATATAGAGCATCAAACATATGTGTGTATATTTTTATAGGAATTAAAATTACTATAGCTTCCTTATAAGCTCATAAAATAATGCTAAACGACAGAATTTTCCGAATGTTTAGTTAATCAATTAAGAAATACTTTTTAATCTAATCTATACCAATTCCAAAAGAATAATTACCAAAAATAACAAATAAATATTTTTGTATACACCATGTTGGTTTATTTATGATCACATAACTTCATATGCGTCACAGTGTCAGATGACAATTTAACCTTTTCCTTACGGGGTGGGATAGCATGTATCCCAAGAATACGGGCCCAACAATGAATATAAATATATATATATATATATATATATATATATATATATATATATATATATATATATATATATATATATATATATATATACATGCATACATACACACGCACACACACACACACATATTATATATATATATACACAAAATGGGCCCCATAAGCTAAATGTTAAACCCATCTTCGTTTAGTTATTGAAACAAAGTCCTTGGATAGTGTAAAGATATCATTATCAACTTTTAACAAATTAAATCCGTGAAAATAAAGAAATAAGGATAAAAATTTATTTAATTCCTAGACATGTGCCGCATTCCTGTCGTGCTCAGAGAATTCGCCTCTGGGCATAACCCCTAACTCCAAAGAATATGAAACTATTAGAGTTCCGTAGCTTTAATGCAAATGTTGCTCTGCCTTAAAATTCTTTACCCACAGAAACAGATTATAGTTAGGTTACTATACTAAATGGAAGTGTGTAGGGGCTGGGACACTGAAAACACAGACTGGTATTAGTCATGGGAAAACACATAACAGGAACACACAGCTTCTTAATATCCCCAATAGAAAAAATAATTATATATATATATATATATATATATATATATATATACAGTGGAACCTCGATATAGCGAACCTCAAGTGGAAAAAGAAAACTTCGAATTATCGAGGATTTTGATATACTGAGGTACGATTTATCAAGGTGATTTCTGACTGACTTCGATATATCTATATAATAGTGCCCGGTATAAAGAGCTTAAGTAAAAAGAAAGTGATTTTTAGATATTTGCTAGTATTGATAAGAAAAAAACAAAAAATCTTTTGACTTGTATAGAAGGCTTAAATCTATCAATTTTGTATACAAAAGTACATTTCTTTGTACAAAAGACTCATACAGAGTCGAAATTATTGTTCTGCGATTGGTATAAAAACCAATAACTTGGTATATTTAAATCACTGTTTTTGTCTTAAGGGGCACAATAGATGAAGAGGTTCACACTAAAATAATTGTATACTCACTGCTATTAGAGAAACTACATTTTATTGAAGTACATAAAATACTGTTACAGTAATAATATATGTTATAGAAAAACAAAGCCTACATTTATTATTAAATTTAGGCAAATATGTAATCATTTTGTAAAAAAAATTAAGTGCAGCTTTGAAAAAAAATCTGAAATTGTAATTTGCTTGAAAGTGTTACTTTATCCAATACGTCGTCCAGAACAGCAATGGATTGGACTGCCCGATCATTCATAATCGTCATCTTTTGAAGGATTCTCCGCAAGGTAGTAATGGCACACCGCGCATCACGGAGTGTGGGGTCTGGGTTCGATGCCTCGACCTCGCTGTCTCCATCGTCCTCGCCTGTATCCTCTTCCGTGTCTTTGGAAACGGATGCGATGATGTCCAGTGACGTAGCGAGCATAACTCGCGCCCGGTGCACGATACCTTTTTGGCGCCCACCCCACCCCCGAAAAACATATAGTAGTATTATACATAGAATTAGTGAAAAGGACCATTTGGCACCCCTCTGAGACCCCTTTGCCCCCCTCTCGCTACGCCACTGATGATGTCTGCATCACTTAATTCACTGCATGTAGCCAGATTGTCGTCAAAGCTAAAAAACTCCTCGAATGTAAGTTCTTCAACGTTGAGGGACTTTGTAACTTCGCTCCATGGTTCAGGAGTTTCATATTCATTAGTTGGTATATCAACAACACTACAGTACTCTTCAACTCTTTCTTTATCCTCTTGATTTTGTCGTTTAAACCCGCTTTCCTTGAAACAGTTCTCAATTGTTTTTTTCCGTCACATTGGTCCAAGCCTTTGAAGCCATCCACATGGCATCAAGCACGTTGATTTTTGTAGGGTTTTTATCTTTGATGTCACGAAGGAACTGACGCACAACTTCTTTCCTGTAAAGAACTTTAAAGTTTTTTTATTATTCTTTGATCTCATGGCTGTAGTTTCTATTTCGTATTCGGGGGTAGGAACTCCATTTTTATGTCTTAAGTTTTGGGAAATCCCCATGGGCTGTACAGTTGTCAATAAACATGAGGATTTTCTTTTTCTTCATCTCTTTGTCGAGGTCGGTTAACCATTTTCCAAAAATGTCTGATTTCCTCCAAAATCTTTGGTTTGATGTATAGTCCATTGGCAAACTTTTAAACCCTTTGAAACATCGTGGGTTTTTTGCTTTGCCAATCATTAAGGACTAAAGTTTCACAGTTCCTGTTTGGTTTGTTCCAAGCAGCATTGTAACTCTCTGCTTGCTGTTTTTTCCACAATGGCACAAGTCTCCTTGGAAGGTTAAAGTTTTGTCAGGTAAGCACTGGTAATAAAGTCCAGTCTCATCAGCATTGATTATGTCCTCGGGTTTGTACCCCTCGGTTAGTTCAGGTAGTTGTTCACTCCGCTGTGTATACACCTGATCGTCTACACTTGCACTTTCACCGGTAACTTTTTTTTAAACAATTTCATTTCTCTTCTTAAAGTTCTGAAGCCAGCCATTATTAGCACGATAGTTTAGTTTACCATGTTGTTCAGCAAATTCTGTTGCTTTTTCGTGAAGGGTTGGTCCACTTACAGGTAAGTTTTTGTCATGGCACTGCTTCAACCACTGCAGAACACACTCTTCGATGTCTTTGAATTCAGGTCCTTTAAGTCTTTTTGATGAAGATGCTTGATTTTCATACTTTTCTTTGTTCTTTAATATTGTAGATGGAGTGTTGGCTTGTATGCCAAACTGCTTAGCAAGATCGCTTTTTTTCTTATCCCCGGTGTTTACGGCCCCTATAACTTTAACTTTTTCTTCATATGAGAGTGTTTTTTTTTTATTCTGTGCAATGGTAAAACATAAAAGTCGAAACAAAAAGTCACAACCAAAGTCGAAAACTAAGTTTCTCACACGCGCACTTTTCTGTCACAAACTGGACTCGGACTAACTGATGACAATAATAAACACTAAATTGTAAACAAATGTGGTCTTAGGGTGGGGGTTACACGCTGTAATATGAACAATAGTCGTTCAAAGAACGAACTGAGTTTGGTCTAAATCCTATAGATTTTATCAAAACAACTTCGATATATAGAGGTTTTCCAATAAAAATTTCGATATATAGATGTGCGGTGCCAAGCCAACCAAACTGAAAATTCGAAATATCGAGGTTCCACTGTGTGTGTGTGTGTGTGTGTGTGTGTGTGTGTATGTATGTATATATATATATATATATATATATATATATATATATATATATATACGAGGGTCATTTTTTTAAGTAAGAACCGTTTTGTAATGGAGTAAGAGAAACTTTAGTTATGAACGTAAATTGTATCACAAACTAAAATACGAACATTTTTTCCCTTTTCACCATAGTCACCATTAACATTTAAACATCTGTCAAGTCTTGTCACCAGCTTTTGGATCCCATCATCAAAGAACTCTGCCGCCTGACCATTAAACCAGTTAGTAACAGTTTCTTTCAACATGTCATCATTTTCCATGCGCTTTCCACGAAGAAATTCCTTAAGTTTTGGAAACAGATGAAAGTCTGATGGCGCTAAGTTAGGGCTGTATGGTGGATGATCCAGTAATTCCCAATGAAAATTGTTCAGTTGTGTCTTTGTTCTTGCCGCAACGTGAGGCCGAGCTTTGTCGTGAAGCAGAACGACGCCGCTAGAGAGAAGTCCCCGCCATCGATTTTGAAAATTTTCATTGGGAATTACTGGATCATCTACCATACAGCCCTGACTTAGCACTATCAGACCTTCATCTGTTTCCAAAACTTAAGGAATTTCTTGGAAAGCGCTTGGAAAATGATGAGATGTTGAAAGAAACTTTTACTATCTGGTTTAACGGTCAGGCGGCAGAGTTCTTTGAAGATGGATCCAAAAGTTGGTGACACGACTTGACAGATGTTTAAATGTTAATGGTGACTATGGTGAAAAGGGAAAAAATGTTCATATTTTAGTTTGTGATACAATTTCGTTCATAACTAAAGTTTCTCTTACTCCATTACAAAACGGTTCTTACTTAAAAAATGACCCTCGTATATATACAGGGACTGTCCAGAAAGTAATGAGACTGAATTTTTCTCGTCAAGCAGAAGGCCAAAGGGGCGGAATTAGCGGGCGGTACGGGTGGTAGGGGCTGTCAACTACAAAGTCTGGTGGAAGTCAGTTCGCCTTTAGCCTTTGCAGCACTGGGATCGCTCGTGAAGCAGACACGTGTCTGAAAGTGGCGTTAGGTTTTCAGAATGCAGCGGAGTGTCGAGCAGCGATACGCCATAAGGTTTTGAGTAAAACTAAACAAATCAGCTACTGAGAAGCTTGCCATGTTACAAGAAGCCTACGGGAAGGATTCTTTGTCCAATGCTTAACTGTTAAGGTGGCACAAAGCCTTCAAAGACGGAAGAGAGAACGTCGATGACGAACAACGCGCTGGGCGTCCATCAAGTTCTCGAACTTTAGACAATGTGGCTAAAATTAAAGCGCTTTTGGACTCTGATCGTCGGATGAGTGTCTGAATGATTGCGAAGACGTTGGGACTTACAAAATGTTGAGGAATTGAATCGCACGCGTCCGCCCAAAGCTCACAAAAATTGGATTCTGCACAACGATAATGCGCCAGTCCACACATCCTTCAAAGTGACTTAGTTCCTGGCAAAACAAAACGTCGCGACGCTGCCCCAACCCCTGTATAGCCCCGATCTGTTACCGCCGGACATTTTTTTTATTCCCTCGGTTAAAATCCAGCCTAAAAGGTAATCGTTTTAACAATCTCGGGAACTTGCAGAAAAACGTAACGTGCGTTCTGAACAGCATTCCAGTTGAAGACTTCCAGGCGGGCATATGGGTGGCAGAGTCGTTGGCAACGGTGTATTAATGCAGGAGGAGGCTATTTTGAAAAATAGTAAGTGTCTGTAAAATTATTTCAAATAAACGAATTTTATGGAATCAGTCTCATTACTTTCTGGACAGACCCTGTATATATATATATATATATATATATATATATATTAATGTGTGAGTGTATGCATGCAAATATACATTTTAAATTTTTTACTAGCCACAGTAAAAATGTTTCAAATACATATATATATATTTATTATATATAAATATTAAGAAGCTCCTATTATACAAAGTAGTACGTCGGGACCACAGAATAATTAAAGAGGGCAGGGCTCGACTACGACTATCTGGGTTTTTTATCTAAATTATTCCTTAAATCGTATCACATAAAAAACGATGATTTGTGAAATAAATTGAAACGTTTCACGAATGTAATGCTCAGAGAAAAAAAAAAATAGCTACAATTTTAACAACGAAAAGCGAATTAAAACATTTCAATCCCCGTGTAAACAAAACGACCGACTGAATAGAAAAATAGCTTGGTCAGTCCTACACCCGCAAACAACCCTGATATTGTATAGGTAGTTCCCTCTCTGAAATGTCAGGATTGCTGCCAGTAAAACAGTCAGGATTGTGGTCTGGTAAGAATGATCGGTATGTATACCAAAACTACTCCAAAAGTCAAATACTTTTTTTAAAAATTTAATGTAGATATAGATAAATTACTTGGGGCTATGGGAACCCCTTAATCCCCACCTCCTCTTCACTCCATTACGAGGTACTGGTCAGCAGAAGGCCCAGTAGTTCTGGCGTTACGAAATCGATAGCAAGGAGCCCTAAAGACAGTAACCATTTGTTCTTCATTGTGAAGATAAGGACAAGATAATGCCCTAATCATACTTTTTTTTTCGTGGGTGAGATAAACTTCGTTGCCAGGAGTTAAAAATTAAATGTGATTTAAGGTTATTCAAAGATACTTTCATGTCTGAAATAGATACTTTTATGTTGCGAATAAAGCTAGAGTCGAGATTTTATTTAAGGCTTGAAAATCTTTCCTTCTCCGACAACGTAATTAAAACAGGCTATTTGTACAACTATACTCCAAATGAGCGCTTTTCATCTAAAGTTAAACCAAAAAAAGTAGATGAATGTAGTAAAATAATTCAAAATCATTCCTTTAAAAAAATTATCTTTGGGAATATTGCATATTCCTTATCTATTACAATTTTCAAGAAGTTCTTTCATCATTCCAAGAAATATTAATACATATACACTGCTGGTCATTAAAACTGCAACACCAGGAAGGAAAAAAAATAACGAACCTTTACTTATTGTACGTATACAGTGTAGTAGGAAGAAAACATGATTAAATTTGTAGGCAATTTGGGGGTATACAGGGTCCGAAATTTGTACACACAGCTGCCGCCACTGGCAGCTGAAACGGCTCTAACCCGGTTAGGAATCGAGTCGAAATGGGCTTGGATTACAGATCCTGGCGAGTCATTCCATGCTGCTTCAAGTCTATGCCACACTTCATCAATCGTAGTGGCTGGAGATCGGTGGCGGCCCAGTCTCTCAGCAACCCATGACCACATGATTTCAATGGCTGAGAGATCTAGAGAACGTGGTAACCAGGGCAACAGTCGAACACCCTTTGTGTCGAGGTAGGTCAGGACACGACGGGCAACATGCGGTCTTGCGTTATCTTGTTGAAAGATGACATCTCCGAGGCCTCGAAGGTAGGGCCCAGCCATAAGGTCTGAGAAATGTAACGCTGGCTGTTCAGCAAACAAGAGGTGTTCGTCTCGTGTACCCAAAGGCTGCCCATACCATCACACCAGGTGCAGGGCCCGTATGACGATATCAAATGCAAGCAGGCCACGTGCGTTCTCCTCGGTGCCTCCAGACACAGATACGTCCATCAAGATGCTGCACACAGAACCGGGACTCGTCTGAAAAGGCGACGTGGTGACTCCTGTATCCAGTTTTGTCGTTGGCCGCACCAAAGTCGCCGCGCGTTTCTATGCTGCAGTGTTAAGGGAAGTCGCAATATTGGTCGCCGTGCAGACAGTCCGTGCAACTCCAGACGTCGTCGCACTGTCCGGGCGGATACTTGTCATGCTGAAAACAAGCCCATTTCCTGACTCAAGGTCCGTGATCCTGCAAGGCCGACCTGACATGTTTGTCCTCTCGGACGTTAGTGGTTGGAAGCCGTTGAGATCCTGCATGGCGTTTAGTATGACCCTCCTGAACACATCGATTCCATATTCGCATGACAGTCGTTGGATTCCGACCAATGCGAGTAGCAATATCGCGGAACGATAAACCATACTCTCGATTGGCACGATCCTGCCGCTATTGAATTCCGACACATGCTGGTAGTCGTTTCTCCTTCTTATACGAGGCATAACACAATCTTCTCACAAACACCAACATTCAAATGCGATATCCGAATGAGATACCCGCTACGTACCTTTCCTTTTATACAGAGTTCGAGATGCCGTTTCTCCCTCCTGCGCCGTTCAATTGCGCTTAAATGCTAATCATTTGCATACCCCAGCATCTTCCTTTCATGCGAATTTGACGTTTGTATCATCTCTCCTTCATGGGGTTGCAATTTTAATGGCCAGCGGCGTATTTTCAAATGGAGCATGGGTTCAACAGTTTCATGCCCATGAGCAAGGAAATCAAAAATTATTAACTTCTAATCATATAGTATTCGTTGTTAGTTTTGCTAATAAATCACTTGAAGCTTAATCCTCCTTACTGATAGAAAAAAACTCTTATAAGCCCTAGTTTTCTTTAAAATGCCATTTCAAATGATAGCACCATATTTATAAGCCATTGCTATCATATGATACAAGTTTAGGGAAAATTTTGATTAAGAATTCGCTGTAATCGGAAAAAAAAAAAAAGTCCAACAACATTGAAGTCGATCAGTATCACCTATACGCAATAAATAAATGTCATTCGTTTTCATAAATACTAGAAATTTTTATAACTGTCAAACTCGCCTTCTCAGATGAACTTAGTGAATACTGATTATATTGTATTATAAAACAACAAAAATTCTATCCTGTATCTTTTTTTGCATGTGATGATTACTACATAATAGAATTATGTTGTTTCCTTAACCTATACAGTTAATTAGGGAGTACAGAGGGCAGAAATAGCACTTCAATTCTTTTACTTCAAGAATTAGACAAAATTTTGCAGTCGGAATTTTTACCAATGAAGTTTGCAAGTTTGCTCTTGGCAGTCGAAAAATATAATTTTACACCACTACTACTTACACGATTATGGTCATTTATTACCCATCCACGCTAAATGGGTGGGTCTCTTGCATGTTCATATTAGCTGTCATGAACAAGAATTACCCACATTAATAAGTACTCAACAGAATTCCCTCACATATTTAGTAATGACAGAAAATAATTCATTACGTATAGTGAAAGCAGTTTCGATAGACTGCTCCCCAAAATGCAAAATATGAGGATGAAAAGCGATGAAAAATAATTTAACAAGGATACATGAAAATAGTAATCAATGTGACAAAACACACACAATCACACACTGAACTAGTAAAATTAGACAGAGAGATTCGAGCGTGCGCAGATGTGAGCAAATTGTAACTCCATGAGCGAAAAAGCAATGTATACCAACTGTGATTTTCACAGTAACGGAGACATCTTCCAGTCTCCTGATATCTGTAGGGCATACAGAATATACACTCAGGGAATGAATGCCCCAGTACACATTCAGACCAAAACTTCTGAATTCCATGGTAATCATTTATGTATTTTCTAAATTTGATGGTAATGTAACGTATGCTTCAAAAATCATGTTACATACAGTTTTGTTGCTTTGTCTTAAACCAGTTAAAAGGCACTGTTTCCTAAAGAACTGATCCTTAATCACTTCAGGACAAGTCACTTGTACAAGAAACAACTGTCCTCTACGATATAGCATTGTTAGTTGGCAACTGTTCGTCAGGAACATCGTACAAAATCACTCTCCTTAATCGTGCCGCAAAGCATATAAGCCAAAGAAGATATCCAGTTAGTGCAACACTATAATTGCATGATTTCAACAACAAATAACAGTGGATCATATTACATGACACTCAGAAACCTTTACTTGATTTTAAAGAGTGTGATACCATCAAAACATATCTGGGCAATATACAGGATCATGTGCATTGCAGCACAGACATTCATTCCCACTGTTGGTAAGTGGTTCACGGCTATGCATATGATCAAAATCCTTTATACGTGGTCTCATGAACACGATATCAAACAGTTATAAAGAGTTTCTAATAACTAGATCTTTATATTTATTACATACTGCTATGGGAGCTTCTACGGCAACAAATGAGATTTCAAAATTCTATTCCTATTGCAATTGGATGCCATTTTGACATATAAACTGAATAAAATACCTTTACCTGAAAGACACAATTCTCAAACTTCCCTCTACCTGGAATTGCAATTGCTCTGCAAGCTTGTGGTATACTAACTTTTTATCAATTAAACTATCTGTCTACCTGTGTACTTTTTCTGCAGGTTTGTCAGTCATTGAATTTATGTCTGCCAATACTTCTATTATTGTAAACAAAGTTGAGTACCTCACATTTGTGTGCATGTGTTTTCCAATATTTTCCTGAACTTATTAATCAACACTATAGCCCTACAGATTCAGTCTCTTATGCCCTACAGTTCAGATTCTTATGCCCTACAGATTCAGTCCTAAACATTGAATTTACATGGAAATGGTTACACACTGCTTGGGTTTCTTTTAACCATTTGAGCAGAAAACACCATGTCCTTAGAGGTTTCCTACATGTGATGAAAATGCAGTAAATAAAAGAAGCATGATAAAGAAATATGCTTTTTATTTAAAATGCAACAGTCAAAAATAATTTACAGTAATTAAATATTGCCTTGAAACATGTTACGTTTGTTTACCATAGCTCAGACCAAGGCTTTTCTGTCTCAGACTGGTAATAAATCCCTGAAATATAATAACAGAATGATATAGCACTTAATATTAAGAATGTAACACATCAAATAAATGCATTACAATTAATCAAACTAAAAAGATTGGAGAAAAAAATTGAAAACAAAACTGCAGCAGTCTTAGAGTAACAAAATTTTTAATTTTCAAGCCTCCAAAATTAAGCTAAATTTAAAGCCAACAAAAGTAATTCAATGCTTTGAGAAAAGATAAGTATACAGAAGTATAAAATGTATAAGCATGTAGTATAAGAAGTGTCTGCAGATTAACTACAGTTGATTTTACAAGTAATTTAAGATTTCTAAGTTATAGTAAACTCATATTTGAATTTGTGTAAATTTCATTGTTCTGGCACAGAAATCTTACTATTACAAAGAGAAAATCAATTTTTGGGTATCAATGAATTTTTTTTAAAGATTATTATTTTGTCAAATTTTTTGCCAAGAATTCATTTGAAAGAATTATTTTGATGCTAGAAAGAAGGCTAACAATCATTTTTAAATAAAATATTTTCACCCAAGAGAATCTTTTTAACACACAAATGTTAATTAAAGTTACCTTTTTATTAAGTTTTTATGAAAGAAAATTATCAAATTATAAAAAGTCTAACATTGTAAAACTCTAAAGCTGGATTTTACCACAGAGATATTATACATAGAAGATATATTATAAGTAAAAAAAAACAAAAAACCAGTAGGTGAATAATAGAGAAAAGCAAGATACGATACAATATTTCAGTAATAACCTATATAGGGTAATAAGCAGAGACATACCCTAAATTTTCTTCTTGTTTAACCATTTGTGCTCGTCTTTCTCTTCCATATAGTACACTATCTATTATGAGAAATAATTATATTCATTAAAACAGATAACAGAAGAATAAACAAAATAATTAAATCAAACTAATTAGACTCTGTAACAAATAAACATCAACAGAAATTTTATATAAACTGATACAATATTCAATAAAGGTTTGTAGCTATACATTCACATAACAATTAAGCAGCATTCAAACTACGCTGACATGACGTGTTGACACGCGCTGACCACAACATCAGCATCAGGCAGTGTGTGCACACTACGCTGATGTGTCGTGACGTGACGAATTCATGTCCATTGTTGTTTGGTTCCCACAAGGTTCATATCATTGCGGGTGGATCCTATAAATAATATGGGTGCACCCTATAAATAGTGACCAATCGATTTATTGTCGCTAATGAGGCTTTCACATTAAAAACATACTTGATGCACCCTTTATAGCAAGAATTCAATAAAGAGCGATGAAGAAAAAATTTACGCACAGTAGAAAATGCATTTTGCATATTAGCAGGAAGATGGAGAGTGTTTCTGAAACCCATAGAAACTCAACCGGAAACTTGTGATTATATAGTTTTAGCAGCATGCTGTCTTCAGAACATGCTAAGAAGTTGTAAAATAATTACATCTTTTGAACAGCAAGTGCAAGTAAGCGAGGAAGAAATAAGAAGTCTTCGAAATGTGGAAGTGATTCATGGAAATAATGTTCGTGAAACTGGACTAGTGAGGGAAAAGTTAAAAAAATACTTCGTTTCTCCTGAAGGGGCTGCAAGCTGTTCATGGCAATGGGAGAGCATTCATAAAGGCAGAATGGCCCATTAATATTTTTAGTGAACATTTTTATTACTGTTTTTATAAACAAATTAATCATTTTTGTTGCTATAATTTTGAGTTTTAAAGAATGTAAATAAGTAACTTGTAGTGAAATTTTTTTCTGCCTAGTATTTAAATAATTCAAATACTAAGTAGGTAATTTTTGGTCAAAAACCGCCGTCTGCCTGGAATATTTAATTGAAAGTAACTATCAATCAAAAATATATATAAATTTATAAATACACATAAACTAATCTCATATAAATTATTTTGATATTTAAAAGATGTAAGTTTAAAAACAAGAGGGGATGAACACCTGTTTATATTGTATTGTTGCACACTCCATTTGTTTACATTTGACAAGATCAGTAGCCAACTGTTGCCACTAATTCATACAAATAAAAAAAAATTTTGCTATGAAAAATTTAAATAAAATACTATATTATAAATGTAAATAATACAAAATACCTATAAATTATTTTTGACAATGTTAAGAAAACGCTGATTTTATAAACGTGTATTTAAAGTGTTTGAAATATTGGTTAAATCAATCAAACAGCCTAAGTTTGTAATAAATTAGTAAATAGATGTAAATATTGCCAGTTATTTTCAGGATTCTTCCAATCTCTTCCCATGCTTCATTGCATGCATATTTATTTCTTAATCTTTGTTGAAATGGTCAAATATAATAGGGTATTTCTTCACATGCTCTTCTTCCGTATTCATAGCTGATGGCCTGATGCCTGCTGACGAGATCTCGGAATTTATATTTGGAGCTGAAAGCGTTAGTTCCCATGCCAGAGCGTGTTTTCCCACATCACGACACGACAGCGTAGTATGCAGAACCCTTTTTAAAATAGTGGTTTAATTTTTTCATAACACGCCAGCAGATGTGTCAACATGACACGTCAGCGTAGTGTGAGTTGCACCGTTACACGATGTGTGTAAATATATACTAGAGAAACTTCTCTATGTTGGCCAATCATGGTTCCAAATAAAAGTGGCTGTTTTGAGGTTGACTGTATAAAGAAGAGATATATCCCAATGAAATCCAGCAAACATACCAAATCAAGTATTTTATTATATTTTAAAGTGATTAATTTAAATTGAATCAAGCCAAATAGTACCAAAAAGTATGCAGCAATATTTAAATTTAAATATATATATATATATATATATATAATTTTGCATTACTCAATACTTCTGATATTCTTAAATATCTTCATGACAAGAAATGTAAGAAGGTGAAATAGGTTGAATGGTTGGTTGGTTGGTTGGTTGGTTGGGGTTTAATGGTACAAAGTCCAGATAGGACATGCTGTGCCAAACACGTGGTAAAACCCGAAAAAAGCATAAATATATAAGTGAGCATTTTTAGACCATAAACGATTTAAAAACTATGATAAAACTATATACATATGAAAAAGTGATTAAAAAAACTGTCAAAATATGGAAAACCATCATATAAACAAACAGATATGCAAAAATGTGGTTGGTTTTGAAAGATGATAAAAACTTGTACATAAATGGTAAGGTGAAATAGGACATATTATCTAGATAATACTCTACTAAAAATATATAGAATATGCAATCAAGTAATTAATACTGGCATGCATAATTAACTTTGAAGGATAGTCTTTCTGGATTAAGAGGGTCCAGGACACATTTAAAATTTTTTTTTATTTATTCAGTTAACATTCTGAATTTTTTTGTGTTGGTTAAACATATAATTGTAACAAAATCACATCATAAAACATCTCATAAAGTTTTTAAAAATTTTGAAATTTTAAAAAAAAGTGGGGTAATTTAAAATTGTTATAACTTGAAATATTACTTGTCGAATTTCAAATTTTTTCATTTAATCAAACAGAAATATATAAGTTTAATTTTGATTCAGCATTTTTTTTAAATATGAATTTTTTTTTAAATTAAAAATATTTAGAGTAAAAATTTTTTTTAAATTATGTAACTTTTTTTAAAAATCATATTTTCAAAAGTAAATAATTTTTTCAAATTTGCTGAATCCAAATCAAAGTAAATAATTGAAAGACATGTTCCAAGTTTGAAACCATTTATCTTTAATGGTTCTTGACTTAACAATTTAAAGACGAGAAATGATGAAAAAACCCATCATGCAGAAAACATGCCTTTAAAGATTTAAACAAAGATTGGCTGTTATTAGAATGTTGCCAATACAAAAAATTAAAATCTCCTGTTGTAATTAGATAGAAACATGATTTAAACATCATTCTACAGCAGAAAATAACAGACAATTTTTTTAATGCATAAAGAAAATTTTAAAAAATTTGAAGAATTTTGTGTCCCTGGACCCCCTTAAATTTCAATATCTGTTGTAAATTAGACAGGAAAAAGAGTAATATTAGCCACAAATCAGAATTGTAACAATATAATCATCACTAATAATAATATTGTCAAAAGGAAATTGTGTTACACCTGAAATTCTGCATGTAAAAGTTTTAATAATTTGAATAATAGAAGCCTGGTGAGAATACAACATAGTAACACAAGCAGATAAATAATACAGAAAGGAGTACCTTTCAATGGTGTTTTATCTTGCAAGTCTCGTGTAGATGCTTCTATCATCTTGGTGACCATTTTCTAATTGATGATCAAGAGGTGACTGATTTGCCACTGGTTTGTTATCTGAAGAACTTTTTGCATTATTTTGAAATTCAACAGTTACTTCCATAAGTTCCTCTAATGATAACTTAAATAATAATATTAACTCATATTATAGAACTACAATAAAAATAAAAATAATAACACAATACTTACTAAAACAATATGGAACAAAGTCATAAAAATGTATCTAATTGCAGATTCAAAGTTTCTCACCATTGCCTCACAAACATAATACTAATATTACTCAATAAAATAATACAGCTGGAACAAAATGTGTCATTTAAATGTGTCTTACACGAAAGTACAAATTAATGTTTACAAAAATAGCTATAAAAATGGCTCACAATGGAATTTCCCATTGATAATACAATAGGTTATTTACACCATCAAATTTCCTTACTACGGTAGTTAAAAAAGAACAATATCAAATAATTTACCTCTTTCTTTACTTTCTCTAGTGGAAGGTCAGGAAAATTGAATTCATTGCTCATTAAGAATTCTTTGGCAGCTTGGAATGTAACTAGGCCAAAACTGTAAAAAACAAAATAAACTAAAATACTTTGTATTTTACACACGTTTGTCAGAAACAAACTCCCATAACAGATATTAATACCTAGAACAGATATAATACCAAAAATGAGGTCTCTGTGAGCTTTGCACAACGAAAAGTTCAATCAAAACCTCATTCAAACTGTAACATACGTTTTTTTTAGTGTAAATAAAAAAGAAAAATTTTAATATCATCAAAGTTAAATTTTCATTATATATAAAATTATTCTGCAGTTCAGAATAAATAATTATATAATTCTTTAAACATTTTGATTAATTTTCAAAGTTTGAAGATTTTCGTAAACCTATAATACTGGCAGTACTTTAAAACTACCCACTTCAATAAACTAGTGGTAATAATTAATTTTAAGAAGGTGAGAAATTTTTTTACATCTATTTGTTTGTTAGTATTGAATTAACATAAATAAAATTTTTGAGAGTTTATTAATTCATAATGTGGGTACATAAAGGGTTAAACCAGCAGGACTCAGATTTGGAAGACTATCCCCCTAACCCCACTATTATATAACACTTCAATGTTTCGTGAGCAAACATGTTTAATGCAAATGCACATTTTTTATTAGCGTTCATAAAGATAAAACTAATGATACCTGAACTTATCAACTGATGACATTTCCCAACAAAAGTTCTGTATGTAATACAAATTACTAACAAAGTACTGTGGTCTGGCTTGTATGATAACATTTACAAGAAGTGGTATTAAATCATCAGAGGTCAAATGAGGAGAATCTGAAATGGTAAAAGTAAAACAAATAAAAATGATGCTGAAAAGATAATTAGCAATTTTTAAATTTTAAAATTAAGATTTCTTTTTTCAAATTTTATAGTGTCTGAATACAAAATAACAAAGAATGCTTTATTTCTCAATTAAGACTTTTAATGTAAAGTAGTGCTATATTTTGCTTTCAGCACATCAATTACAATAGCAATGATCACTACATATACAACTTTTTATAACACAGAAACTTGGCCCTGGGATTACCTTTCATAAACCTCATTTTCTCATTTTTTATATAATTTTTCTTCAACTAGAATGGCAAAGTTAAGGAGTTATCTATGTCTTGCTAAGTTTATTAAGTCCAAAAACTTGTGACTAACAAGGATTTACTAGCTTTAAAAGTTAAATTTTTTCATAGTATGAATTTAAACATTATAAAAACATTTTCTATAAAAACTTTCAAAGACATCTTTTTAAACCAAAACTTAAGATACCAAAAGTGTTCTGCTCTTAGTAAGACTGAAACAACCTCTTTAGCAAAACCACTGAATTTAGCACCTAAATATATATATAGTATATATATATATATATATTTAAATAAAAAACAATTATCATTCAGGTAAAGTTTTCATTACATATTTTGAAAGTTATAAATTTCTTGTAAAATGTGTAGTATTTGCTCAAATTTGCTTCAGTAGTATAGAAGAAAATACAGCACCTCAAAGGCTTTTATACAATCAGAAAGAACAATTTCCGATATGTATACAAATTTATGCATAATCATATTTAAATCTATATTTCAAAAAAAAGACTATAATAAACTATGAGAAAAAATCTCTGACAATTCTATGCTTTCTTTCAGTACCCTACATATAGAATGCTTATCATACCAAGCTTTAAACAAATTTTTACTTTAAGATTTAGAATAAAAAATTTGACCAAAGGCATAAAATTGATCAAAAGGAACATGCACATACACACTTTGCCAGAACAAATAACAGTTTAGCTCACATACATAGTGAATAATTTAACCAAAGAATTTATTTTGACTCCTATACAATTGCATTTAAAAAATCGCAGAACTTAAGTCTCTTCAGCAAAAATATCTACATCAAAATCATTCTTGTCATTATAAAATCCTAAGTGTTTACCTCTTCGTTCAGTACATGAATGAAAAATGACACATTTTTAAATGGAAAAAAAATCTTAAAACAAAAAATACTCTGAAAAGTACACCCAAATATTATATTCATGAAACATAAAATGAAATAATGCAGTCTCCATCTGTTTAGTAATTACTTGTGTGGCACACTCGGTTTGAATTAACTGTTTTGATCAATTCTGCTTTTTCAACCAGCAAAGACAACTGATGGATGGACATAGAAAAAGTCTAAAGATCACAATACATCCCCTAATGGTTGGCAAAAGAATTAATTGATAGTGGACCTACCTACTACACTGAGATAAGTTTAAAACTATTTAATTCTGACTAATTTTTCCTTTTCTTTATTTTCCTCTTACTAAATTAATTAAAAAACTGACAGATAGCACTAATTGTCATTTTACTATATCCTCTACCTTTACCTCACATGAATCTTATATCTTTCCTATAAATATGGTTTTTTATAGGTATTCCAAAAGCAATAGTCTTTCTCCACATCCTGGGAAGAGGTGGAGCATGATATAAAAGATAACAATTATTAATACCATGAGAATTCAAAGATAATAGGCCATTCAATCATTCTGCCCATTTATTGTTTTTTTTAAGTACCTGAAGACATTTTGAAAATTGCAGATAAAAAATATTCCAAGAATGCCTACAACATTAAAGCTATGGTTGATCTTTGAAATATCAAGATAAATAAACACTTCCTAAGATATGAAAAAGAGATTAAAATGCTTCTACAAACCTTTGTTACTGCTAACCACAAAGCATGTTTCACTCAGGTATTTTTCTACATCTTGATTTAGAAGTTCCTACGAAAGCATTGAAAAATATGACTAAAGTTAAAATTAATCAAAATAAAGTCTGATAAAAACAGCTTGTATCATTTATAGAATATTTCCTGTAAATGACAACACTAAATATTTTTAAGCAAGCTACAAAGTATTAGATTGTTATTATTGTATAATATTTCAGAATGTCTACCTAAAATACGTAATTTTTAGCAGTTTAAAAAAAAAATAAAAATTTTCAATATTTGCTTTAGAAAAAAAATTCTATCACATAAAAGCAATTTTTAATTCAAAATATTGTCAATTATCTTCATTCAGATCAGAAGCCTTATCAGATGAAAGCGTACAAACTAGAGTGCTATGCTATTTTCACAGTTGGATGGATGCAGGGATACATTGAAATATATTACTTAAAAAGTGTATTCTATGAAACACATGCTATGAAATACAGTAACCACCGCTTATAGTGATCAGTGGTTATAAGAATCAATATCGCGAAAACAAAAACAAATGTATTATTTCCATGTTAAAATTTTCGCTTTAAAGAATCAATCCACCGGTTTTATTAATCAGTTTACACTCTTCTCTTTCCTTTCATTTTTCAAAAAGAGCCACTTAAACCCTCAAAAGGCACGAAGTTCTTTCTTTTTTTCTTAAGGAAAGATTGATAAGATGGTATGGAATATAGTCGTAAAATTCATCCCTTTCTTTGTTAGACATAACATAATAGTTTCCCCTTAAACGCTTCAGCACAACACTGTCCTTATAGCTTGACCCAGGGGCATCTTTACCCGTCCGGGTCCGATTTCACTTTTCTCTACTGACAAACAAAAATAGGGACTCTTTTTTCCCACCTCCCATATCCTGGTTGCGGTTTCCTGGACCCTGAAACACTTAAATCTTCGGCGATGTGTCCACTATCACTTAGGTAAATGTGACATTAGTAGATTCAGCACGTTATCAAACCGTGAAACATAAGATAGAAGGTGAATCTTCGTCTGAGACTATTGGTATTGAAAGAGGTATAAACAGCCTCCTGAAAACTTCATTATGTCAACCTACCATAGAAAACTTTTTCTTGCTCCCTTCCTGTAGTTGAAATATTAAAACTGTTAAGCAGGTATGTTGTAACAAATATTGGATTTCTTTCTTCTATTACTATAATCATGTGTATCTACTTATAGGTCTAGAATTAAGTTGTATTTTTAAAATTATAATAAATAATTTTAATAAAAGATAACGTAAATTAAAGAGTATTTTAAGGTAAATTATCTAATATATGTATATATGGGTGTGTTTGCCTGTCCCAAAACCTAAATTTCGGCTATAAGAATCAACCGCTTATAAGAATCAAAAACAGTAATAACAAACGTGATTCTTATAAGCGGAAATCACTGTACTTGAAAATTCAGATTCTGTGAAATCCACACGTAAATATTAAAACAATTTCAAATGACTTAATAACACATCAACTTGTTGTAAGCAGTTTGAAGTCAACATTTTAGGCATATTATTTTTGAAGCATTCAAAGGCTCAGAAGATTACAATGAATGCCTTGGAAGTTCACAGTATTACAAAGATACTTTAATGTAAGGTTTGGATCCTCAAGTTCAGCAGCATAAGATAATAGCATGACTCACTATGAATAAAAGACTTAATACAAAGTGAGGAACTCATTGACAGCAAGAAATTTTTTAAATCAGTTAAAAGGAAAGCTGAACCATGAGAATAAAAAAAAAAATTACTTTAACAATATGATTGGGAGTGAAATCTGCTAAAATACAGATACCACACAAAAAACAATAGAAATTTCTTGAATTCCGAAGAATTTTATATATCTTTGCATTGGAGAGTATAGAACTTACGCTAAACTAAAATTTAATAACTAAAATCAATAACGAAATTTTATGAAAATTATATACTCAACAGTATTACCACTTCACAAGCAGTAACATAAACTGGTAAATCAATAGCTATCAATTTATAAACATAGAAGCAGTTTTAAAAACTTTTACTCTGACCATCAGAAATGCTACCAGCTAACAGTCATTTTCTACACTTTTAAACAAATTTAAAATTATATAAGAGAGAATAAGCCCTTCATTCAAAAACACATGTTGTCTGTTGAGCTTTAAAAAAGAAAAGGAAAAAGGAGGATATACACTCAAGAGCCAAAACATTATGATCATCTGTCAATAACAAGTTGGCCCACCTTTCGCACGCAACACAGCTTCAACCCGCCTTGGCATGGATGCCACAAGTCCTTGGTAGATGGCCGGAGACAGATTGTACCAGATGTTTAAGCAACGGTCACGCAAATCCGAGATATTGCGAATTGGTGGTCTTTGAACTCTGAGCTGCCATCCCATGACATCCCAAATGTGTTCTATCGGATTGAGATCTGGTGAGTTAGGCGGCCAGGACATTAACTGGAATTCAGCATCATGTTCCTGGAACCACTCCAACACAATTTTAGCCTTCTGACACGGGGCGTTGTCCTGTTGGAACATTCCATTTCCAGCTGGAAAAACAGAGGCCATGTAAGGGTGCAACTGGTCCGCAATGATGTTCAGATACCCTGTAGCATTCATGGTCTGCTCTACCACAACCACGGGTCACAGAGACACCCAAGAGAATGTCCCCCAAAGCATAATACCGCCACCACTGGCCTGTGTATGACCTACTGTACATTGAGGGAGCAACAGTTCGCCTGGAAATCGGCGTATCCTGACACGGCCATCGGCGTGATGAATGACAAACCGTGATTCATCTGACCAGGCAACTCTCTCCCACTGATCCATGGACCAGTCGCGATGTTCCTGGCCCAGCACAGGTGCAGTTGGCGATGACACTTGGTCAGCAAAGGCACACGAGTGGGACGTTTGCTGTGTAGCCCCATATCCAATAGTGTCCGCTGAACAGTGTGCTGCGATACTATTCTACTTGGCCCTGCATTGTATTGGGCTGTCAGCTGAGCCACTGTCTGGCTCCGGTTTTGCTTCACCATGCAAGACAGTCTCCAACGACCTTTTTCTTTGATAGCGTGTGGACGTCCAACACCATGTCGTCTACTGCTGGTTTCACCGTCATTCATCCACTTTGCATAAGTACTAACAACTGTAGGTCGCGAACAACCCACGAGTCGTACAGTTTCGGAAATACTTGTTCCGAGCCTTCAAGCCATTACAATCTGCCCTCTATCAAAGTCGCTTAGATCCGCAGCCTTTCCCATCGCACACAGAAGTAAGTAAAAGAATGATTCTTAAGACTCTCCAGCAGCAGTTAAATACCACTTCCACCTGATCACGTGCCTTCCACGTCATCCAGGCGAATTCATTGCAAATGTAGGGGTGGTCATAATGTTTTGGCTCTTGAGTGTGTGTGTGTGTATATATGTATATATATATATACCCTACTTTTGATCATGAAGCCAATATGGATGAACTTATGAACTTTCCATGGTTCAAGCAAGAAATGTACCACAATAAACCATAGAAAGTATGCATCCTCACAGTATCCATTCTGTAAGCATACTAATAATGCCTTGTTTCTGTATGATATCAAAAGACACTCATAAAAGCTCTTCAAGTACTGAGCACAGCATTCAGATGCCTATCAAATCCGCATATTTATATATCAGTCTCTTTAGAGTAATATATCACTAAAGGCTTAATCTTCTCATATAATATAAAATTAAAACTCTCAATATCGCTAGCTTTTACAATTTTATTTTGAAGAACATGTCATTCAATTAATATTCAGTCTATCAATAACTGCTAATAAAGAGAACATTCTGAATAAAATTCATTCAAATCTGAAAGGAAGAAGTTGATTAATTATACATTAATTTTCATTATTAAAATTTTTCATTCAATGTATGAATTATTTTCTTTCAGATTTTATTTTTTAGGGAAAACCAAATATTGCTTTTGGAAGTTGGAAAATTTTAACTACAATACCCCACCTAAGGAATTAGGTACATTTATGCCCCTGTTCAGAATAACAAAAGAGATTGAGAACACAAGAAAACTGACGTGTTGACCTTTAATTCCAATGAGATTTTGTTAAATAGGTGAGTGAGAAAGAAGTAAAATCAATAGTGCCTCTCTTGGAATAAATAATATGATTCTGACTTTTTTTTTGGCGGGGGGGGGGGGGGGGGAGATTTTGTAGATAGTATAAAAATTATCTTGAAATGTGTAATTGCATACTCCAGTACATTTCTAAATATACTACATACTACAATAAGCTAAATCTTAATATTTATTATTTTCTACTTCAACTTTAATATTACAAATACATACACACATAAATAAATAAATATATATATATATATATATATATATATATATATATATATATATATATATATATATATATCCTGAAAGCTATGCCACTGCCTTAAATATAATACATGACTTGTCCTTTGCCCCAAAAAAATGGTCTAGAACAGAGGTTTAGACTCCCCTAAAATTTCTTTCATACTGAGAATCAAACACAAAAACTTTCCATATCAATTTTAAAAACCACTGCAGGTAAGTATTCAATACAAAATCCCTAAAATAAATTGTTATCTCAAACTTACTAGAGTGGTCATGAGACAGTGAAGTTTTTCAGCAGGACTACATCTGAATATCAAGGAAGCCAGTTCAACAAACCTACATAGTGGATCAAATGATTTTTGTTAATAAAAATAAGACTTAATTATAGTAAATACAGAATTTAATGAAAGGAATCAAAATAGTACACCACAGAAATTAATAGAAAAAAAATTAATAACAGAAAAATAGAAGATAACCTCCAGAAAAAATATTTGAAATGAGTCATGACCTCTGATTATTAAGCAAAACAAAATACATATGAGAATTTCTTGTCTAAATAATTTGAATGTGTATTTTGATAACATACTTATATTGCATTCCATTTACTTCTAAATTAATAAATATGCTATGCTAGACAGACTAAATGCCATATAAGATAAAAACAGATATTACTAAATGTCTAGAAAAAAACATCCCAGAAGGAACAGCTAGCATTCATAGTTTACACTGAATAAATTGAGGCCCTTCTGTCATTAATCTGTGTGTTTGGTGCATGCCTATTATTTAAAATTGTAAGTAAATAAAGCATGTTTTTGTTTTTTGTCACTAGTTGCATATTGTATGCATTATAGAGATTAATTAGTACAATAAAAAAACATTTAACAAATTTTCAGAAATAATTTTTTAACTTACAGCACTTGGAGTCTGACAGCAGAAAGTCTCCTCAACTCCAAGCTGATCTGGGGTAATACTGGCTTCATACAAAAGCAATAACTTCTTAGTCAACTTTCTATCATCTTCTACGCAGTATTTTTAATCACCGGGAACAACTTATCATGAACATTGCATAGAATGTAACTAAAAGATTTAATAGTTAGGCATCAAGGACTTTTCTAATACATGAATGTAAATTAAAAGCAAAGAAAATACAATTAATAATATGCAATTAACACAGCATATACAAATCGATTATAAGTATTTTATATTTTATCCTGGAGTTAATATAAGAGTATTTTATTTACTAATTCATTGAAACATAGAAATTTCTGTTACTATATCAATTCTCTTTCAAAGGGAAAGAAAAGTATAGAAAATTTCTGGAGCAAATAATGGTAATATTAAAATGATAGTAAATAATTCTTATCCAGGTATTTTTAAATATAATCTAAATTTTATTCAAAAATATGTAAGGTATGTAGAAAATAACAGAAATGTACCCCAAAATAATAATAGAAATATTTTCAAAACTGATAGTTGTATTATACTACAATAGAGAAAGAAAAAAGAAAGAGAGGTATACATACTTTTCTAGAGCAATTGTGAGTTCAGTTTTAGAATATCTATCAGGAGATGAATACTGAAGAGATTGGAGAAATTCCTAAAAATGACAATTTTCAGGATATAGTATTTATTTTTGAACCAATAGAACCAAATCAGAAAACTAATTGAGGTTTGGTTCAAGAAAAGACTATACCACTAAACTAAGAAACAAATATTATGTAAAATTACTGGAAGGTATGAAAAGCAATGAACTTTGGAATTCAACTTGCCGAGAAATGTATAACAGACTTCCTAATGAAAAGAATAATTGTCTCCTGGTAGTAAGCACTGAATATATAAAACTGAATATATTCTGGACAAGGAAATTCTTTTAACATACTGCAAGTAAGCTAAATCCTTTAAACTTTTGTATTTTGATAATTTTTGGTCCTACCTAATTTTGCCAGTTACCCAAAAATGGTCAACGTGAGTAAATATTTTAAGCAGTTAGAGAAGATTTAACTCTGGAGAATAGCTCATAAAACTTTAATAAGACTCTTTAAGTGACTTTGCACTGTTTTATTAAATTTATTTATACTTATTCTAATCAGAATAATTAGTTTATGAAAGAATAATATAATACAGTATCAATTTTAAATAATTTGATAAGCAAACACACTTTAAAAAGAGAATACAAGATAAATTAATTTTCTTTAAGTCATTTTATAGAATTTGATGATAATTACAGTATCAACTTTATTCAATAATTACTTTGACATCATGAAACAATTAATGAAACATTTAAAATTTAATTAATCACCATTAACAAAAGCAAATTCAGTTGCATGTAAAATTTAAGATTCATAACTTAAGATTCTGCAAAAGAAAACTGAAAAATAACTGCATTTATCTTGTAATAACAACTACCTAAATCTGACCTGCAGCAACTTCTAAAAAAGTGGAGAACAACAGTCTTAACCACAAACCATCAGTTAACCAGAATATGATTGGTTCAGAGTGCTACAGTCAACATTCACTACATAAGGGCTAATTAGACCAGGACCAGAGGTATTTCCAAATAGCTACAAACATCCATGCCAACAGGACTTGAACCCACAAACTGTAGACCAAATGCCAATGCCCTGACCATTTGGACATTGTCAAATGTTATCCAGAAAAGCATATACGTCTGATAAATTTAAACAGTAGCAAAATATTTAGGTGGCATTATAAAATACCAAAAATGCGAAAATATACCACATAGTAATGTCGCTTGGCATTTGCCCCATCTTGAAATTGAAAACTTTCTTCACAAAATCTTAAAATAAACACCAGAATTTTTTTTTTTAAAGATTGTAGTTAATATATGAAAGTGAGAATCCACATGTAATAAAAGGTTACTGTTTTTCATATAATATCAGCTCCAGTAAAATCAAAAATTACTGTATTTGTAGAAGGAAAAACTTGAATTTTTAACAACTTAAATCAGTTAGCAATGACAAATTAATATCTAGTTTTATTTCTACAATGGTAATGTAAATACACCAGTTACTACAAAAATTGCAAAATATTTACTTACCTCATTAGCCCAGCGACCTATATTTCTTAACTTTATGACAGCATCTTGTAAATAATGAGGTAACACCATGTAAGATGAGTTAAATGCACGTAATTTCTTATCTAGTAATTTTAAGCTTCCTGAACATTCCCGATATGACTCAAGAAATAGAGTACACCTGTGGGCATTAAAAATAAGAATTTATGTTAGGTTAAAAAGATCGCTGTGTTCAATACTTACAGATAATAAAGATTATAACAATTACAAAACTATAATGAAGGATTATAAGAATTGGCAAATGGATACATCAACACTTACCATACAGTTTCATCTTGATATACCTCTAGATAACTGAGGGTTTAAACATATTTTAATTTTAAAATAAAGCATATTAAACTACCTAATGCAAAAACAGTTTGTAAGATTTGCATATGACAGAAACTGATTAACAAAAATTCATATTAAACTACAGCAGTCTGTGATAAGCAGATATATACAATTTGAATATCATAATATAAAGTAATTAGCACACCAAACTTCAGAGTAATAATTATAGAAACAGAATACAAGCCCCTTTTACAACAACTCAACAGTAATACATAAAGTGTGTATGTTTTTAAATAACTCAGTCTGCTAAATTATACAGGGTTTTTTTCTCTCAAAGCCTAAATTACTACCACAAATATTAACAAAATTAGAATTTTTCACTACAGTTCAATACTTTAATGCAGTGATTCTCAACCTTTTTAAAGCTGCAGCCGTCCTAAGGGGCAGAAAATTTTTCAACGCCCCCCCCCCTCCCCCCTTTGGTAAAATCCTGTAATTTAGAGTATGGGGAATGGGGGGTTATAAAATTCAAAAATTTTTATTTATATTTTTCAGTTGATTTACACACCAAATTTGTTTGATTTAACTCGATATATTTGCCCTAGAAGGCAATAGCATTCCTTTTATTAAAATTAAATGAGTAATGCAAAAAAAGCTTAAATGCTCTTTTATGTTTAAAAATTATTTATTTTAATTAGATAATTAAAAAAGAACAGCAAAACAAATTATACTAAAAGAGTAATAGCAATGAAGCAATCAAGTATGTCAGTGGGATGGTTATGCTTGATGGTTCAGAGCCAGTTTCTGAAAGTTCGCTTCAATATTTTTAGAGAGATGAAGGCGCGAGTCCCCTCTTTCCACGATTTGGTGTCAACTTCTCTTTTTTGTAATTAGATCAGTCACAGCACTGAATACTCGCTCAACAAGGTAGGAGGAAGGGAAGGCAATAAAAAACTTTTTAACGATAGTCCACAGTCCTGGGTAGAAGCGACTGATGTTACTTTGAAGCCAAAATTCTGTGAGACGACCATCATCCTGGAAGCAGGCTTTCAAAGTTTCATTCGTTGAAAGTTCAACCAATTCTTCTTGAATCTGAACCTCTGCTGTCTCAATATTCATAAAAGAGTTCATGACCCATTGAGGGACTTTCAGGGACAAAATATCCTCAAAACTCTCAGAAAAGTCCTTGTGCAAAGACTCAAGGTGTTGACAGTAAACTTGTGTTTCATCGAAGGGGATTTCACTGTTCTTAGGCAGATCCGACAAGATTGGAAACTGGCTGAACTCGTTATGACCAAAATTCTGCTTTCACAAAGTGAGTTTTTTTAGGAAGGCGGAAATAACAGATTTTCTTAAGATCAAATTGAGCTCTTGAAGCTGCAAATTAATTCCATTGAATTTTGCGAATAAATGGGTCATGTAAGCAACACCAATCTTAAAATTGTAGCAGTCTATCTCTCAGAGCTACATCTTTCTCTTCGAGGAATTCAAGTACAGAGTCGAAAAGATTCCAGAACCTATTGAGGCAGGTGCCTTTGGAAAGCCAGCGAACATCGGTGTGTTGAAGCAAGCAATTAAATTCTTCATCGTTGTCCTTACACAGCTACCAAAATAATCGATCGTTGAGAGCATTACTGCGAATTTTTTACACAGAAGAGATGACTTATTGTAATGACAGATGCAAACGGTCGCTGAGGTATTTTACAACTAATTGCTGTCTATGAATCACGCAGTGAACAGCTAAAATACCTGGTACCTCTTTCTTCAAAAGGGCAATGAACCCATGATGACCTACCCACCATTGCAGGAGCTCCATCGGTGGCAACAGACATAATGTTCAAAAGAGGAATATTTTTCTCTGTAAAAATATCTTGTGACAGTATTAAAAATAGATTCACCTTTAGTATCTGAAATCAAGCTTCTTGCAAAACGCATCTCTTGAATAATTTTTCCTTCCTTCACAAACCGGACGTGTGCTAACATAAAGCCTCATTAGTATTTGGCAAGGTGATTCATCAACCCTGAAGAGAAAATTCGGTGGGTATCAAAAGTTTGCATAAGGAAGCTTTCAACATCTTCTGCCATCTCATCAATTCGTCGTCGCATGTATCATTGCTTAATGGGACATTTTTTTATAACATTGGATGCGGATGGATGGTGCAAAACCGTTTCTAAAACTTCCTTGACAAGCCGGCAGTATCACTCTTCGCTAATGGTATGGTTTTCCCCGATTTAGCAATAATTTTTATATATATAAGAGGCTATCAACCCATCGTCGCATTTTTTTTGATGAGGTTGCTAGTAAGCCTGAGAATAGACGGTGAATTCAGAAACTTATCCCTGATGTTCGTGAAAAACGACAAATCTTTATTTTGTTTGTCAGGATGAATTTTTTTGCAGATGCTCCTGCAAACGAGACGGTTTCATTGCCTCATTAGATAACAATTTGTTACAAATAACACTGGGTAGTTGTGACTGCGAAAGAGCAAAGTTCGACGGCGAAGGACAAATCCGAACTTCAAGTACGTGGAATTGTATGGACAACGACTTCTTTATAACCGACATCTTTGGAGGCAACAACATATGTTGAGGGAAAGATAACTATTTCTCAAAATTAATAATTCATGATCACGATAAAGAACTAATAAGTGCACTTACCTAGCCGACTGGACAAATAAACAATGAAAGTAAATCGAAACTGAGGGGGAAAAAACAGAAATAAAGCGAACGAAAATCAACACAAGAAACACGGGTCAAATGAAACATTCATATAACGCTCAACGCATGCGCTGCGATGCGTGCGAAAACAGCTGACGCACACGCTGTGCTGATTGGGATCGGAGAAGAATCCTAGTATAGAGTTCTTCAAGGTCATCCTACCTAGAATACAAATTCGTCCTCACCATTATGCCGCATTTACACATTCGTGACCGCGCCACCCGCAATACATTAGTCACGTTCCTGCATCAACGCGAGTGACCGTTCACACATTCCTGCCTCTTGCTGTGAACAAGACTTCCCGTCGCAACTTCCCGAACCCCATTCTCCCCCCGGCGCCATTCGTTCCCTTGACTCGTGCCAGAAAACCGCTCCCGAAGCGAGCACCACGATTGGCGAAGAAAAACGGCGAGAACACCGTTTACACATTCAACCCCCGCAATTCGATTCGCCGTTATCGCGACTGTGTAAATGCGGCGCTAGAATTGCGTGAGGGGGAGCCGTCGCGTAAGTTCGTTTTATTGCTTGTACAAATGGTCTAAGCCGGATGATCGATTTAATAATTTTTTTTGGGAGTTTTAAAATTTACTTCGAAAGCCAAAACATGCTCTACGCCCCCCTACCGCCCAAAACATACCCATCGCCCCCCTACAGCCTAAAACCAGTTCACCGCCCCTCAGCATCCTCCGACTGCCCCCAGGGGGGCGGTACCGCCCCCGTTGAGAACCAATGCTTTAATGTCTAGCCTTTATTCTTTTGATAATTTATGATATAAGATTCATTTATAAAAATGAGTCCTATTTTCATCAAACACTCAGGTTTACACAGAGTACTAAGAGAAATTAAATAGCTTTAATGTATAAACAAATCATAGACTGACACATTAGCTATATACAAACACATACACAGTCCAGTCACATTAATGTAACCACCTGTCCAAATACAGACTAACCACCTTTCGCAGAGCAGACCGCTGCGAAACGTCCAGGAAGCGAGTCGATTAGGTTTCTGAAGGTGTTCACTGGGATGTTTGAGCCATGCCGACTCCAATGCCGTAGCCAGCTGCGCTAGGTTACGCGAGTGAGGATCCATGGTGCGAACAACCCGATCGAGGTGGTCCCACAGATTCTCGATAAGGTTCAAGTCCGGGGAATTTGCTGGCCAAGGGAGTACGGTAAACTCATACTGGTGCTCTTTGAACCCCGCACGTACACTGCAAGCTTTATGACACGTCACATTGTCCTGCTGGTAGATCCATCATCCTGAGGAAAACAATTCGCATGTAGGGGTGAACATGGTCTGCAAGGATAGATGCATACTTGTGTTGATCCATCGTGCCTTCCACAATGATGAGTGATCCCAGAGAATACCACGAAAACATTCCCCAGACCATAATGCTCCCTCCTCCAGCTTGAACCCTTCCGGCAATTGTTGCAGAGTGTTTGCATTTAGACGTGTCATGCCGTATACGCCAACATGCATCTGTCCGATGGAGCATAAAACGTGATTCCATCGGAAAAGCCACCTGTCTCCACTCAGTGGAAGTCCAGTTGCGGTACTGGCGTGGTAAATTTTTTTAGAAAAAAAAGCCGTTTTTTCCCTAAGCTATTTTTACTGAGTGAGCCGTATGTTTGACGTCACCATACCGCCGATTGCGTCACCCACCGATAGCTATGACGCAATCACCAACCCAGTGACGTACACCTTCGGGATGGTTGACACTTTAACCGACACTTCAACCTCTTGAAAATATTTGCATATTTCCACAGCCGAGCGCGCCACCAGACGGCGACAACAACACCCAGTCGTGTATAAAAGCCGCAGCAGCTAGGCAGCGGAGTTAGTTGGTAGTTCGATGGTAGATGGTTCGATGGTTAGCTGGTAGTAGTTAGTTACCTCGAAGCCAGTGGACAGCCGGCAGTTATGCGCTAGGCAAAGGCACTCTCGATGTACGCATGTGAGGAAGCAAAGAGCAAGATAGTTTACAAACGCGCTTGGTGAACCACGCTCTGCTACCAGATCCTAGTCCAGGCATCTCCAGAAGTCACCCAGTTCTCCCATATAGCCAGACTTCTGCACGGACGGATCCCCAGCTGAGCACCAGCAGGATATTTCCAGAACCTTTTGGGGCCGTGTCCGGCAACTAGCATCGGAACTTGGTATCTGCTATGTTTACCCCTGCAGTTATAAAGTACATAAACATCAACCAGGTTGTACCGAACTTTAATTTTTACTTCACCTCCGTTTAACTTACTTTAAGCAAACTTGAAGTCAGAAGCTTTACCTTATGTTATAAATGAGACTTTACCTTTATTTCTGAATGTTGTTGTGTTTTGTTTTCAGTGTCCGCTAATGAATAAACGTTAGCTTATTTTTAAACTTTTCTATGTTATTCTTGTATGTTTGCACCACCACACACTATTTCCGGCTAATATAGCTACTTTTAAGAACTTATCGGGTTATCGTCCACCTTCCACTGCGAGCCAATACGACTCTGTAACCCCAAGCCATATGTGTAAGCTATTGGCACTTTTAGCCATATTACACTGGTAGGGATTCGGCATTCCTGCCAAATTCCCTAACAAATTCCAGGCCTTTGTCGCTGATGAACAGCAGTCAGCATAGGTGCATTAACCATGCGTCTGCTGCGGGGCCCATACGCAGCAACGTCCGCTGAACTGTCATTGTGGAGACACTGTGGTTACCCCTTAGTTCATCTGGACAGTCAGTTGCTGAACGGTTGCACGTCTATTGGTCCGAACGCATCTCCACAGCCGTTGTTCACCTCAACCATCTACGGCCGTGGTGCACCACATTTGCCACGTTGCTGATTTTGATAGTGCCATTTTGCAATGCACAGTATATGTTTTACCATGGCGGCCCGTGAACAGTTTATAAAAATTAGACGTTTTCGGAAATGCTTCCACCCTTGGCCCGAAGCCAATGATTATGCCTTTTGGATGTCGGATAAATTGCTGCCATTTCAGCATGACTGCAAGAACTGAAATGTTTTCCGAATGCCTACAATACACTTTATATATCCACGAAATTTGCTGATGACACGTGCCTTCTGCGATTAGTTATTTAACGTTGACATCAAAAGTAGCGGTGATCACATTAATATGACTGGACTGTGGTGGTAAGCAAAAAGATTTTACTGAAAAAAAACTCTGATGTAAAAATGAGCAATTTATAATCTTATGTGAAAATAATTAAAATACCATGGAACTTATTGACAGAAGAACTAGAAACTATAATTGTGTTATATCACAATTGAGAAAGAAACAAAACAAGCGAGACCTTGTTTTTGTGAGCTTGTGAGAGAAGCCCATTTTTGGTAAGAGGCTTCAACAACATGACAATCAACACTTGTTCAATTCCACAATAAATTAAAAAGGATAGCTATAAGTTTCAAACTAGTTAATAGTATATTAGCAGTCTGAGGAGTGTTAGGTGTGACTGTCACTATGAACAATTCAGAAATGCAATGGTCATCAAAACTGATAGTCACAACAACTGAAGATTACAGAAGATACTCTATGGTAATGTGGCATAAGAAGTCCGAAAGTTCTAAGACCTCCAAATCCCCACATGGAACTACCCATAATTGAAGCTAGCAGATAAAGTAGGGAAACACAGAACAGATGAGAAAATAGATCAGGTAATGGAGTAATGCAAAGGATTAAGAGTAAAAATGAATAGAACATTACATGCAAATACATTGCTATTTCCCTGTAAGTCAGCATAAACAAATTTAAAAAAGATATCAAAAACCTCATTTAATGGATATATAAACTGCAAATTAAAGAAGTATATTACTTGTTTTTGAAATCCTTTATTTGAAAGAAATATCCAGATTTATATTTATTTAGAGAATTATATAGCAATCAGTGTAAATCCTAAGCACATGAAATGCATTGGTAAATTTTAATATAACTAAAATATGCAATGCATATATACTGTTGATATTTTATACTTGTATTCTCTTAAAAGTATCATACTTTTCCAAAAAAAAAACATGATAAAGTATCAAAAATTAATATGCACAAAACCATGATTATTTTCTAACAAATAATAAAAATAATTTGACAACACTTTTCTTTGCAAGTTTAAATTTCAAGCAGCTTCCACCATTATTTAAGTGAATTAATACTTAAACCAAATAATAGGATGGTTTCTATGGATAGTTGCAGAAAAAGTATAAGATGAAGTACTATGGAATGTCAATTTATTTTCAGGATATTTACACAGTTTATGAGTCATTTTTTGAAATGGGATTGATTTCTCAACAAAACTATAATTTACAGAAGTTGAAAACAAAAACCTAAACCATTATCAATTCTATAACCAAGTAGGCATTTTAAATCCGTAAATATGGAAGCACAGGACACGATGTTTTAGCTGAAATCAATTAATATATTTCTTTACGAGTCAGTTGCATAAATTAATGGTCATTACATACGTAACATATAGACTACAGAGTAAAAGAAATTTAATGTGAAATAAAAATAATAAACAGTTGGATAGATAAACTATATTTTTAAAGCTATTCTGATCATTAGTCATTATAATATCCTTTTAAAACAGAGAGACATATTTATGCCAGAGTTAAACTAGCAGTACTGAATGCTTTCAGATTAAATTATGTACATTTATAACCCATAATAGTACTAAATTTGCATGTAGTTGCTTTTGCATATAACTGATTGATTAAAACCAGCACAAGACATTCCTACAGAATATCATCATAAATATACATGAAGGCAATGAAAACATGTGACCCGCAAAATTATGACAATCATAATATAGATCCTTGAATAAAACTGAATACTATCTCAGTGACTGAAATTCTTTAGTAATGAAATGAGAAAATTTTAGCATTATATAGAGTTTTTAAAAAATGCAAGAAAAAAATTTTAGATGTAAAAAATTAAAATGTATTACTCTTGAGAGACAGGATATAACCTTCCCAGATGGCATTGTCGGCATGAGATTCATCCTAGAGAAAAGAGAAAAAATTGAGAAGTTAGTTATTAGGATCGTGGTAAGGGTCTTGCTTAAAATAAAAATTAATTAATGATAGGTCACTTAAGACAATTTTTTGTTCGGAATACAGTTATATACTTTACAGATAAAATTTAATACATATTTATTACTTTCAATTAAACAAATTAAAAACTAATAAAATATCCATTATGACACATAGTTTTAAATGAAAAAAGAGCTGTTTATTATATACACACAAAAATTGCACATCAAATAATTTCAGTGTAAAAGAAGAGGTCATAAAGCTGTCATATTGTTTAACAATATTTTCTTATATGAGATTCATCACATAAGTAAAAAATCCAGGAGTATGAGAAAAAAATACAATTGATAATAAATAGCTTACCTTAATTCTTCATTCAACAATAAATAGAAATATAAAATTTTAAAATACTTATGAGCAAATGTAACTTACCTTATTTTTGAATGTACAACTCAAACGGTCTTTCAATCATTAATACTTTGTAGGGTTTATAGGTCCTGGAAATCAATATAATAGACAGACATTAAGTTACATGTGGCAAGAAGAAAAGATGAGAAAATTTTCAACCCAAAATTAAAGTAGTACACTTACATTTAGAAAAAGTAAAAATCATTAAATGTAACTATTACAAAATAAAGATTATTGAAAGTAATCATTGAAAATAATTACCAAAGACAATATTCAAAAATGCTCTATTTATAATATATAAAATATCACTAAAGAACTCCTATAATATTGTTAAGACATCAAAACAGAACTGTTTTTAATTTTCATCTCTTTAAGATAAAAATATAACAGAACTTAGCATCAATAAAACCTGACTTATTAAGATTAATTTAAAAAACTTCAGATCAATAAGTATCATGCTTTTAAATTGATGTAAACTTACACTACTACCAATACTTAGAAAAACATTTAAGATTATTAACCCTTTCAATGCTCATCATATTCATAAATACATAGCAAATTTTGAAAATTATTTCTTTTTTTTCACTTCTTTAAGTCAGCTGTATAGATACAGAAATCGATTGGTTAGAAGCGCTTACAGTGATCTATGACTAGTTAGACAGGACCCACAGTTAAAGCCAATTCTTAATGGTTACAAACATCAATACCAACAGCAGGACTTAACCCAACTTGAACTGGTATCAAATGCCAGCACGCTGTCATCTAGCAGCAAATATGGAAAACTCTGATTTTTGCATCAACAATAACAGAAAATTAACACATTATTTAACATTATTATAGCACATAAATTCCCTATCATAAATTATATACAGAAAGAGAACTAAGAGTAAAAGTAAAAGGATTACAGAAAAGACTAATTTTCTAAATTCAAACAGGCTATATTGAGTACATAGACTTCAAAAGGCAATTACTTAATGTTTACTTGTAACAGACATTGGCATCCTGTCAGAAAAAGATAAAAATTCTCGAAAAGGCAAAGTACCAGAGATTTTCTAAACTCTTCAATTTCGTTATTTATTTATCATTATTTTACAGCCAGTCTGAAAGCTGCTATCATAGAGTGAACCTGTGCACCCTGAATATTTCTCAGGTAAGCATAGACTATTGTGTGTGTAATGTGAATTGTTATGTAATAAATTCCCATACATTAACAAAAGATTATAAACAACATACAATTGAAACAGCTTACTTCATTATATGCTGTCTCTTCCGTTAATATTCTTATAACACCTGAAAAAGATTATAAAATAAGTCAGTAGAAATTTTATAGTTGTCACAAGGAAAAGACTTCCGTGAATATTTCTTTGAATAACTGAACCTCTAGTCAAAACACATTAGGAATGAAAAAAGACTTTATTTAAAAAAAATGCATAAAATCACATTAACTTAATCCAGCAATCTCTACTTTTATTACCCAAATGTTAGCAAATTAACTATTACTATACATGTGTATATAAAAAAGAGATTTGAATCCTAGAGGGAAGCAATGTACTACAATTTAAAATGTCCATAACAAATAATCATATGTCAGGAAACTAGGGTAAATACATGCACTTGTGACAGTAATGAAAATAAAATTTACTATCTTTATACACCACAATTTTAGAAAATTATTAATACAGAGGAATTTGAATCCTAGAGGAAGCAATGTACTACAATTTAAAATGTCCATAACAATAATCATATGTCAGGAAACTAGGTACATAAATGCACTTGTGACAGTAATGAAAATAAAAATTTGCTATTTTATACACCAAATTTAGAAAATTGTTAATACAGGTCATTATAAAATTACTTTCTTACAATCATGATTGAATGCTCATGTGATTTATATATTTCTCAACATTTCTATACACTTCATATATACACTCACTTCCAAAAGTTAAGCATGGAGCGGTAAAATGCGTAAAAATGGACAGTACTGCTTTGATTGACATGAAAATGCTGCAAGTAAGTAGCTCTATGTTTATTCATGAAACAAAACAAGAGAATTACATACAGAGATAAAAAAATATTGAATTTTCATAAATTATATGATGACGTCATATTATGCGTCATTACAAAATGATGTTTAAATGCAAAACAACAACAAAAACCGACATTAATAGGGTATGTTACATTCCTCACCTTCATACAAAAAAAGTACAGGCGTGTGATCACGCTTATTACGAATAGATCAACACCCGCAGAGCCCAGTAATCGCCATTCCACCTGTAGGGCAGTTTCTAATTCTCCGAGAGTGGCTGGAGTGGGAAACGTCCTATATACAGCACGGCCGAGGGCATCCCAAAGATTTTCAATTGTATTAGGGTCTGGGCGAGTAGCCGGCATCTCCATACGCGCATCCCCTCCCTCTCCAGAAAGGTCGTCAACGATGGCAGCTCTATGGGGACAGGTATTATCGTCCATTAAAAACGAAAGAAGGGCCAACTGCTGCAGCGTACAGTTTCAGTGGGGTCGAGGACTTCATCTCGATACCGTCCAGCCGTCACAGAACCTCGCCTGTAGATGTGCAGGTCGGTGCAATATCCCAATGAAATCCCTGCCCGGCCATGTAGGCCTTCCACCGCGGAATGCGTGATGTTCTCGGGTCGATTGCGTGTGCCTTGATCCCTCCAGACCCTTACACACTTATCATTGGGTTGTAGGGCAAATCTGGACTCATCTGAGAACATAACGTTGCCCCAATCAGAAACAGTCCAATTCACATGCTGGCAACACCACTTTAATCGTGCCTCTCAAGAGTGGACGGACAAAGGAACACAAACTCGTGGTACCCGGGCGTACAGACCATTCATGTGTATCCTTCGATGAACAGTAGTGGCAGATATCGTCTTACCAATGGCCACTGCAACCATAGATGTCACACGTGTGGAGACCGATCTTCGATTCCGCTTGGCTACAACAGCAATATATCGATCTTCCAAGGGGGTCGTAACCCTTGATCGACTGGCTACAGGTCTTCGGTACAACTGTTTGGCTGGTTTGGGAATTGTTTCCATAATCGTGAAATGACGGAATGATGAACGCCGAAGTAAAGAGCAACATCTGTGATAGACTGTACTGCTGCAATGCGTCCGACAGCCCGCCAGCGCTCAAAATCTTCCATTCGTCTTTTGGAAGCCATAGAAACACGTCTAGCTTGAAAACAAATAGTACGAATGTTCTAAACACCTTTCATTGGCACTTACATGCAACTCCTGTAACCCTTCACAATGCCGGCTTGTTATACGACTGCCTGTTTTGCATATTTCTCGACGCGAAACCGTGATTGTCTGTTACCTAACATATTTGCATACTTCCATCTATCTTTGCAGCAAATTTCAGCTTCTTTAATTCAGATTGCCTACCGAAATTAACATTTTCCTCTGCGTGCTTAACTTTTGGAAGTGAGTGTATTTAAATTTAGGTCATAAGCAATTAATATTAAACATCAAAGTTAGAAAATCATCATGTTTACCAAAACTTTCGCCAAAGGACAATCTAAATTAAATTAAACCCTAGGAATATTTCTCCCAAAGTTGTAAAAAAAGGTATATTTTAAAATATATAAAAGTATAGTAGGTCACATATGTAACAGTGTTGACAGCTAATATTGTAATTTCTATTCATTATCATTTACCGACTCTCATTTTAGCATAAGAGTAGGCTTTAATATAATGGCATATCTCACTGGGTGAGTAAATCTATGCCCAAAGCTATCCTTTAGACAAGATACAAGTGCAAACAAAATTTCATAAAATCCCATAGTAGATTATTTAACAAGAAAAGAAAGAAATATGCTGTAGACGGCTAGACTGTAGACAAATAAAAACAAAAAAAATTTCAAATAACGTTGATTTTCAGAAAAAATATTAAATTATATTCACTCCTGATATAACTTAGGCACTGTCATTTATGAAAAAACGAAATGTCATTCAGGGAAATCAAAGTTTTCCCATTGAATTTAACCATTAAAACAGAAGAATTCAATAAAGTAGCAACAGAAATACTAACTTGAGGGAGTTTTCAGGGTAGAATCTTCCATTTCAATGCTAATGCTATTGCTATCATCTGTAGACACATAGTGGCTGAAATGAAATGAAATGAAATAAAAGGAAAAATTACCCCAAAATCTAGATGGACTAATTATAAATATAGTAAGAGAAACCATAAGCACATTTACCTCTTAAAAAAAGGTGACGGCCTTAGAACATGAATATCTAGAAATATAACATTTTACAGGTCACTATTAACAACATTTTACAGAAAAGAATAGGAGAAAATAAAGACTTTAAAGATATAAGGAAAACTCATTACAGAAATTTAATAAGATATAAAAAAATTAGATATTTTATAAGAAAAAGTATAGTTTGTTCGCAATGAAAAAACCCCAACAGTAAATGAAATAAGGAAAATCTCCTAAAAATATCTCCAACACTAAGTTTGTAATTATTTAAATAAAAGAATCTTTAAACACTTCCCTTTAACAAAGTAAAGACAAATAAATTATGGGGTTAAATTAATAAAATTAAAAAATTCTGTAAATGCTTGATTATTGTCAAACGAAGCAATTACGCTTAGAGAAAACATTGTATCAGCAATTAAGAGGATTCCAGTTTAGTTTTACCAAACTTTGCCTAATGAGAAACAAAACAAAAATGAAGGTAAAAAAAATTACTTTAGATGGAACTGCACATCAAAATCTTAAAAATAACTCCTGCATTCTAATAATGCTTAAAATTTTAGGGGGGAAAAACTGCTGTTTGAAAAAAACATTATGTAGCTACAAAAATATAGATAAAAGGGGATTAAAACATTAAACGACCTTAGAACCAAACTTGTGACTTTTACCATGGACTGCAAAGTCTAAATACTTGCTATGGGACATACAAGAAACTATGTGTTTAACTTTAAAATTATATTAATTAATAAATTCAATGGTATACAAAGGAATGATATTAATAATTAATCTTTAAAAATCTTGGTACATACTGCAAATAGATAATCTTTAAAATACATGATAATACATCTCCCTTTATAAATATTTTCTTATAAAAATAGATAGCCAAAAGATTAAATAAGATCACAAACATGGGATGATATGACCATCTAAATATATTGGTTATATGACCCTATAGCTTTTTTTGGCCAGGTGATGGCTGAATGGCTAGGCGCTGGCAATCAGTTCAGATCCTGTGGGCTCGAGTCCCACTGTTGGCATGGATGTGTGTAGCCGTTCGGAATCGACTTTAAACTGTAGGTCCCAGTCTAATTAGCCCTCACGTAGCAAAAAATTGATTGTAGCGCTCCAAACCAACCCTATAGCTTTAGGATACTCAGATAAATTTCATATTAGTCCCACAAATTTATTTCCATTAGAAGGGATAACATTCTCAGCAGAATCCCCTTCCATTTGCTTTAAGCAATATTTTGACTGACAGATTTTAAAATGCTTTAACAGATATATATAAATAGGTTTATAACATTATCTCTAAATGTATAGGCAATTGACCAAACAATGGCAAAAAAGATGTAGGCCTTTGGTATCAGAGTCTGCAGGTTTTAGTCCCACAATCAGTGTTAGTACTTGTAGCCATTCAGAACTATCTTTAAACCTGCCTTCTAAAAGTTGATCATAACCCTGAAAAAAAAATTAACTGACCAACCTAAGGCCCTTACCAAGTGAAGCTAGCTAGCTATCTTGAACATTCAATAACCCTCTTGCATTAACAAGGAACATAACTGTTTACCATTAATGGATATCTTTAACAGTATAATTGCAGTTTTAAAATAAGAACATAAAATTTTTACTACACCATACAAATTAAAGATTTCTTAAAAAAAATAAAGATATATGGGTCATTCTCAGATAAAGGGAAATTTTAGCTTTGAAATATATATACAACCTTTGTCCAAAAAGTTCGGTGAATGACATCATAGTGCTCATGGTCGTAAGAGTTTGAAACCGGTGCATACCGTGCTGGACAGGTGAAGACTGGTCTGAACCAGTTCCTGAGCGGTGGCACTACCAGTTAGCTTATTGTGTGGAAACAGTTCATTGTAGAGTGAAGGTGTTGTGTGCTCGATTGAAATTCAAAATGGATCAGCAAGCGAATATGCTCTTCTGTTTCAAACTTGGAAAATCAGTGAAAGAGACACATGACATGCTGCTATAAAGTTTACGAAGAAAGTGCTGTCACCTTGAAGTACGTGTATGAGTGGGTTAAATGCTTCCATGAAGGGCGGGACACCATTGAAGACTCCCCCCAAAGTGGTCGGCCTGCTGTGAGAAATCCTGCATCCAAACAATGCTCGTGGTGTTCTTCGACTCTGAAGGTCTCATCCATAAAGAATTCCTCCCTGAGGGCACCACGTTGAATGCTTCTAAGTACGTGGATATACTGAAGTGCCTGCTGCAATGGATCAATTGGGTATGCCCCCCAGTACGCCAAGCAAGGCAACTGGACACAACAATGTAATGTTTAAATATACAGTGGCTCCCAAAAGTGTTTGCACACTTACGATTTTCAATGAAATAGAGGTCTATCCATTAAGTAAAATGAATATTTCAGAATGGGTATTTAATAATAAGATCTACAATCTATTCTTAACAAAACTACATGAAATATTTTAAAAACATAGTAAAACTTTATTTTTAAGAAACCAATAATCAAGAAGTAACAAAAACTTTATCTCACAAAAGTCATTGTACACTTGTAAAAAATCTCTACAAATTAGTAAATATTCTAATTTTTCGTTAAATTAATATTTAGTAGGATATCCTTTAGATCCACAATAGCTTTTAAATGTCTGGGAATACATTGCACTAGTCCTTTTGTAATTTCTGCATCAATGTTCATCCATTCTTCCATCATAATTCTTTTTAGTTCGCTTTTCATGTGAATGTCATGTTTCGAACTCGAACCTCCAGTTCTCTCCAAATATGTTCTATTGGGAAAAATCTGGCAATTGAGGAGGTGTTTTCAAAACTTGTGGACAATTATAGAGACACCAGAGGTGAACATTGAGAGCCGTGTGCTTAGGATCGCTATCTTGATAAAAAATAAAGTTGTTTCCAATACCTAAATTTTGGGCTGATAATTTTAAATTGTCTCTTAAAATATTTATATAAACAGCATGATTCATTATGCCATCAATAAATACCAAATTACCCAGTCCTGATGATGACATGCACCCCACACAAGGACACCTCCACCGCCATGCTTAACTGTTCCTACTAAGTTCTTGGGATTAAGTTCCTCATTTTTTCTTCTCCATACAATTATACACCCATCGGAACCAAAAACGTTAAACTTGCTTTCATCGGCAAATAAGACATTATTCCAATACGTTTGGGGGTTATTTATCATTGATAGTGTGAAGGAAAGCCTAAGCTTTCTGTTTTTCTCACTCACAATAAATTTTCTACGGGCAGAATGCACATATAATCCAGCTGCTCTGAGAACCCGTCAAAGAGTTTCAGTTGAAATTGAGTAGAAAATGTTTCATTAAATTCTACAGAACTTTTACAGCACTCAAACGTGGATTTTTCACAAATTTTCTAAATAAATCTCTGATCTCATTTTGTTAACTTTGCTTGTTTTGCTAACTTTTTGTTAACGACCTTTACTTATTTTTTTATCCGATTTCTTCTTAAAACATTTACCACATACTGCACAGTAGAATGGGATAAATTAAGTCATTTAGCAATATTACGAACTGATTTACCACTACTATGATGAAAAATAATCAATTTCGAATGCTGTTGTTGTTTTTTTACGACTACAAGACATTTTTAAATAATAAATAGAATATTACAGGGTAGGCAAGCAAAATTAAAGCCAAACGATATTTTAAATGCCACCAGAATTCAAAATAAAAATAAAGCACCAGATGATAATTTTAATTATGAATTTATCCAAAAATATTTCAGTGTACGATGACTTTTGTGAGATAAAGTTTTTGTTACTTTTTGCTTACTGGTTTCTAAAAAATAAAGTTTTACTATGTTTCAAAATATTTCATGTAGTTTTGTTAAGAATAGATTATAGATCTTATTATTAAATACCCATTCTGAATATTCATTTTAATTAATGGATAGACCCCTATTTCAGTGAAAAATCATAAGTGTATGAACACTTTTGGGAGCCACTGTATACACAATTTATTAATGTAAAATCTAAATCCTTTTCCTCCATTTTTGTTAAAAGTTAATTATTGTTTTCAGAAAAAAAAAATACTGACTTCTAATAATCATTATTGTTTTGCAAGATCAGCTTTTTAAAGAATAAGTCATTAAATTAAAATCTTTATACTAACTGAAATTTATATATAAAATATTGACAGTAATTTTTATGGAAAAAATTTCAAAATTTTAAAAACCTTTAAATTTGTCATTTCCATGGTCTGTTCCATGTTTTCAAAAAGACATGGTAATAACGTTTTTAATGTTAAGATCATTTTAGGCTTAATTATAGCAATTGAAAGCTTATAGTACCGTGTTTCCCCAAAAATAAGTCTAATCGGAAAATAAGCCCTAACACAATTTTTCAGGATACTACTAATATAACCCTATCCTAAAAATAAGTCCTAGTTAAGATCGTCAGTAGGGTTTCAAAAATCACTGTTTTGAACTCAATAACTGAAACCAAAAACCATAGTAAATTGGTTTGATTATTCAGTTTTTTCAGATAACTTTTTTTTCAGAGCAAATCTCTAAAAGTTTATAAAAAATGCATTAAAGCTCAAACTAAAGCTTGTGCTTGGCGTTTTGTTTATACAAATTTTTGCCTTTTTTGGGAATCCCACATTTTGCTTGTTTATGTATATTTGTTATTTCTCTATGCCTTTAATATCAAATTAAATAATAAAATTCATCTATAAATCAAGTCTTGAATGTTCACATCACATGATATCCAGATATATAGACCTAACATATAGATGAATCTCTATAAATGTGTAAGATATGTAAAAATATATATGCATAGAAATCATGTATTGCATATATTTTTAACTTATTAATACAAAATATGCCTTTCAACAACAAAATAATAGAAACAATAGCAACATAAATGAATTTCTAAATTTTACAATAAAAGTAATATTCTGCAATAATACATGAAAAAAGAGCATAATCATGAATTGAATTGATCTTAAGACTGTAAACCAGGCGGGAATTTGATTGAACCGTTGATTGAGAGAGCTTTACTATTGAAAAAACAGCTTTCGTAACAGCTTAAAGGAATTAGGTTTATCTGGTTTGGTAACAGAAATTGATCTTGAGTTTTTGTACATAAATATAATGAATAAATGTATATTGTTATAAATGAATAAATATAAATTGTTGTGCATAAAAAAAAGACATACCCTGAAAATAAGCCCTAACGTGTCTTTTGGAGGCAAAAATAATGTAAGACCCCGGTTTTATTTGGGGGAAACACAGTATATTTACTTTGAAAATAGTCCCAGAGCTCTTTATAATTCATTGAATAAAATTATTAATTTTTATTATTATATTTTAGTAATATGAAACATGGAAATGACACATAAAAAATACACTGTTCCCAATTTTTGAAGAAAAGTGTTAAAATGAAAGATTACTTACTTATTGCTACAAAGCAAGATATCACTGCTTGTTATCATATGTTTTAACTCTACAATGTAGCAACTTTAAGATTATTTTAACACTCTTCAAGTGATGAGCTAAGAGAGCAAACATTTTCCACCATGGTAATGAGAATTAACTCCAGGGATAAAGCTTAATTACAGATAAATTTTTAAAAAAAATTTTATTGGAGCCAAAATGCTAATTATATTACAAGCAGAGAGATGAAAATTTATTATACTAATGTTGTTCTTGCTCTAAGGGCTTTCTAATGCTTCAAACTATAATTTTGATTATTAAATTTGAAGTTTGGGACATGCCATGGTAATGACATTTGCAACTTATTAATTTTTTTAAATAATCAAATTATTATCTTTCCCAAGTTCAAACTATTGCAAAATGCAGTTCTTTACAGTATTTCTTAAAATAAAATTAAAAACATTAATGTTAGACTCATTAAATTTCAATTTTTTGGTCAAGGACATTAAATTTCCCTTTATCTGAGAATGATCTATATTTTTCAATATTATTTACTAACAGAAATTACAAATCTGAAATTAAAATAACAAATAAATGCAGCCACACTTATAAAATCTGTGCTCAGATAGCAAAATATTATAAGAAAATTACATAACAGCAATTCTACATTTAAAGATGTCATGAAAAATCAGTAATTTCTCTTACATGAACAAGTGTGGTACCAATGTTTCAGAAAAATAGTTGGCTATTAATTACAGTAGTTACAGTAATAGAGAATATCGGTAAACGAGAATCCAGAATGTGAAAAACTCAATTTTTTTAAGAAAAGTTTCTTATAGGCCTTTTGGCCATCTGAGCACAGAAATAACTTAGCTACAAAATAAAGAAAAATTAACATCCTAAGTAATGAACATTAGAAAAACCATCTTTATAATGAAAATATCTGTTATAAATATGCATTTATATTTTTTCTACAGGCATTTACTTCAAAAGTGCCATATCATTCTCATGACAAAATCAAATCTGTTAATATGAACACAGTTTACACTTATTTTCAACAACTCATACCCGCCTGTTTCACCCATTATTCTACTCTTACTAAAAATTAATGCAACAGGCGATTAAAATAAAAACAATATAAAAAATCATTCAAACTAAAAGTTGAACATAAAAAATAAGGATAAATTTGTTTCATTAACTGACATCAATTTAGTATCTAAAAGTTTATCAATACTGCAACCTTTCTTCTATATGTCAAAAGAAAGAGAGGTTCTGTTGCACTGTAATATTTATTGATTGCTCATCATGGTATATAGCACCCACATAAGATAAAAACAATAACTGCTCTAAGTTTTTAAAACATGCATGAAACATTCTTTATAATTTAAATCACATAGATGCTAGCCTGTCAAAAGAAAAGTTAATTTAAAACTAAAAAATATATATTTAAGTCAATAAGTCAACAAATAAACACCAAAAAGTTTAGGTAATATACATAATTGAATGAAATAAATGTAGTTTTATTATAGCTTCTGCAATTGATATAAATTAAATAATTCATAAAATGTTTTGACAAATATATATAAACTTCTTAATATGTTAAAGAATAATACTTGCCTACAAATAAAAATATATAAACTTCTTAATATGTTAAAGAATAATACTTGCCTACAAATTCTTTATTAATTACTATGCCTTTGAGACTTTTATGGAGAGGTACACATATCAGCCATAGATTCTTTTGTGCTTCTTTGTATTTGACCGCAAATTTTGTCTACATAATATTAATTAATATAATAAACGGATTAGTATATATATATATATATATATATATATATATATATATATATAAATTTATACTTGACTGCATGACTATGCTCACATGTGCACACAGCCATACCAAACAGAACAGAGCAATAGAACCTTTAAAAATTAGGTAAAATTTTACACTTAACACACATCAGTCAGTCAGTAACTAAATACACCTGGGGGCTACTTTTTGCAATCATTATACAATTTTATTCAAAATTTTCATCAGAAATCAAATCTATAGATTTATGTGTAAACATAGCACAACAAACAGTGATAAGTTAAAAAATATTTTACAATTAACAAAATGCCAACTAAATGCATTGATTTCACTTCATTGGAAAAACAATATCTAATTGTATTTTTTTTTAATATTTATTGCCTGGTGCTCACTGAAATTTATATATACATAATATATCTCATACTTTGTTCAAGGGCATCAATGTTATGGAGAAAACTAAACAGAAACCAAAATAAACAATCTATAGAAGCGACGTAAAACACTATCTTCACTAAATTCAAACAGATCAGAATAATTAAACTTTTTCAACTCCTAAATTATTGTACAAATTACATAAATTTACATTACTTTAACTTTATACAGATTGATTAATACCAATATGTTTTACATAATCATTCCATAAGAGAAATTCAAATGTTTACACTTACTTGTAATTCTATGAAAAAAGGATTTGATTCTAGATCATCATTAGCAAATTCCATTCTCAGTTACATTAGAGGAAAACGATCCACAGAAAATCAGTCGCACTCTAAATCAAAATAGAAGCACTATAATCGTGATAAACAAACTATAAATTCATCTAACTCAACAAAATCATGATAAAAGAGTTAAAGTCTGACGCGGAACAGAAATTGCGCTTATATCATAAAATAATTTTAAATTTAGCTTGATTACATGCACTTATGAAATATGACAACCGCGCTCCACACGAGCTGTCACGGGTCGGAACAGGACTTTAAAAGAAACGGCTGTTGCTGTTACCTGTTCAAGCGTTGAGTCGTTTGGAGTAAACAAACGTTACTCCAGGTGATCAAAATTTGGGGACAGCTGAAGAGATTTGATGAGTGATTACATTTCGGAAAAATTCTGTGATTTTAACTATATTTAATAAAATAATCAGTAATTTAGAGGAACTCCAATAACTAAAGTTTCCCGTTTGCTTCTAATTTTGTAGATTGTTTTAAAAATATTCCTAATTGTTCATGGAGTCGAAAGGGTAAATTTCACGTATTCAGTTACATCATATCAAGAATTCAGTCCTGAGGTTACTTTCATCCTTTTAAGACGTATAATTACCGTTTAAGTTTTTATTTTAGAGTTATAAAAACACCTTTATAAAAAAATGAAGGAGGTGCATAATTTCACATGTATCTATAATTAGTAATAAAGGTGATTTGTAAAGCATTCAATATGATACTAGAAGTGAATGCTATACACAATATAGAGCTCATGGAGTAGAGTGGATAGTCTCACCACCTCTTGGTATACCCTGGTAACGTCTTCGGACGGTTAAGTAGGCTATCAAACTTCGCATCCTAACATACTGGGACTTTACTGCCAATAACGATGCAGAGGAAGGGGATGAGACCCCAGAAAGAGACCATTTGAGATTACTGCAGGGAAATGCTGGCGGTCTAACACAGACTCAAAGTTCTGAATTTGCCAAGAATATCAACGACTTCAATATTGGTGTGTTTTGACATCGTGGAAGTAAATCAGATGGAAAAAGATCACACGCTGCAGACTTCCAACAATCATATTTAATATAGTGGCCTGTGATAGTGTCCCTGCGGTACAGAGAGCTGGCTTTCAGGGCTGAGGGTGCTCGTATCGAAACTCCGGCGTCACGCCTCTAAAATACCTCCGTTTGTGTCATTCCGTCATAGGGGGTAATGCTAGTCCGCCTATATGGTGACCCCACAATAAAACGTTCAGCAAACTGCGATGAATTATAGGTGAATGTTTTCACGACAAATGCCTCTGCTAGAAAAAAATACATATATTTAATATAGTACCCGCTATTATACAGCAGATGATCATCAAAGATTTCGAAAGATAGCACTACAGAACAAGGCTTAATAGGGGGGAAATTCCTTTAATGACTACCGGACAGGCTGAGAACGAAGGCAGTTTCTGCTTTCTAACTGTCCGCTGGACACGATTGCCTTGCACACTTGCACAGTGGCGTACCTAGACCATTTGGGGCCCGGGGCGGATTTATTTTTTGGGCCCCCCCCCCCAAAAAAATGGTAATTTTTAGCTTTTTCTAATGACAGCTATCCTTTCTTTGCCTTAATCAGACAGTCTCCTAGGCTATTGATCTGTGCAGAGAAAAAATTGACAGAATAAGGGAGCGAACTCGTGCAGTACGAAGTGAGCAATGATCATTACTGTTTAAGCGTTAAATAAATAAAAAAAGTCTTACGTCAAGGCCTGGGTTCGAGCAATCGAACCAATGACGTACAGCTCCAAGACCAACGTTCTAACCGCCTGAGCCATGAGCTCGCTAACTTACTGTTCGGTACAAGATTAAAATCAATTGTACGACGCTGGTTTTCGTTGTATGAATTTTTCGTCAGGCCAAGGTGAATGGTAAAAGTCTTGGCCGTTTGATTAATTAAAGCGATAATAGTTAAAGACAAAATTCACATTTAAAAGAAAAGGAGCCATTTTGGAGCCAATACTTACTTATAATATTCAGGTAGCTTCAAGGAAAACCAAAGAAATACCTCACTTTAATCTACGTTAACTTTATTGGTAATTCAACTTTAAATTTTTTTACTTTTCACAAGGTAATACACATTTACAGTATCAGTATGAAAAAAATAGAATGGGAATACATCACCTAGAAAATGCCGTGTTGTGTGAAACCATGTTATATGAGACCCAGGGACATTTCCAAAAAGGGGGTTGCGTTCTGAAAACTTATTAAAAACAAACATTTTTGAAAAATTCTATATAAGCAACTTAAAGTAAGAATTCTGTATTAATTTCAGATAGGTTAAAACCTCCTTTTAAAATTGTTTTTTTCTAACTTTTGCATCAGAAAATTGTCCAATTGTCTCGTGAAAGTTTATTTTCATAGCTAACTTGTTCTCTATGGATAATATTGCTAGGCCATTTAATCTGATTTGGCTCATTGTTGAGCGCAAATAGTTTTTGATGACTTTCAATTTTGAAAAGCTTTTCTCACAAGTTGCGACTGAAATGCAAATCGTCAAAAACAACTTTAGTGCTAAACACAAGTTTGGTAGTGACTCTTGAAATTCCATACCAACAATGAACTGCAAAACTTGGAGAGCTGACCACTTTTTGACTTCCTCAGTATTAATATTTGAGGCTAGCATATGACGTCTTAGTCTTTTAATTTCTGGTAAAACCTCGTCCTTAGAAAATTCGTCGTAACTTTCAGTTAGACGAGAAATAAGTTCTGGCAATTTTTCATCTGGATCTTTCATCAAATTAATCGACTGCAAGACTTCAAATTTGTTATGAATGTTCTCCATGGATTTTGTTCTTGTTTGGAGTTCCAAGTATAACCTATCTACACATTGGAACATGGACCTCCTTAGTTCTTCTTGTAAAGATAAACCCTCATCTTTAGCTTTTTCACTCGGCATCATCTTTTTCGATCTTTTTCTGCCTCTCTTTTCAATAGCAATTCCCATTTCTTCACATTTCTGGGAAGCGAAGTCCAAAGCATCACTAACTAAAGATATTCTGCTTTCCTTAATAAAAAGTTCCAATGCTCTTAGTTTATTTAAAGCTTTGTCCAAGGAAATCCCCTCAATTTGCAGGTAGCGTTGGGTGTGGTTGATTTCCTCCAAAATGTCTGACCACAGGCGTAGAAACGCTAAAAACTTAAAATCGCAAACATTTGCCATTATAATCTGAGCCGATCCTCTTGTATCTAGGTTTTCAGACTCGTCGCACAGTTTCTCCACTGCATCGATCAATTTTCCAAAATTGTTAATTACTGGTTTCATAGCTGCTTGCTGTGCACTCCACCTTGTATTGAACAGCCTTTTAACTGCTACTCCCACAACAGCAGTCAAAATTTCCCATCTGTGAGTTGAGCCCGAGAAGAAGTTGTACAAATTTTCTAGTGTGCCGAAAAATGTCACACTGGTTGGAGTGCAACTAAAAGCGTGCACCCCACACAAATTGAGTGAGTGATTAGCACATGCCACGAAGAGGGCTCTTAGATTTAGTTCTCGAATCCTTGCTTGCACACCTGTGTGTATGCCAGCCATGGTCGAGGCGTTGTCGTAGCCTTGACTTCTGCAAAGCGTGATATCCAAGCCATCACTTTCTAGAGCCTTTGAAATTTCCTCTGTCACTTCATTTGCTTTTTTCCCACTGAGAATAAAAAATCCTAAAAAAGATTCTTTGATCTGGACTTTGCCGTTCTCACTATGCACATACCTGATTACTTCACTCATTTGATCTTTGTGAGATACATCAGGTGTACTATCAAATAATATACCATAGTACCTAGCTTCTTGTATTTCCTTTAAAATTTCACCTTTCACGCTCTTTCCTAGAAAGAAAATGAACTCATTTTGAATTTTTGGGGATAAATAAGATGCCACAGTGTTCCCAGACGACTTCAGCTGTTGGATTCTTAAAATATGTTCTTTCAAAACAGGATCGTAATGAGAGATAAGCTCTACAAGTTCCAGAAAATTCCCCTTGTTTTCAGATTCTTCATCTTCTCTGTGGCCTCGAAATGGCAAATTTTGCTTAGCCAAAAACAATGTAATATCTAACAAACGATGCAAAATATCATTCCATTTAATCCTCTCCTTTTCTACTTCAACCTGCTGCACGGAATCAATAGTCTTGTTTAGCCTCAGTCTGGCACTTAAAGATTTCCATTTTTCAAAGTTCTCCAAGTGCTTGTCAGAATTTTCATGTTGAACTACTTTTGGATTCAATTTCCACCAAGACTGAAATCCTGTTATGAATTTGGATGTACCTGCCTCTTCTGTATTAGTGGAAAATAGCTTACAAAACAGAAACAAAATAGACTTTTTTTTGAAGGAGAATATACCATCCATTTTCTCAGTACTTTTTCGCCACAGGGTAAATGTTTGTAAAACCATGTTGAGCTTAAGTGACGAATTTCACCCTTTAGGTTCTCTCCTGATCTCTGTGATGACTCAAATGGGCCGTCTTTGTTTTGGAAAAACTCACTGCCTCGTTTTAAAACATCGGTTTTCATACCATCCGATAGGGGTGTTGGCCAGTTACTTACATCACAAAAAAGAGGAACTTTACTTATTTCGTCCGAAATTTCACTATCAGGCTCTTCTGCTTCACCTTCTTGAGGTAATGTTCCGTCACCGTGTAGGCCTACATATTCATTGGCACTCACTCGAAGAGGTAGAGTGTCCCCTGAGTTTTGCTGATTTATCTCGAAACTTTCTTCCTGTATTTGAGGCGGCACTGATTCCACAACAGATTCTAATTCCTCTAAACAAACTCCAGAACTAGTGAGCTCTTCTTTGCTTTTGAAAGTGGAAGGTTGTTGTTGTTGTTGGACGAATTTAAAAATTGATCCTGAGATCAGATCTGTTCTTTTTTCTTCTTCTTTTTTCAATTTCCTCTTTTGAGCCACACTAGGCTGTTTACGCTTCATGACAGTATTTCTGAAAATAATAAATACACTATAATATCGTTTTTAATATATTAAATATCACCAAACACTTAGAAGGTGTCTTACTCGGAGTACCTGAGCGCGCGCGCGAGAGAGAGAGAGTGGACAGAAGTACACAGCATGCTTCCCCCTCTACGCTGCCGATCCCCTCAAACCTACAGTAAACCCTAGTCTTAACATTCACTAACAAGTTTGAACCTAATCAATTTTAAACAGAAATACAGTGGCTCCCAAAAGTGTTCGTACACTTACGATTTTCAATGAAATAGGGGGTCTACCCATTAATTAAAATGAACATTTAAAAATAAGATCTATAATCTATTCTTAACAAAACTACATGAAATATTTTGAAAACACAGTAAAACTTTATTTTTATGAAACCAGTAATCAAAAAGTAACAAAAACTTTATCTCACAAAAGTCATCGTACACTGAAATATTTTCGGATAAATTCATAATTAAAATTATCGTCTGGCACTTTATTTTTATTTTTGAATTGTGGTGGCATTTAAAATATCGTTTGGCTTTAATTTTTGCTTGCCTACTCCGTAATATTCTATTTATTATTTAAAAATGGCTCGTAGTCGTAAAGAAACAACAAACAGCATTAGAAAATTGATTATTTTTTATCATAGTAGTGGTAAATCAGTTCGGAATATTGCTAAATTACTTAATTTATCCCATTCTACTGTGCAGTATGTGATAAAACGTTTTAAAGAAGAAAATCAGATCGAAAACAAGGTAAGAAAAGGTCGTCCGGCAAAGTTAACAAAACGTGATCAAAGATTCATAATTAGAAAATTTGTGAAAAATCCACGTTTGAGTGCTGTAAAAGTTTCTTCAGAATTTAATGAAACATTTTCTACTTCAATTTCACCTGAAACTGTTCCACGAATTCTCAGAGCAGCTGGATTACACGGGCGTTTTGCCCGTAGAAAATTTTTTGGGAGTGAGAAAAACAGAAAGCATAGGCTTTCCTTCTCACTTAGTAGGAACAGTTAAGCATGGCGGTGGAGGTGTCCTTGTGTGGGGGTGCATATCAGCATCAGGACTAGGTAATTTGGTATTTATTGATGGCATAATGAATCATGCTGTTTATATAAATATTTTAAGAAACAATTTAAAATTATCAGCCGAAAATTTGGGTATTGGAAACAACTTTGTTTTTATCAAGATAACGATCCTAAGCACACGGCTTTCACCGTTTGTCTCTGATGTCTCTTTAATTGTCCACAAGTTTTGAAAACACCACCTCAATCGCCAGATTTAAACCCAATAGAACATAGTATTTGGAGAGAACTGGAGGTTCGAGTACGAAAACACGACATTCACACGAAAAACGAACTAAAAACAATTATGATGGAAGAATGGATGAGCATTGATGCAAAAATTACAAAAGAACTAAAGCAATGTATTCCCAGACGTTTAAAAGCTGTTTTGGATGCTAAAGGATATCTTACTAAATATTAATTTAACGAAAAATTAGAATATTTACTAATTAATATGTAGAGATATTTTACAAGTGTACGATGACTTTTGTGAGATAAAGTTTTTGTTACTTTTTGATTATTGGTTTCTTAGAAATAATGTTTTTACTATGTTTTTAAAATATTTCATGTAGTTTTGTTAAGAATAGATTATAGATGTTATTATTAAATACCCATTCTGAGAAATATTCATTTTAATTAATGGATAGACCCCTATTTCATTGAAAATCGTAAGTGTACGAACACTTTTGGGAGCCACTTTATATCACCTACAACTTAGCACTTTAGGAATACTAAACTAGCATTTCATAACATGAAGTATTCAAAAATAACTCAATAACTCTTACTTTAGAACAATGAACACTTATACTGAATTCTTAACTCAACTAACGAACACATACGCGGAATTCACTTACACAGAATTCTTAATTTAACCAACGCACCTTATAGAGTTAAGAACATATCAATTGCAAATACAATAACACAAATAATTAAGATATTACTGTCAGCATAAAAAGCACTATTCTTAAGTATCTCAAAACTTAAAGACAACGAAATACAATTCTCATTTGAATTCAATATTTCAAATTACAATATTTAAATTGTATTTTTTCAGAGCAATATCAAATTAGAATGTTCTCTATCAGGGTTTACGATAAAACTAACCCAAAATGACTACAACTAATTTACTACAACTCTATGGTAGAAAATCTGTACTAAATACAATTCTTAAATTACATTCAATTTAAAAATTCACTTATCTTTAAATTCAGATAGATTATAACACCATTGGCAATTATCATTCACCTCTTATTTCGTTTCTTAATTTTGCTTAAGGGGATGGTGGACCTTTCAAAACGATTTTTGAAATTTTTACCACAGAGATATGAAATTTTGTATATATATTCATTAAAGTATAACAATATTAAACACCTTATAAAATTTTATAAATATTTAAAAAAAAATATTTTATAATTAAAAAATTTAAATTAAATTACCCTTCTTTAAAATGCTCCTTGCGACTCAATTTTAAACTTTTCCCCTTAATTTTGCATTTATGTTGCTTATAAATACTTTCTGAACAAAGTTATGTATTTTTTGTACTTTCGTTGATTAGTTAATTTTTAGAAAATATTTTTATGCTTGTACTCTGAATTTTCGCGAAATTTTTGTACTTTTCTACACTAAAGTTAAACTTTTATAACCTAAATGACCTCGAATCCTAAAATGGATACATAACTTTATTTTGATGTATTACAGGAATCTTTATTATAAATTTCATAAAATTTCGTCAAAAATTATGACGCGAGGAGCATTTTAAAGACTTGCAAATCTGGAAATTTCTCATTTTGAGAAAAAGTCATTTAAAAGATAATTTTTTATCTACCTTTAATACTTACTACTCTAAAGCCACGGATTTTTCATTTTTCTTTTCACTACACATTTTAAATGCATTTCATTCCAATATTTACATGTTTTTAAAATATTAATACACCCCCCAAAAAAATTCCAATTTTTGCTCGATTTTTGGTAATTTGAAAGTCCACCATCCCCTTAATGTCGCCGCTATCTACCCCGCGACATTCATCAACTAATAAAAACAGTATTAGAAACTATATATTTGTTTCACATAAGAAACTGAATCTTAAATCTCAAATTTCTCACAAAATTTAAATTTTATATCCGCTCTCAACAAACACAAAATGGTTTAAGTATTCACCATCTAAAACACACAAACTATTTTCGTTTCAATTCTGTTTTTAATATGAATTTATTTATTCAACTTAACAATTGTTTATCTTCATTCAAAATGTTTATTTGAACTGCCTTTTTTGCTAAACTTCATTAAAATTCTTAAGGGGAGATCACCTTTGCATGAACAAAAATACACTGATTTTACTACCAAGCTTAATGTGTTGTTAAACAGTTAATTTGTAATTAATTTAAACCAATTTTTAAAGGTGAATTGTACAAAGTTTTATCTATTAGAAAAAAAAAAACAGAATTGTTGGGAGATTAATAGAAATTATTTTAAGAAAAAAATGTTTTATGAATAGTGAATCTTAGATCAATGCAATGTGCAGATTTTTTTAAAAACTAAGAGATATATATTAAATTATTTGTATATATTTTATCCATAGGTTATAATTTAATCTACACCGAATATCAAGTTTTTCGAATTTTACTTTAACGTAAAACACCATAACTCAAAAAATCATGCTTGTATTGTAATGAAACTTTATGAGAATACTCTAAGGGGATTGATTCAGGATTGGTACTCGTACTGTGATTATAGTTACATTATTTTTAATATTTTTTGCTGATACAAGTTGGGAATTGTCATACAATTTGAAGCATTTTCAGTGTGTTAAAATGTCAATTTGAGTAAATTTTTAAATTGCAGAATTATATTTATGGCACGAGTTCCTAGCCTGAATAAGGATTCAGTTATCATAATAAAATTTACAGAATAAAAATATCTTGATATGAATTTGAGTTATCATGTTTTACGTAATTGCATTTTATTGCTATTTTTATGCATATTTTGACCCTCAAAATCAAAATATTTAAAGATATGCAAATATTTTACATGTTATTCAAAGTTTTTAACCCCGTTACATAATATAATGCCCATGAGTAGCCAATTTTTAAGATATTACAGAAAATCACCTCCGAAGGTAGGCGGATACCTTAAACAGTTAATTTGTAATTAATTTAAACCAATTTTTAAAGGTGAATTGTACAAAGTTTTATCTATTAGAAAAAAAAAAACCAGAATTGTTGGGAGATTAATAGAAATTATTTTAAGAAAAAAATGTTTTATGAATAGTGAATCTTAGATCAATGCAATGTGCAGATTTTTTTAAAAACTAAGAGATATATATTAAATTATTTGTATATATTTTATCCATAGGTTATAATTTAATCTACACCGAATATCAAGTTTTTCGAATTTTACTTTAACGTAAAACACCATAACTCAAAAAATCATGCTTGTATTGTAATGAAACTTTATGAGAATACTCTAAGGGGATTGATTCAGGATTGGTACTCGTACTGTGATTATAGTTACATTATTTTTAATATTTTTTGCTGATACAAGTTGGGAATTGTCATACAATTTGAAGCATTTTCAGTGTGTTAAAATGTCAATTTGAGTAAATTTTTAAATTGCAGAATTATATTTATGGCACGAGTTCCTAGCCTGAATAAGGATTCAGTTATCATAATAAAATTTACAGAATAAAAATATCTTGATATGAATTTGAGTTATCATGTTTTACGTAATTGCATTTTATTGCTATTTTTATGCATATTTTGACCCTCAAAATCAAAATATTTAAAGATATGCAAATATTTTACATGTTATTCAAAGTTTTTAACCCCGTTACATAATATAATGCCCATGAGTAGCCAATTTTTAAGATATTACAGAAAATCACCTCCGAAGGTAGGCGGATACCTTAAACAGTTAATTTGTAATTAATTTAAACCAATTTTTAAAGGTGAATTGTACAAAGTTTTATCTATTAGAAAAAAAAAAAAACCAGAATTGTTGGGAGATTAATAGAAATTATTTTAAGAAAAAAATGTTTTATGAATAGTGAATCTTAGATCAATGCAATGTGCAGATTTTTTTAAAAACTAAGAGATATATATTAAATTATTTGTATATATTTTATCCATAGGTTATAATTTAATCTACACCGAAAAATAGTTACCATATTTCACATAAATTTTTTTTTCAGGCAAATGTATTGTAATGTACAAAAAAATATAAACTTTTAAAAAAGATTTTCTGTGACAAAATACCTAAATTTAGGTAGAAATTGCAGAAACATGCAAGATATACATGTATAAAATTTTTTTTAGCAATTTGGGATGATTAGTTTTGAAGAAATAGTGCGTACAAGTTTCAAAATAACAGTTTTTAGAAAAAGCAATTTAAAGTTTCAATTTTCTATAAATTACTTTACTATTAGCTTTATACATTTGGCCATAAAATCGGTTCTAATTGTAGTATCGACTTAAATTTTTTTCATAAGATTCCTTATATTCCATGCTTCAAAATTAAATCATAATAAAAAATTGAGTTTTTTGAAGGGTTTAAGGTGATCTCCCTCCTTATAGAAATGAGTAAATAATGATCCATTATTTTCTAGAGCGAGCTAGTTACATATAAAAGCACACACTAGCTGCAGCTACAGAGTATGCAATGTCCAAACATGAGTTGACAAACATCTGACACATGAAGAGTCATACTTCATTATATAAAGATTTTCAGAATAATTTTGTATTAGTTTCAGAATAAATTAGTTCAGAATTTTGCAATAATTGAATAATTAAGGTAATGAAAGGCTAGTTAAAGATAAGCACATAAATCATATTACACACTATGTTATTACAAATAATCATTTTACTAATCAACCTCGTCCAATATTATTAGAATTACTTCCCCATCATCATCTCCTATTCGAAATTACTATTCTGTAAGTTTATCATCAGTCGATTAAACATTTACTAACATATTTCAATCCTCTATCGGATTATATACCCTAACATCAACTCACAATTAATAACATAATATCAATTTATTATTTAGTTAAACAGTTGATCTTCACTAATTAATTTAAATCACAACTCAAGACTCTATATATATTTTAAAGAAACATTGATTTCGAATACATTCTGATAACTTATTATCTATGAATGAGAACTCGCGATGGCACACACTTGCTTAAGGCGTCAAAAAGAAGCACAAAGGGACATACCTCCTTTAAATAACTTGCTCAGAGGTTCATGAAATGCGCTGGGAGTTCATCTAATGCGTTGGCTAGTCGGCTGGCTTATCCTGTCCATTCGTCTATTGTGTAGAGCAGGGGTTCCCAAACTTATTTGACCTACTGCCCCCTTTTCAGAGAAAAAAATTACTCACCGCCCCCCTGACAATGTACCATTCTATGCGAGTACACAGAGATACAAAAACAAATTTTCGGCCTTTTATGTATTTGTTTTTCTACCTATATAAAACATATGTTACTGTAAATAAGACACCTTCAAGCTTGACATTATAAAATTATTCATTAAAATCAACCATAGTCACATTCGAATTACACACCAAAAATTAAGATGGTGAAGGACAATAGTCGTTTGTTAAAAATTACAAATAACAGTAAAACTAACGTGAAGATGAACTTGGTGCAATGCAATAAATTTATTTATATTCGGCTCTATTTTAGTCAGAAGCATTCTTAAATCACCGCGATTAGTAATTTGTAGTCGGTTTATTTTTTTTAGTTAACAGATTTGTGACCGCACTGAACCCACGTTCCACTAAATGTGATGAAGGAAACGCTATTAAGAATTTTTGTACCACAGCCCATAATCCAGGCTAAAGTGTCGGTATCTCGTTTTGCAGCCAGAACTGTTGATAGCTATGCTTAAATCTAAATTTTAATTCTTCATTTGTTGATACTTCTATCAGTTCTTGTAATTTTACAGATTCCTCTGAGTTTGATGGTATGTATTTGTATGTTCATTTTAATAATAGTATGTTCATTTTAATAATATCTTCAAACCGTTGGTCGAAGTCAGAATGGAGAGCCTCCAAGTGCTTACAATCCAAGTGCTTAGATCCTCATCATGTTTTCCTACTGCTGATAAATGTGGAAATTGGCTGAATTCCTCTCTTTCTAAATTTTTTTTGTACAGTAGAAGTTTGCCACAAAAGCGGAAATCACAGTTTTTGTTTTTATTAAATTCAGCTCATCGCCTTGGAGTTTTTGATTTGCGCCATTGAATTTGCTAAACAAGTCTGTCAAATAGGTTATGTCATTTTTGGAATGGATTAAGTTGACTCGTAAATTATCATCTTTGTTTTCTAAGAACTCTAGTACTCAGTCAAAGAGTTTATAAAATCGATCCAAACAGGCACCTTTTGACAGCCAACGAACTTCTGTATGAAGCAGCAAACGATTGAATTCTTCATTGTTTTCAGTGCAAAGCTGTCCAAGCAATCTGTCATTCAATACGTTGCATCTGATTTTGTTGACTGCTTGAACGACATGCAACAATGACCTATGCAGGCGTTCATGCAGAATTTTGGCAACTAAATGTTGACGATGAATCACGCAGTGCACGGCAAATACATTCGGAACGTTTTTTTTTAAATATGCAAGAAAAACTCCTGTCATCGATGGAGCACCATCAGTAGCAACTGACAAGATATTTCTGAGGGGGATTTCTTTTTGGAAGGGATCTTCTTTGAAAAACTCTTCCATTGCATGAAATATTGATTCCCCCTTGGTATCAGCTTGGAACTTTTTTACAAATAATAATTCTTGGTATATTTTTTCTTCTTGTGGGAATCGCACGTATGCTAACAGTGAGGCCTCATTTCCCGGCAAATTTGACTCATCAAGTTGAATTGAGAACTGGGATGTTTTTAATACTCACATAATGAGTCTTCAACAACTTGAGCCATTTCATCAATTCTCCTCTGGACTGTAGTATTGCTCAATGGAATTTTCTTTGTGATTTCAGAAGCTGGCTTGTGTAGCATCGTGCGTATTACTTCTGTTATAGCCGGTAGAATTAGTTCTTCCCCAATAGCATGCGGTTTTCCTGATTTAGTATTCATTAGACAAATATTATATGAAGAACGCAACGCATCGTCACAACCTTTGGATTCTACTGAGAAGAGTTTTGCTAATGTAGTCTTTCTCAAAAAATTTTCATTCTTTGCTTTAAAATAAGATAAGGTTTTATTTTTCTTATCAGCATGCACATTTGTCAAATGTTCTAGTAATCTTGATGGCTCATCGCTTCATTTGATAAAACTTTTTGGCAAAACAGGCACATGGGTAATCTGTTGTTTGCAGGTGACGATAGCTGGCATTGTCGTCCTGGAAGTAACAAGGGTTCAACCCGTAAAACTGCCACATCGTAGGGAGCACCTTGTCATCCAAAATAGTGCAGTAGGCGTCGGCTTTGAGCTTACCATGAATTGGGACCAAGGGTTCCCGTCCATACCAGGAGAAACATCCCCAGACCATAATTCCACCTCCGCCAAACTATACTGTGGGCACAATGCATTCTGACAGGATGCGTTCTCCAGGCAGATGCCAGACCCAGACGCTGCCATCCGAACTGTAGAGGGGGAACCTTGATTAGTCGCTCCAGAGAACCTGTTTCCACAGATCTACGGTCCACTTTCGACGTACTATGCACCACATTAACCGAGCAGCGTGGTTGAACTTTATGATCTACGGCTTATGGACGGCAACACGACCATGAAAGTCAAGCAGATGTGCTTCCTTACGGATGGTATTCATTGAAACAACACTCCAGGATGCCTGTTGAAACTCCCGGAGAATGTGGGCCATCGGTTGGGTGCGGTCCTTCCGAATTTCTCTGGATAGCAACCGTCAGTCTCTATCTCCCAGTTTCGCGGGTCTGCCGATTCGGGGTACATTCTGACAATCACCGCTCACCTTCCACTTCTGAATCGCAAAGGCTACTGTAGATTTTGGGTAATTCAGCTCGCTAGATATGTCCCTTAACTAACTAACCAATGGCACAACAGTCCATAGATATATGTCTCTTAAGGATCGGCCATATCTGTGATACCCGACGATTACACCTTTCTCGAAATCAGATAACTCTGCACTTCGTGGCCTCTTGCATGCGACTAATGCCAATGTTTTTCCCTACACGGCATTTAACGGCGGAGGGCGTGACGTATATCAGGACCACAGATATCGTAATTTGTACGGTCGTCCAAATACTTTTTGCTAGATAGTGGGTGTATATATATATATATATATATATATATATATATATATATATATATATATATATATATATATATATATATATATATATATATATATACATTCTAGCTGTTTACCCGGCGTTGCCCGGGTATTTATTTATCTCAATTTTTTATTACACAGGAAAAGAAATTGTATTCTACTTATAGTGTAAAATCTAAGTAATTTTATTTACAGGTATTTAAAAGTATATATATATATATATATATATATATATATATATATATATATATATATATATATATATACAATATATAAATTATAAACTAAAATTACAAATTCATTATAATATTAATTTAACCTAAAACTTGTTTAAAAACCAACATTTTTAGTTTTTCCTCCTGGAGCAAGATTAAATAAATTCTTGGGTGAACCCATCCTTGAGCAAGAAGCGTAAATTTATCCGTGCGATCTTAGATCCATTCCTCAGTACTGAATAGACTGCCCCTGTGACTTTTTGATTGTGATCAACAACGCAAGTCTCACTGGAAATTACAGTCTCTTACTGTTAAAAGGGAGATCCGTCGGAATGAGTGTTATCCGTGGGATAAAAAATGTTTCACCCTCTCCCTTTCCTGTTAAGATTGTTGCTTCAATAATATTGCCCAGCATCTTTACACACAGTTTTGTGCCGTTGCAAAGTTTTGGCAGGTCGAGGTTCCATAGTAAAATAATTGGAGATCCAACTTTAAGTAAAAGACGATGTGGTGGCAACCCAGTCAGATCAAATGAGTTTAGGAACTGTGTTGGGAAATTGATGACCTCATAGGTATATATTACGGTATCGATAGATTTGTATTCAGTGGCTATGCCTGGTAACATGGAAAACATTCGATTGTTTATTTCTTGTACATCATCATTTTTAGCAGCAAGCATGGCCCTCTCTCGCAACCACTTCAAATTGGGATAGTTTTGGAAAACAGTCGGGTAAACCGCATCTATATGCTTCATGAATATGTCATCAACCCCTAGCTAAATTATGTTTTAAGAGCCTCTTTCTATTTTCAATATGTAGCTGTATTTAGCTATCCCAAAATTGGGGAATTTTTTTTAAATTCATGCCTTAATAAAAACAAGATATTGTATAAGTGATAAAAATTTTGAGACTGGTTTTAGGTTAAAAATTTCTTGAAAAAACACTGATTAGTTAAGAAGATGTCCTGCGCGATGTGCTACAAAGTCACATACAGAGAAAAGCGGGTTTAATTTTTTTACGGCAACTTAGACAAAATATAATCAATTAAATATAGGAAATACAATATAAATAATTATACCTACAATTGTGGGAAAAAATTATTTGAATGCATGCCCTAATAAAAACAACATATTGTAGGAAATGATAAAAATTTTGGTATAGGTTTTAGGTTAAAATTTTCATGAAAAATATTAATTAGTTAAAGTGATATCTTGCGTGGCGTACAGCAACTTAGGAAAAATAAAATGAAATAAATATATGAAATACAATACAAATAATTAAGCCAACATAAATAATTATAAAATATTTTTCATAAATTTCCTTAAATGGTATGTTGTGTGTAGTATTAGAATAAAACAATTTTTTCAGTTTTAACAGAAAACAATTGCAAAAAGAATATTATTTACCTATGTGTTGTTACTGTAAAAGTAGGAACTCAGAGTTGAAAAAACTATTCCCTATTTTTTTTCGTGTTCAAATAAATCCTGCGAAGACAAGCAATTCAGCGTTTGGTCTCTCGCCTCCTGTCATAAAATTCACCCTTGTTGCAAAGTGCATATATACCTCTAATTATATTTAACAACCTCTCACTGTCCTTGGCCCCACCGGGAATATTTTCCCAAACTGTGTAAATGTGTGTCTATTTTTTTTTCTTTTTGCATTACCGGTACTCAAAGCCCATAATGTCCGGATAGTTAAGGCGGTCCAGTTTAAACTTTAAAGAAGATCTATTAGGCGGAATCATCAGTGACCGGAAGTGGTTAAACAACGTGGAAACGGGAAGCCTCTTCGTGCAAAAAATAGATTGAGGAGTATTGCCCAAGATGCCCACGGCTGTAAATAAGACCAAAAATAGAAACTAAGTCACTAGATACTTAACAAGTCTCACAATACATGATTGTCTCCAACCTAGATTTTTCCCGTATACTCTGTGTCCAGTGTCCTCCAAATATTTTAGAATTGTCTTGTCTTCTTTCTTTATGCTTTCACCGCCCCCCTATTTTCGTTTACCGCCCCCCAAATGTCACCAGAGGAGCTGCCGCCCCCCCCTGGATCGTTCCAGCGCCCCCCGGGGGGCGGTATCGCCCACTTTGGGAATCCCTGGGGTAGAGGCACGCGTTCCGGACTGTACTCCTGGTCGCTGATAGTGCAGGGACTATTCTCTGGGGCATACGTCTTTCTGCGGAATCGGTCCCAAGGGGATGGGGTAAATCTGCATACACTTCCTCGGCTGAAGGGTTTCTCTCAGGGTCTAGTTATTCTTACCGGTCATCATCTCACGTTGTCTGGCTTTTTTTGTGTCTTCAGATGCGGATATTTTAGTAGATAACCTCGTTGCTATTCACCAGCTAATCGTCTCTCATCATCATCACATTAAGTAGTACGGATTATTCGATTCTCACTATCTGTACTATGGGTACTCGTGTCTTTTCTCGTACTGCCTCATCTCATAGAGCCATGCCATCAACTTCTGTGCGAAAATCAATCGTCTTCTCGTAACCAACCTCTTAGGGCCTGTTCATATAGGAGTACGTTGCGTAGCGTTAAGGGAAAGATGACGTTGAGACGAAAATAAACCAATAATAGGCGTTAAAAATTTCGTTGGTAATCGTTTGGAGGTTTGTCATTGGTTAAATATATTTCAATACTTTAACGCTACGCAACGGACTCCTATGTGAACAGGTCCTTAGGCTCTCAGCGTCATCTAATCTGCTCTTTTTTCTATTTTCTTTGTTAATATCGTTTACCTCTCTTCTTTACTACGCCTTCGCTCTGACCCACCTTTCCTCCGTAATTGGCTCTCTATATATTTTCCTTATTCCATTGGTTTATTCATTTCTTTCAAAATGTTTCATTGATTCTTCAGGAATTTCCTTTCTCCGCCCATTCCTATGTCTTCCTCCCATAGTCCCATGCCATTAGCACAACGTTCCCACGGCTATCTCTCCGTGTTCAAAGAACTACATCTGTTTTCGTTCACCTTGTTTTTGGCTTAACCGTACTAGTATATATTCCCCATCGTTCACGTCACTCCATTTTCATTCCGTTGCTTTGCGGTGGTCGTTAATTTAGAACCTATACAGGAAGTCAAAATTCCTATGTCGGACATTCAATTATTTCTGCGTTTGTGCGCTTCTGTGCTGCATTACAGTATGTTAGAAACGAATAACTACTTTATAGTAGGGGAGCATATGTAGTCCCGTGGCGGTATTAATGATGAGAACATGGGTGGATATTTTTTTCATCAGAAACTACCTGTAGATGAATAATTTCCATGGTGTCACTCTTTGGTGTGTGGCGTATAGCAGTAATGACGTCATCAAGATGGCCGCCATGGAATTTAAAAATCCACTTTATTTCGGTTATTTATCGGCCGATTTTCTTTTGTAATACCTCATATTGAAGATAAATAAAATGTCTAGATGACAGATACAGAATCAGGGGAGACGGAGTCGTCATAGAACACAAAAGGGAGAAAGCGCGTCCTCTGAAGAAGATGGTTGGCTCGCGGTTGAAACCTGTGTTATGCTAGGTCAAAGTTACATTGGAGACCCTCCATGAAGGATAAAAAACTTTTGTGCTTGTAATTAAATTAACATTATACATAAAGACAAAACACTTCATGTCGGCTGGCCAGCCATTGAAAAAACAAAGAAAAAAAAAAACACCCCTGTAAATTATACATAGAAAGTGCATTCAAAACACATGGAAAAATGGTAACAAAATAATTACAAAACAACTTAAATTGATGTCATACATAAATGAATGCACTATAAGAGTCAACCTTGTGACAAAGAGCATGGTTGCATAGTAAAATAAGTGTCATTACTATATAAGGAAGGTTACAAGACACGTCTGCATGAAAAACATAACCCTCAAAACAGTGTATAACACTGTACCATGCCTAGCACAAAAAGTAAAAAGGAAATGTGCTTACAAACTTAAAAATAACAAGTACAAAAATTATATTGGGATACACATGTTAAGATGAGTACATACGTTAGAACAGGGGTGGGCATTTAGTCGATCGCGACCGACCGGTGGACCACCAAGACATTTTGGGGTGACCTCCTTTACTAAGACCTAAGACGCGCATACTAAAAGAAACATATTTTTGGAACACCGACGCGATTTGCTTTAAACGCGGTTTTAAAAGAGTAAGTTTTTTTTCTTGTAGTTATGTAGGTAAGTACATATTCCGCGTTTATTATTAAGTTATAATAAATATTGTAGACCCTTTTTTTAGCTCACCACACCTACGTCACTGGGTGGACCGCAACACCTTGACAAAATTAGAAGTAGCCCGTACCTTGGAAAAGTCTGCCCACCCCTGCCCTACAGCATTAAAAAAAACTTAACGAATCATAGAAATATGCAACAGCATGTTATTCAAAAATGTTACACAGTATAGCAAAATTACATGATGATTTTGTTTGCAAAAAGGACAAGTTAATGATTTATACACTTCACAAAATGGCAGGTGAGATATACAAAATTAAGAAAAAATATAAAAATTTCACCATTATAAAGTTATAAAGGCATGAGTTATAAATGCATGAATTGTGATCTACACATAATACATAAGCGCATTTACAACAGTTGTTGTTGAACGAAAGACAGTACAACTTGTGTTCGGTTCAAGATTGCCTATATTTTTTTTTGGTTTCAAGTGGTAAATTTTAACTTAAATATGGATGGTGGAATTAAATTCGACCGACCGTCTAAGCGAAAGCGAGTGAAGGACATAGACTTTGAATTGTGTATATTGTGCCAACATCTATTGAATGAGGATTTGGTTAAAACCTCAAGTACTCAGCACAAACTGTTTGTTTCAGTGAGAGTTCGAAACAAGTGTAAAGACAGTGATTATCAGCACCTCGAAGAATACGCTCGAAAATTTACAGTGGAAGGAATAACCCAGCTAAATGCCCGGTGGCATTTAACTTGTCACAAGAAATGCACGCACAAAGGTAACATTGATAGACTACAGGCCAGGTATAAAAAGCAACAAGCGGAAATTGAAATAGCTACCCCAGGCTCGGTGTGCAATAAGGTCCACCCGTGTACAAGAGGCCAAAATCTTGGCACGAAACTACATAAAAATGTCTGCTTCTTTTTCGATAGACTTGAAGCTAGGAGACATCCATTATATACCGCTTCCATCAAAAAGGTAGGTCAGAGGATCTGATGCTGTCTAGCGAAGTGAAAATAGCAATTGGAAGTTAAAACTGAGTGGATTCATTAATCCAGAAGATGTACATGCATATGATGTAGCATACCACAAAGAATGTTGCACAAAAAACATCATTGCGAAGTACTGATGAAGTTGAAACAACACCTAACTTGCCAGAATGTATTAGTCAAGTAGAATCCATAGATCGTTTGCTAGATTCTTTTTTTGGAAGGTAATGTTGTCACGATGGCAGATCCTGAGAGACACTATAGAGATATCTGTCACTGGAATGGTGTTAAACGGCAAGACATGTTGTCAAGAAAATCTCTTAAAATACTTATTGAGTATAAATTATTTTACATGAATGTAGTATTTAACGACCCTATCTCCAAAAATCAATCACAGCGTATTTCTTTGAAATTTGTCAATGATGTTTTGTTGTCGCGGGTGGAATCCAATTCTGATATGAATGCGAGTATGGAAGTTCTGTATCAAGCAGCTAAATTATTACGTAAAACCATACTGACAGAGGAGAAATGGAAGTTTACAAGTTCTATAACGAAGAAAAAAATCATAAATATCATACCGAAAGAAGTTCTATACTTTTTCAAATGGTATATTGGAGGGAACAAAAAAAAAGGAAAGTTTGCAGATTGATAACAAACATTTGAATCAAAGGGGTGCTGCATTATCACAAACTCTTATGTATGAGTGCCAAACTGAAAGACAAACCGTTTATAGTAGCACGGCGTTAGTTAAACACAGACACTCACGGGACCTTCCTCTACAAGTTGCTGTTGGCCTAACGATACATAGTAAAACTCGCAGAAAATTCTTGGTTCAGCTCATGCATGGTTCGGGTTACTCGATTGATTATAATAAAGTTTTCTGCCTTGAGACTGCTATAGCCAATGAAGTTCTGAACCATATGGAAGACAATGACGGATTGTATGTCCCACCCGATATTGTGAAAGGGAGATTTATCTTTTGTACAGCAGATAATTTAGACTTCCTTGGAGACACGCCTGATGGACGAGGAACCCTTCACGCAACTGTGATGACTTCTTATCAAAAATATAACGAAGGTGAATTGCAATCTATAACCCTTTCTGATGCTGAAACACAGGTACCCAATAGTTCGCTACAGAAACGACCCAGATACATGACAGACTTTATTCACTACAATGGGCTAAAACTCTTAAAGCCTAACAGTTTTGCTTTTAAGAAATCTGATATATATATATATATATATATATATATATATATATATATATATATATATATATATAATATATATATATATATATATATATATATATATATATATATATATATATATATATAATTCAGCGTTTGAAACTACATAATGTAGAAGATTTAGCGTGGTGTCTGTGCAAAAACAAAATAATACGTGATACAAAAGAAATATCCGATAGTTCCGGAAATCGACCTTCAAGTTCTAATCATGAAAGTAGTTATAATCCAGCATCTGATCCAACTTGGACTGTCTTTAATGCAAAGCTGTTAAAAGACCAAAAACCAATCACTCACATATGTGCTCTACCAATCACACCATCTACTCCAAAAGATCGTTCCATACAATTGACTTTCTAGACGTACTTTGAAAAATTGACTATATATGTGTGTGGAGTAGATTCAAAATGTGTTGTTCCATTAGATTTGGGTCTTTACCGTCCTGTGCAGCAACTTATCATGGCTCAACAGAATCTTCGAGATCGCTTTGTGCTACGACCTGGAGAGTTACACATATGTATGGCCTTATTACGTGCTATTGGCACATTTATTGAGGCACATTTTTATTCGCACATTTTGGGGGATCTTCCTCTCTTTTCTAAGAATCACACACGGGTCCCAACCGCGAGCCAACCATCTTCACAGGACGCGCTCTCTTCCTTTTGTGCTCTGTGATGACTCCGTCGTCCTTGATTCTGCATCTGTCATCTAGACATTTTATTTATCTTCAATATGAGGTATTACAAAAGAAAATCGGCCGATAAATAACCGAAATAAAGTGGATTTTTTTAATTCCATGGCGGCCATCTTGATGACATCATTACTACTATACGCCACACACCAAAGAGTGACACCATGGAAATTATTCATCTACAGGTAGTTTCTGATGAAAAAAATATCCACCCATGTTCCCATCATTAATACCGCCACGGAGCTCATTTTTTCGACATATGCTCCCCTACTATTAGTAGTTAACTGTCTTTTGCGTTTGAAAAAAATATAGAGAGCTCATTCAATGTGACCTACATGCCCCTCTTGCTTATTTGATAAGCAATTTTTAGGATTGTATTGCCCTTGAGATGAGATCTAGACGACACGGTCGAATCGAAATGTTCGAGATAAGTTATAATGCTGTATGCGCAAATATTTCTCACGTTTATTTCTGAAAGGTTTTATTTCGATAATTTTCCATCAGAGCATTAAATAATCCGTGTGACGACCTCAAATTAAAAATAGAAGAATAACTTTGATGAAAGAAAAGTCTTTTCGTGGGCTAAGTCTTTTCGTGATAGAAAGAGATTTCGTGTGCATCGACAAGGAAGCCTTGAAGTAATCGCAGATATTACTTCGATCTTTGTTCCGTCTAGGAATGTTGACTACAGCGCCACGGTGAAGGTGTGGCCAAATCCTGTAAAACGCCAGAATGATCAACGCTCCCCGACTAAGAGGGACGCAATTGTAATCTGTATCGTTCACCCGACTTAGCGGTGACAATTAAAAAAATTTGTGAATAAACGGTTATTCAAACGACCAGTGACGAATTATAATATTGTACAGTCCAAGATAAATAAATAAGATCCCACGAAGGATCATTTGGTCCGTCGAGCCGGAGGTTAAACCAGACTATGGATAAAACGAAAAAAGAAAACACAGGCACTTCAGCCAAGAAAATGGACACTTCATCCATTCAAGAAAAAATAAATAGATGCAAAGGCGGTATAAAGGGCAACATTACCAAGTTGGAGAATTTTGTTGCTGAAAAGAGTGAAACCAAGGATACCAATACAACAGAGCTCGAAGTTAAATTAAAGAGAATAGAGCAGTATCAGAAGAGACTAGAAGAATTAAGAGAGCAGTATTATGAAATAACCTGACTTTGATGAACTTCAAGAGGTAGAATCAGATATTGATCTTTCAATGGACCGCCTCGAGAAATCAGAGGTAAGCATACGCCTTTTGATTGATTCATTAAAAAGTGCTCTAAATGTTTTAAACCAATCTAATGAAACCGAAAGTACAATTGGTTCAAAAATACGCTTACCAGAAATTCCGCTTCCAGTTTTCTCTGGAGCTTTCACCGATTGGGCAAATTTCAAGACCTAATTTACCAATTTAATAATCAACAACACTCAGTTGAATGACGCTCAAAGATTATATTATCTTCGAGCATCCTTGAAATCGGAAGCAAAATTGTTAAAATCGTCAGATGATAGTTTTGAATCCTTATTTAAGGCTCTAGAAGAGCGTTTCCAAAATCAAAGGTTAATTGTGGAATTTCATATTTTAGCGATAATTAATTACGAAAAAATTAACCAGGAATCTGCAAGAGAACTTCGTTCTTTAGTGGATTGCGTTAAGAAAAATGTAAGAGATTTGAAAGTTTTAGAGTACTATCAAAACAAGTTATCGGATATTTTGCTAGTAAAACATAATCCTTCAAAAATTAGATAGAGAAACCAGAAAGCAATTCGAGTTTTCTTTAAGGGGATGGTGGACCTTTCAAAACGATTTTTGAAATTTTTACCACAGAGATATGAAATTTTGTATATATATTCATTAAAGTATAACAATATTAAACACCTTATAAAATTTTATAAATATTTTTAAAAAATATTTTATAATTAAAAAATTTAAATTAAATTACCCTTCTTTAAAATGCTCCTTGCGACTCAATTTTAAACTTTTCCCCTTAATTTTGCATTTATATTGCTTATAAATACTTTCTGAACAAAGTTATGTATTTTTTTTGCACTTTCGTTGAATAGTTAATTTTAGAAAATATTTTTATGCTTGTACTCTGAATTTCGCTAAATTTTTGTACTTTTCTAGACTAAAGCTAAACTTTTATAACCTAAATGACCTCGAATCCTAAAATGGATACATAACTTTATTTTGATGTATTACAGGAATCTTTATTATAAATTTCATAAAATTTCGTCAAAATTATCACGCGAGGAGCATTTTAAATACTCGCAAATCTGGAAATTTCTCATTTTGAGAAAAAGTCATTTAAAAGATAATTTTTTATCTACCTTTAATACTTACTACTCTAAAGCCACCAATTTTTCATTTTTCTTTTCTCTACACATTTTAAATGCATTTCATTCCAATATTTACATGTTTTTAAAATATTAATGCATCCCCAAAAAAAATTCCAATTTTTGCTCGATTTTTGGTAATTTGAAAGTCCACCATCCCCTTAAAGACATCTGACGTTCCCGAATTGATTCACTGATAAATTTTATAGAAAAACGAAGTGCGATGCTAGAAAGCGTTAGCCGTTCGCCACATACTAACAAGGCTATAAATAAGAGCAATATTTCCTCCGCTAAACCGAAAGCGTTTGTAGTAAATACAAACAAAGTTCATTCAAAGCCATGTGTTTTGTGTAAAAATTTACATCCTTTGTTCAAATGCATCACATTTCAAATATGAGTGTAAATGAAAGAAATGATTTTGTGAAACGTAATAATTTATGTAAGAACTGTCTTCGTTCTCATTCGGGCAAGTGTATGTCCAAATTTAAATGCCAAATAAATGGCTGTAATAAAGCACATAATTCACACCTGCATCTCTCAAGTGGTGAAAAAACAAGGGTCGATGATTCAGCGGAAACCCATGATTCATGATTCAGCCGAAATCAGTTAGCGAAGGTCAAACAACGTCGGCAATTTTGACGTGTTCGGCCAATAAATCTGCTTTGCTAAACACTGCTTACATCTACATTCAAAACAACCAAAGAGAAAGAGTGAAATTGCGAGCCCTTTTAGACTCTGCTAGTTCGTTATGTCTGCGTACAGAAAATGCAGCGCGCAGGTTGGGGTTAAAATTAAAAACAAATAGAATAAACATTTCTGGAATATCGGGAGTAGGCCTTTCGGCGAAGTATACAGTGAGTGCTGAGATATCAAATGAAGATGAAACATTTTCGCGCTGTTTAGAAATGGTAGTGGTACCTAAAATAACGGATTTAATTAACTAAATTGGATATTTCAAACGTAATTATTCCCCAATCTATTAAATTGTCGGATCCAAATTTCTACACACCAAAGGAAATAGACGTGTTGATTGGAAGTGAATTATTTTTTTGAAATTTTAGAGGCTGATCAAACACGAACACTAGATGGCAAATTATTATTGCAAGCAAGTCGTCTAGGACATTTAATCGCTGGATCTCTACCGCAGTACGATAACAAAAAATACTGTTGTTTATTGAAGGAGTCGAATTTAGAATTAGAATTTAAAAAATTCTTTGAAATAGAATCGCCATCCCAGGCGATAATAAGGATGTAATAAAAAGTGAAGAAGAAGTGTTCTGCGAAGAACATTTTTGAAAACATACAAGCGGGATGAGACAGGTAGATTCGTAGTACAATTACCATTAAGAGAGGGTGCAAGTGAGTTGTTAGGGCATTCTAAAGAAAATGCTATTAAAAGGTTAGACGCTATTTGGAATAGACTAGATAAAAATAAAACAATGGCAAATTTATACAGGGAATTTATGGAGGAGTACGAGAATCTAAGACATATGGAGGAAATTAAACACGATGAAGGGGACAGGGTCTCTTATTATTCCTCATCACGCGGTATACAAGCCGGAAAAGACAGCGACTCCTTTAAGAGTAGTCTTCGACGCGTCATGTAAAACCACTAGTAGTGTTTCTCTGAACTCGGTTCTACTAAACAGAGGGACTATTCAGCAAGATATTTTCTCTCTGATTAATAGTTTAGAATACATAGATATGCCTTTAGTGCGGATATAAAAAAATGTTTAGACGATTTTGATAGATCCGAACAGAGAGACTTTCAACGCATCGTTTGGAAGTCAAGTAAAGACGCACCAGTAAAAAATTTATAATCTATGCACCGTTACATATGGAAACGGTTAGCGCTCCATTTCTAGCAATGAGAACGTTAAAGGCCTTAGCGGAGGAAGAAAGTAAGAATTTCCCTGAGGCTGCTGCAATTACCTGTAGAGATGTCTACATGGATGACTTTTTAAGTGGAGCTGATACTTTGGAGAAGGCCAAGATTTTACAATCCCAGCTTATTCAGCTTTTAAAACGGGTGGAATGGAGCTGCATAAATGGATTTCTAACGATCCACAACTGTTACAAGATGCTTCAAGTTCAGATTATTCATTTACTGAAACTTCTCAGCAAATTTCTGTAAAGGCATTAGGATGCTTTGGCAACCTCAATCTGATTATTTTAACTTCAAGGTAAACATCGAGCATAAGGACGTTTACACAAAAGAGAAGTTTTCTCAGCTATTGCCAGACTTTTTGACCCTTTAGATCTAATTGGACCAGTGGTGACAAAGGCAAAAATGTTTTTGCAGAGCCTTTGGCAACAAAAGTTGGATTGGAATGATCTGTTGCCAACAAATTTACTCAAGGAATGGAAGGAATTTCTTCTAAAGTTAGAAGAGGTAAATAAAATCACTATTCCAAGATATGTCCTTACTGAAGATGCTATCCAGATAGAAGTCCATGGCTTTGCAGATGCAAGTCAGAGGGCTTACGGTGCCGCAATGTACATAAGATGCTACACTGGGTCTGGAAGATTTCGAACAAGACTTTTTTGTAGCAAATCCAGAGTAGCTCATCTGAAGACACTAACCATTCCCCGTCTGGAACTTTGCGCGGCATTATTGCTAGCAAGATTAGTCAAAAGGACCACATCTGTTTCTTTGCATACCAATTGACAAGGTCATATTATGGACAGACTCAAGCATAGTCTTAGCTTGGATAAACACTCAGCTTCATAAGCTAAAGATATTCGTGAGCAACAGGGGTTGCAGAGCATTCAGTCGCTGAGCAAGGGCTATGATTGGAGACATGTTTCGTCCGAAGACAATCCGGCGGATATCCTTTCAGAGGTTCAGATGCCAGCAATCTCTTAGGGAACACCTTATGGTGGTACGGACCCGACTTTCTTCTGCAAGAGTTACCCACAGATTATCTACAGACTTACCTACCTGTATGGACAACGACTATGAAAAGGAATTGAAAGGACTGGGTGAACCCCACACTGCAGACCTCAGCCAGTGATCTGAGAGATTCCTTAATCAATCGTTCTAATAATTTTCTTAAACTAATTAGAATTTGTAGTTATATTTTCAGGTTTGTAAATAAGATGCGAAGAAAGGAGGTTAGCAGCCCACACCTAACCAGTAAGGAAATCCAGGCAAGCACTATATTTTTGATTAGGGGTATTCAAGCTGGTGAGTTCGCTGCCGAAATTACTGCGTTAAAAGGGGTCATAATGTATCCCCAGCAAGCAAGGTAAGATCACTTGATCCTTTCTTAGATGAGGACTCCATTATGAGAGTTGGCGGCAGGCTTAAAAACTCGGGTTTGCCCTTTGAGTCTAAACATCAAATAATTTTGCCAAGTAATCATAAATTAACAAAATTAATATTTGAATATTATCATAAGACTTATTTGCACATTGGTGCGCAAGGTTTGTTGCATCAATTTGTTTACGATATTGGCCATAAACGGTAAAGGGATTGCTCGAAAGGTAGTTCATGATTGCTTAATATGTTTTAAAAATAAGCCTAAGGTCAACTGATGGGTAATCTAACCATCCGAACGTGTAACTCCAAATCCCCCATTTCTAAATTTCGGGAGTAGACTTTTGCGGACCGTTTCAAATAAAATTTCGCAACCAGCGAAAGGGCATTTTTCATAAGATATATGTAGCGATATTCATTTGTCTAGCTACTAAGGCAATTCACATGGAGACAGTAAGTGATCTTACTTCAGAGGCCTTCATTGCAGCTCTGAAGAGGTTTTGTGCCCGTAGGGGTAAAGTAGATACAATCATGTCTGATAATGCCACAAATTTCAGGGGGCCTATTCGGAATTGAAGCGCTTACAAAATTTAGTTCAAATTCCAGATTCAAATTGGCAGACTTTTATTCGTCCGAATCCATTAACTGGAAATTTATACCACCGCGTTCTCCAATTTTGGCGGGTTTATGGGAAGCCGGTGTAAGAATCAGTCCAAACATCATCTACAAAGAACCTTTAGGCAACAATAAACTAACATTAGAGGAATTCGAAACGATAATCATTCAGGTAGAAGGTATTTTAAATTCGCAGTCCTTTAGTACCATTGTCGTCAGACATAAATGAGTTTGAAGTGTTGACTCCAGCACATTCTTAATCGGACGACCAATTACTATGATACCTGAACCTCAGATTATTATTTAGCAGATAATAGATTATCACGCTGGCAGCAGATGAAAAAGTATGTTTAAGGTTATTTGGAAGCGCTGGCAGCGCGACTATCTTAATCATTTACAACAAAGGCATAAGTGGCAGTTTGGACAAAAACATATTAAAAATCGGGACTTTAGTTCTAATGAAGGAAGGTGGTTTACCTCTTTGTAAGTGGGCCCTTGCAAGGGTGTTAGAGGTAATTCCAGGGGCTGATGGCAAGATTCGTGTGGTAAAGTTGAAAACTGCTTCAGGTATTTTCACACGAGCCATTGGAAAGATTTTGTATTTTACCGGCTCAAGACAACTAGGAATAATGTAAATAGTGCAATGTATATAGTCCAATGTGTTTAGTATTTGTTGTTCAGTGTAAATATTGTGTGTTTGTATGTAAATGTTGTGTTATGTATGTAAAAGTTTGTAACCAAGTTTAAATTTTTGCAAATTTCAACGCCGGGCGGGATGTTCCGTCTCGGAATGTTGACTACAGCGCTACGGTGAGGTGTGGCCAAATCCTGTAAAACGCCAGAATGATCAACGCTCCCCGACTAATCGGGACGCAGTTGTAATCTGTATCGTTCCACACCGACTTAGCGGTAACAATTAAAAAAGTTGTGAATAAAGGGTTATTCAAACGACCAGTGACGAATTATAATATTGTACAGTCCCAGATAAATAAATAAGATCAACGAAGGATCAATCTTTATAATTTCGATGCACTTGGTGAATCCAGACCTAGCAATTAGCATTTCAAGGGAGAGCCCCAATAGGTAAAAATAATATGCAGACAAAATGTGATATTTCCAGGTACCCCACAAGTACTAACCACCCATGGCGGATTAAACATTTAGGGCCTGTTCACACAGGAGTCCGTTGCGTTGCATTAAGGAAAAGATGGACGTTGAGACGAAAATAAGCCAATCATAGGCCTCCAAACGATAGCAATGACATTTTTAAACGCCCATGATTGGTTTATTTTCATCTCAACGTCATCTTTCCCTTAACGCTACACAACGGACTCCTATGTGAAACAGCCCTTAAACAGCTTTAATTGCACAGCAAAATTTGATTCCTCCCCCCCCCTTGTTTTCCCTAGCTCAGTTTTTTAAAAATCTTACAGTAAATATTGAGTTCTTTCTTGGTATCGTCAATAAAAAAGCATCAGAATTTACCTTATCACATGTGAATATGCTGTTTCGTGTTCCTTAATGCTATTGATAATTCTATTTTACTTGCACCAATCAGCAGATTTAATTTCAAAACTTATAATAATTTAGATAATTCCTCAATAGAGGATATCACAAATTACGTTACGTACATTTATTGCAGGAAATATTTTACTGTCGTTGCTTGTTCAAATGATTTCCACTCTCGTTAAGAAATACAGTGAGAAGTTCAGAAAAATTTACTGCCTAAAGAAAACTGAACTCGAACATCTTGTAAGGACTGGATTGGACTATCAATACCATATTACTATTTGTTCGCCTCAAAATTTGTTCCGTAAAACTGTTAATAGTGCTGTTTCACAGCAATCAATTTGTAAGATAGTCTTTTTGCTCATGATTTTTTCCTTTTTTTATCATTTCATGTTTTATGAAATTTGAAACGAGGTTAGGTTTAAAATTTTATGATTCATTTTAAAACAAACTGCTTTTGTTCTATCGCCATTAAATTCCACAAATACTTTTTCAAATGTTCATTTATTTCTGGAACTACTTTAAAGTATGTTTTGGCAGTGAGATTTGGGCAAGAAATGTGCTAATAAATTGTGCATGAAATCAAATATATATAAGGCTTCGAAATATGACTCCGCAACCACATTTTTAAATGAGAAACAATAATATCTAAAACTGGATTCTGTGAATAAAATCACCTGCTTCTATATTATAATCTGAGTACGAAAAAAAAATTTCATTATTTTTTTTCTGAAATCATATTAAGCCAGAGTTCCTAGTTTTTAAAAAAATTGTTTATTAAATATTATTGTACCTGGACCTTGAAGTGTTAAATTCAACTCGTCCATGTAAGAAAATATGTTGTTGAGATACACCAGCCTAGTTACCCATTTCTTTTCTTGGAAACAATGAATCTTTTCTTAACAGCCAGAAAAAGCTCAGCTCCTTAGGAGTTCTTGCAACCTCTTGAGAACTTTACCACGGACCAGCAAACAAACTTTCGAGAGGAAAAGGTTTTGATATCAGGGCCCATATCAATAGCACAATGCTATTAACAGTCTTATATATAAAGCATTCTTTTTATATCATTAATAATTTTTACAGACTGAGACAGGACTTCATTAATCTCAGGTGCCTTTTAAAGGAAATTTATTACCTTTTTATGTCGGGTTTTACCAGTGAATGTGAAAATGGGCTGACAATAAGAAATTGGATGCTATATCCTTTATTTTATTTATTAAACATGAATTTCTACCTGTAAGACAGGCTGCGCCGTCAGAACAAACTACAGAGTAATATTTCCGTTCGAGCTCTCTCTGTTCAATGAAAACGTTTAAAACTTTAAAATTTTCACTGGTGGTAGTTAATGTAAGTGATTAAGAAACACTTCAATTTTTACTTCGGGTCACTTTTATCATGGAAAATATACTGTACATATCGCTGTGTGGGCTTGAGGTGGATTAATTCCCATTTGTTGCGGTCACAAAATAACTTCAAAACGAGATTTCTTAAGACCAAAATTAAACAAAGCCCTTCTCTCTAATTCATATTAAAATTTAAATCTGTAGCCTTATTTCTTTTAAAAAATCACGGCTTTGGGATTTCGAAATAAACACTTACACTCTATAATGCGGACTTGCGAAGAAGCAGTATTCAGTATTACTAGATTTGAGAGCTGTATGCCGACTGCCTTGTTCTTCGATTTCAGTGGAATAATTTTCTTTATACTTCCTAGATGATTGGAATCTGACATTTGCACACAGATATTGTACTTGCTTCGACGGTACATATACTAAAATTTGAATGACACAGAGAAGAGTAAACATGGCCCCTGCGAAAGGATGACACGCGAAATCGTGAAGCGTTCCACATTTTTTTAATCACCTTTACACTTTATTAATTTTATTACCGTTTTATATCATTTTCCTCCCTTTGCATATCTTTTTGTTATTGAAAAGTGTTGATTTTAAATCTATAATTGCATTTATCTACGCTCTTTTTTAGGCTCTAGTGTTGTGTTTGGCGCTTTATGTCCTACTTTGTACCGTTTACTATAAAACCTCAACCAACACCCAGCAAACACAGATGTTATTTCGCTGTTTCAAGAATTACTGACCAATTTTTTTACCATTGAAAGACTTTCAAATAATACTTCTCTATATAAATAGTTCCCAAGCTTTTCCATAGTTCTCTTTTCTATTACCTAGCTCTGCAACACCTAGCCCTGCAGAACTTTTATCTATCAATCTGTGAGAGTTACTCTAACCTAGTGCTGCTAAAGGATTACATTTTGGTTAAGAGTTTTGGGGGAAATGGTAAACATATGTTTTTCCTAATTGCCCTCGTGTTTTCTGTACAACAATCTGATCCCCCTGTTTTTTTTAGGCATATAGTTTTATTTATTCTTTAACCAGGTTTATTTAATGTAACATGTAGTCTTAAGTCCGAAACTGAATTCAGCCTACTGCAGTACCTTTTTTCGTAAAGTTTGACAGGAATGACATTCAATATGAAGCCTCCACAAATGGGCTGAATAGCAGAGTTGTTAAGAAAATCATTTGCAGTTCGGAGTATCAGGAAGCCTTGACCAGGGACTGGCAGTTTGTCATTACAAGGTGTGAGAAAAAACAGCCTTTCACCAGCCCCTCCGTTTTCAATGTAGCAATATAAACTTAAGTGCCTTCTAAGAAAGCTATTCATATTCTCCGCTGATGCCTTTCAGAAATAGAATCCCTTGTTTGATAAGAGGGAATTTGAGAGGGCTCAGGCCCTTTTTCTGATAGGATAAGATTATGGTATCAACACGATTGGGAATGGACTCATCACAACTCCGTGAAGTATCATACACGTGATGCCCCTAATGTGTCATGAATACTAGAACTCCATTCTTTTAAATTTGCCGTAACTGAAACCTCAGCATGGATCAAATGGATTAAAAGTTCCTGTCATGGTACATGTTTCAGTGAGTGCCAAGAACAAAAATTTCAAGTAATGATGGCAAACTTTGGGAAATGCTTGTCCAACTATAATCTGGTGACCTGAAAGCTTAGACCACAAAGGTCTGTAGAAGCTCTTTTATGGTTTAGGGCTGCAGGATACCTATCCTGTTTGAGCGAATAAATGACATAAACGGGTGTAAAAATGTACTAATAAGTTTATCTCGAGCACGCCGGCTATACACCACGTCTACACAATCGTAATCAAAACATATGCCCGAAACAGTCAGAATCTCGACTTGTCTGGCCACATTTTCAGTCATTATGAGTTTAGTGTCACTGTCCAGTGTCCCAAATGATACTTAGAGGTATATTTCATTAAGTCATTTAAAGGGATCTTAGAAATCAGTCGCCTTAACTCAAAAGCAAATATGATTGTGAACATTTATAAATAATTGTATAAATATGAGTTGGAAGTATTGTAGCCGGAAAAGACAAGCCTCAGACAAGCTCAGTTTGTAACAGAATGCTTCTTGTTACAGAGTAATTTTGTAATCACAAGGACTTTTGTTTCGATAGTTTTTAGTTACCATTTAATGTTTAAATTTAAGAATTCGTGACTTAAGACATATTTCTTATTTTTTCCCACCTGAGTTTGCTTTTCTTTCTTTCAATTTCGTCAATTTATTTTCACAATCTACCTTATACTGTCACTCAGGCGGCCTTTGAACATTAGACTAGATTTCTCTGTACATCTAAACTTAATAATATACCATTACAATTTATAGCATCAATGTGTATAAAATACATCCCCTTGAATAAGTATTGCTATCCCCTTAAATAAGTATTGTTTTGCAAATTACACAGGTGTTATAATGCAGCAAAAATGTTCACACGAATACAAGTCTTATTTATCTCTCTGCCCTTGTTTTTGTTTTTTATCCATGTCTTGTGTCAGTGATACACACACACACACATATAGATACACATGCACACATAAACAAACACACACACACACACACACACACACACACACACACATATATATATATATATATATATATATATATATACACTGCTCAAAAAAATATGGGGAGTAAGCAAAGAAGTTAAGAAAACCGTGCGAGACAGCCACGTATTGGCATAAAATGGATAGTACACGCGTATCAATGCGTAATACAGAAAAAAACACGTAAAAAAAAATTGTAACTAAGCTTTAATTCTTTGAAAATATGGAAAAAAACATGAAAAGATGATTTAGGGCAACAATTTGGTTACATGTAAACGATAAAAAAAAGTATTGTTTAGAAATTATGGAAGGTTTTTAATATGGCGTGTGGTCTCCTCAAACAGCTAAGACTGCTGCACACCTGTTTTCCATGGATGCGATGATGTTATCGATAAGACTTTGGGGAATACTGTTCCACTCCTCAAGAAGTGCAATATCCAAGTCTCGGAGAGTAAAAGGAGGCCTTGGTCTCGCAGCAATGCGTCCGAGCATGTCCCAAACATGCCCGATTGGATTCAGGTCAGGAGAGCAAGCTGGTCATTCCATACGCTGTATTGTTTCAGCTTCAAGCATGTTCTCCACAAGACGAGCTGTATGCGGTCTGGCATTATCATGCTGGAAAACAAAGAAATCTCCAATGGCTGCAGCGTAAGGTATGACATGAGGTCTCAGTATCTCGTCTGCATATCTTCAGGCCGTCAAAGTACCATTCCAAATGATATGCAGGTCCGTACGTCCACCTATGCTGATTCCACCCCATACCATAACACCAGCTCGTCTGTATTGTGACCTTTCATGAGCGAATGTGGGGTTATTTTGAGTGCCCCTTTCCCTCCATACACGTCGGGTGTCACACTCCAGACTGAATCGGGACTCGTCTGTAAACAGCACTTGTCTCCAATCATGTTGATGCTCCAAATCTCGATGTTCAGCAGCCCATCTTCTTCGGGCCGCACGATGGCGTGAGGTCAACGGAATGCAGACCATTGTCGATGTGTCGTCAGAAAAGGTAGGAGAGAATTTTGACTTATCCTAGCAATGCCCAATGCCTACTAGAGAGCGCAGGTTAATTAGATAGGGCAGATTAAGGTGAAATCTTTACATTTATGCATAGAATATCTATCATAAAATAGTGATTGCGTATATCCGTATTAATTGGATTAGTATCTTGCAATAATTTTGTAATGTGTTTATGTGAATCGATTAAGAATGTAGGATAATCAAACAATGTTAGGGAGTAGATAAAGAATGTTAGGATTTGATATTGATGAGAATGAAAATTAGATAAATAATCATAATTAATGTATTGATAAGATATAGGAAGAAAGATAATTTGAAATGCATATATATATATATATATGGTGTTAATGAGATAGAAATTCGGAAAATCTTCAATGAATAATATTGTTTGTATATGTTTTATGATTGGTTAATAAATTGATTTGGATCTATACATATGAGCATCACTCTCTAATTACTCATACTACCACTACAAACTAACTAATAAATATATTACGGTGACACAGTGTATATATATATATATATATAATATATATATATATATATATATATATATATATATATATATATATATATATATATAAGGTCGTTCGCACTTTATCGAAAATATTTTGTAATTTATTTTTGTCATTTGCATTTTGAGATAAAAATTTGACATCTTCAGAATAATCGTCTGCTACTGTTTTGTTTCGATTGGAATATAAAATAAAAGATTTCTTTTGGAAATGGCCCCTAAAATTGATAGATGGCTCGAAGGTTACGCAACTACACTTTCCGAGGAGAAATATTAGTATCAACAAATTATAAAGCGGTGTAAAAATCGCGGTTATGGCATTTCTAAAAAAGGTATTTCTAATATAAATTTGAAAGGAAAAAAGTTTAACTGAAAGTAAAATTAATACATGACCGCGAAACCTCATCCTAAGACTGTTCGAACGCAGGTAAGTTTCAAGAAAGGGAAGTCTCTCATCCTAAAAGAAAATCCGCCTACTCAAAGATCCATTGCATCGAAATTAGGAATGTCTTGTGGCACGGTAAGTAAAATCATTCATAAAGATTTGAAGTTAAAAAAGATGTTTAAACCTAAAGTTCATCTGCTTTTGCCAAAGGATATTGCTGAAAGAAAACAAATTGCAGAAAATTATATGAAAAACACCTAGCTACTGAAAAATGGAAATTTGGGTTAACACTCAATGAGGCATGGGTGTATTTTAGTGACTGTAATAAAAAAAGATCAATTTTCTATTATTGCTCAACTCACGAGAATGACCGTACGACATGGCTTCGTCAGTGTACAGAAAAGTTCCTAAACGGATTCATGATAGTTGTTACAAGGGCAAATTAGAAATAAAAAATGTCTCAAGTAAAGCCAAAATTGATTCACTCTACTATCAGCAGAATATTTTAGAACCAATTTTTGAAGAAGAGATTCAACCTTCTATGGAAAGGACATTGATAAAGTTGAGCTTCATATGGACAAAGCTTCTAGTCACTCGTCTAAAACAACTGCCGCTTATTTAGCGAAGAAAGAATCCGAAACAGGAATAAAGTGTATCCCATTTAATGAAATACCTGTAAAATCACCTGACGCTTCTCCAATGAACTTTTGCGCTTTCGGTTTATTAAAACGAGCCATAGGAAAACGGCATCCAAGAACACTGAACGGACTTTGGAAAACGGTCCAAGAGGAATGGGGTTAAATTGATATGACAGTACAAAAAAAAGTTTACTTTCATGGAAAAATTGAAGCTAGAGCTATTGTCAAGGGCCATGGATATCAGACAGAAGCAAATCGCTGTATAATATACGGCATTTATTCATAAAACTTAACTATCAAAATCGTTTCCATAAAGTGCGAACGACCTTCTGTATATATATATATATATATATATATATATATATATATATATATATATATATATATATATATATATACATAAACTCGTATATAGTTTTATAATGATTTTTAATTAAATATCAATTAATATAGTATCTGCTTGGAATGATATGTAAGCAGATATAATGTGTTTTAGACATAAAACACACAAGCACATTACTTATTTGGGGTGTTCTGGAATAAATTTTTCATTTCTTTCGTTATTTCCAAGATCATGTTAAGAAGCTATATCAGCTGTTTCTTAGAGAATCTCGAAAAACAATTTTTTATATTTGTTCAGCTCATACGAAAAGATTAGAGGTTCGTATTGATTTAATACTTGAATCAAAGTCTTATTTAAGCATTTTTTCTTCTTAAAATAAATTATGTCATTTCCACAATTATCTCTGCTATATATTTTAAAGACAATTTAGTATATTCGGTATGGATCACAAAGACCTGAAAAATCTGCATTTGCCTAGCGTTGTGTACACGCGTGTGTCACGCACAAGTACATTCTCTAGTGACAACTAACTGTCCTTAGGGTAAGATTGTTATGATATTCAAATGAGAAAATGCTGAAGGTTATTTCCCTTGCAGAAGAGCAATTCAAATTTTTTTATAACCGAGCAAATAGCACTTGAGTTTTACTGCCGAAATCAAACCTTAAATACAAAGAAAATTTTCCTAGTAACAGTTTTACTCAGTAATAGGACACTTATAGGACAGAGACGTTCTGTCTAGTACGACTGAACTCAGGAAAAACTCTTAGAAAAATAAAGACAATACGAATTATTTTTCTTTTCGGTACCCCGCTTCATGATTGCTGTAGAGAAACAGTTGGAAAATTTAGATGAACAACTTTTCCTGTAGTTGCGGTACCCTGTCAACAACATTTTTGTTCCTTTGTTATGCATTATTTTTTTGTAGAACTAATCACTTCTTTCGACTCTAGAGCTCTGGATCCTTCGTTACTTAATATCACAAACTTTCAGGAAAATAATTTATTTCGGTCACGAATAAGAAGTCACTATAATATAAAAAGTGCGTTTCTGAAAGGAGCTATATTTGAAAAATAAGTCGAGAAAGGGTATCAACTTATTATAAATCCTGTTAAGGTAATATGTAGTAAAATGTCTTGAGAATGTAAAAATGTAAATGAAAAATTGTCTCTTTTTTTCAGAAAAGAAAGGCTTGAAATCATTTTATTTCAAACAATGAAATTCGTGATTTTATTTACCAGAATAAGTGAACTTTTGAATGTATCGAAAAATAACTAACAATGTAATTTCTTTTTTTTGAGATTTAAAGCGAAATCAAAGATGACAAAGAGCGGAAATTTTTTTAGTGTATGACTTTTGAGTGTTGCTCTTTAGATAGTATTATATTTTCCAGGTTTAAGAAATGTTGCTAAATTTATAGTTCTTTGCATTTTACGTTTGAGTTACTATTTCTCTAAACATAATCCTAAAATTTTATTTGTGGTTAAACATTTTGAAAAATTCTTTTTTAATTACAAGTTGTCTCTCGTATTTTAAGTAATATAACAACAAGTTAAACATTGAACGCATAATAAAAAAAACAGACTTGACAAAGAAAACTTCTTGTGTCATTAAATCAATACTGTAAGATAATTTCCACAGTTTTTCACTTAAATATTTTGCGTAGCAGATATCGTCTCTGAAAATGAACCAAGAAATCAGGAAAATTTCGTGAAAAGGGTTGATGCTTTGGATACGGTTTCTTTCACTTAAATATTTTTCACCTTTCATACGAGCCTCAGACACACGCTCATGTGGTATGAATATAGCTTCCAATAGATCCTATTAAGGCAAGGTCACTTAAGCTGGAGCCATCCATTTTAGGGATTAAAGAACTTCACGAAAATATATTTTGTACCCATGAAAGGCCCTAACTTGAAAGTTTTCCAAGCAGAGTGGCAACCGTTTAACGTCCGAGCACCTAGGTCGCTGGCCTTCAAGGCTAAGGTTTCTGGGTTCGAGTATCGTCGTTGGCAGGGTTGTTTATCATCCTGGTATGTTTAGTTTTCGCGTACCAAAACGATAAACGCAGCGCACCAAAACCAACTTTACAATGTAGTACATAGTCGGGCGCATAGAATGATGCAGTTATAATTTTGATGATAACTAGCTATTTTCATATTTTATAATTACAGTTGTATTGTGTTTAGATTTTTAAATATTTAAAATCTATAAGGGCATCATAGTTTTTTATAGAAAGTCGTAATCGTGAATTAAAAATACAAAAATTTACAGAGCAAAACATGTTTGATATAACAACGCCTAAATTTAAATTTTATTCTTTTCTTGATGACCATAAATAGACCAATTTCAGCCTTTTATAAATCCTCTTACTGGTAAAAATGTGTAAAAAGGACATAAAGTTTATAAAAAATATGAGCTACAAAATGAAAAAAAAATTGTGACTTTAACTCTCCCGAACAGTGACTAATAATTTATACGGTAATTTTCCATGCATAAATTTACATTCTAATTGTTTCCAAGTATCGTACTGTTTGTTATTGCAAATTTGTTTTTTTTTCTTTTTCCTTTATTTAAAGTATATAATGAGATTTTTTGTTGTGGTACTTAAAATAATTCAAATGAGAAATAAAAGACACAGCCCTCCCCGATGAAAACATTTCTACCTATTTTCATCCTCCTTTTTGGCATTTTCAATGCTTAAAAATGAATTCTTCAATTAAAAATGTAAGGTTTACTTAAAAATGATCCTTAGAGAAAATTTTTTTGCTACAGAGCTGATATGAAAGCAAATTTGAAGAGAGAAAGAACTAAATTCAATTAGGAGATGTTATTACAATAACAACTAAATTCTATACTACATCTCTGAGGTATCTATGACTAGTTTCATCACAAAAAAAATTGCTTAAATTAAAACTGATCTGGATTTATGATGCTATTGTTTGTAATATGTGTACAGTAAAATTCCTAATTACTTTTCTCATTAAATATTTTTCATAGCATATTTAATTCTACTTGAAATCTAAATTGTCTTAAGGCAAGATAGCGTGTTAGCATAGTTTAGGGAATTAATTATCCACTTTATCAGTTGCATGGTCCACAGAATATGGAGATTCACTGATGGTTTTTTAGATATTATCTGAGCGTTTGGTTTTAGATTCCTGAACGTAAAAAAAAAGGGATAAGAAGAGAGCTATTGATGTATGTTTAGTTGGTTCTTTGATTGAAATAATAAAATAAATATTTGATTGGTTTAATTTTATCATAGTTTCAGAGAATTTACGAATGGGTTAAAATAAAAAAAAGTAAAAATTTTCCCTAGATGGAAAAATTTAAACCATGAGTAATGTAAGATATTATCTTTTAAGTACTAGTATCTTTAGCAAATTGATTGAAATCAAGAAAGTAAAGCTAAAAAAGAATAAAGAAAAATATATTGGATTTGAAAATGCACGTTAGAGTAAGAGCATATATATAATCCTAAAACGAAACATAAATATACAATAACGAAATTTATTTACGCGTCTTAAATAGTTTTCGTTGGAAATCACCAAACCTTGATCAGATACTGCTATAGAAGAAAATTTGAATCAATAAGTTTTGTTTTGTTTTTTAAATTTACACCATGCGAATTTAAAACTTGCCAATAATGTTTATGCTTGTTTAAAAGAAAAGAGATGCTTCCTTAGATACTGAAAACGAAATAACTTCAAATCATGGAAAAGTGTTTAAAATTATAAGCATTAGATGTCTATTAAACAAAAATTCATCTAAAAAAAAATAAAAATGACAACGTATTTATTGTTTTTGGTATTATTTTTAAAAGAGCATTTTTATAATTTGAGCTTTGTGCGCGATAATAATTCTTCTCATTCCACATGTAATGACGATAAATAATTATTTGCACCTATAAGAAATAAACATTTATTTCGTAGAACAACATTTGTTATTAGCAACTGTTATTTTGCTAAAGTTAATATAATAAGTATTAACGTAGTATCTATCTTTTATAGACAGAAATCCACCTGGAACTCTATTTTGATTTCTGAAGAATTTAAGTAGCATGGCGTCATTTTGACATGAAATTGCGGATTATTTGCTTACCTCAACTCTAAAGTAAAAATGGCGTCATGAACTGGGATTTTCAATCAAATGGAGCTTATTTGTAGTTACTTATCAATTTACTTTAGATTACAGATCATATTGATAGTAATAATCGGAAATGCTTGGTATATAAAGGTTGATTAAGTGCAATAAAATAAAATAATTTTCTTCGCAGAAAACAAAATGTTTTCTTTCACAAACAATATAATGCTTCAATTCAGTACATAAATTCAGTGGAAAATGTAGAAATTCTTTATAGTATACTTCACTGTGTCAGAGGTAACATTTTGGTGAGATAGATTCCAAAAAATGCTTCGGCTGGAAGTTCTCTGGATGAAGTTAAAAGTATAAAGTTAGTAGAGTCAATTGAATTCATGACATCAAATGATACAGAAAAAAATCTATGATTTCAAACTCCATTTAATCTTAAACTTTCTCTAGGCAAACAGATAAATTTTAACAGTATGTTTCAAAAGTATGTGAAAAAAATGTTTTCTATTGTGAGAAGAAATGGTTTATTTGCTACAAAACCTCCAAAATTTATTGGACTATACTTTAATACGCATACAGACTCTCATGCTGTTTATTTGTATGATGAAACTTTTACATGAACACAACGCATTGAATTTTGTTCATAGCAAAATGTCTTATGAACGTGTCAGAAACATAAGAATGCATCTGACAGGAAATATGTCTTAAAATTTTCTATAAATTTTATACTCAGTTTAACAACATTTTTCTTCCGATAAACAACATATTGCACTAGACAGCAGTCCGAAATCGAGCAATGGTGACGTTTATCAAGTACACATAACAATTTAGTATAATCTAGGACTAGAGTTGATTCCTAACGTCGGCCAATACTGTTATTTCATTTTAACCGACGTTTAGAGAGGTTACATTAGAAACTATGAAGGCAAGATGCAAAATGTATGGATTTTATCCATCATACTAAAGGGAAGGAATTATTGTGTTAGATGCTTTCTATGTGAAAAAACGGGGATTGAAAATAAACTATGGACAAAAAGATATTTAAAACATTAAAATATGTAAGTCTAGCTTTTCTTGGCTTCGTGGATCATCGCTCCATTTTTCTTAAAGACAGTCAGTCTCTTTCGTGGGTTAGTTAATAGTTGAAGAGATATTGCGGCAATCTAATTGCATTACCTAGATAGATTAAAAGAGTTCCTTCATTAGAGATACAAACTGCTCAAATCTCGTCTCAATTTATCAAGCTTCCATTCACAACAGAACCCTGTCACAAGAAAGGATGCTTTTCGACACTGTCATTGATATTGTAGGAAGTGAAGAGTCCAGTTTCTGGGGTCTCTCATTGTCCTGGGGAATGTGAAGTAGAAGGCACCGACAATTAAAAACTTCTGTAGGGTCGTATGCATTTCAGATGGGTTTTGCTGCATGTATACATACATACATACGTATATATCTTTTATATCTATTTCTTTATATTTATTTATATATATGTGTATATGTATCTATATATAGATGCATGCATCTTCATGCACATTGAATTTTCCCTATTCATAGATATCGTAAATTAAAACGATTTAGATGCATCTGTACAGGACCTCTAGGAAGAACCTCTAATGGCAGAGATGATGACTTCTAAAACCTTCGAATGCGTGGCGTGATCGAATATCAATTGAAATTTTGTCGTAGGTAACAATAACAAAAATTCAATGCACTCGAAAAAGCCGACAGACGACTTCTGTAGGCTGATCACTCAGTAGCGCTTGCAGCGGCCTTGCTTGAAGCTGGAAGTGAGTTGCTCAAGTTGTTTTTCAGTCTGGTAGAGGAAACGTTCCTTCTTGGAAAGGCCTGCCAAAAAATGGAGATACAACATTCAGTGATACAGCAAGAGAAAAATAGTTTCCTATGATATCTCTATTTTGTTGTAACGATGATAAATAGTTATACTCGATATAAATAAAATATCTTTTTACAAGGCAATTTTTTATAACTTGAGCAATTATAACGTCAGCTATTCAGTAATTAACATATTTATTAAATTAAAAGTTTTAGGAAGTTTTTGATTTTTTTTTGCATTTTTCTCTCTAAAATATGTATCAATCATTTATCATACTGAACTCAGAAAAGTTTCTTCTGTGCACTTAAAGATTCTATAACTGCTTTCATTGGACAATTTACAACAAAATTTGAATAGCTTTCCCTTTTTGGGTCTTGGGGGTGCATTTACATTTAGATTAATGAGAAATCTTAGATAATGTATTGTTTTTGTTAATACTCTTTTTATTTTACTTTTCGAAAATAAGGGCTGTTTTTACGTTTCTTTAAATAGATCAAATTTATGAGATAGCAATAAAATAAGTATTTAGATGTACAGGAACTATATCCGATATAAAAAATAACTTTTTTCTGTAAAGCAATAAATATCTGTTTAGTTTCTATCATATACATATCTGTTCTGAATTGCTTTCTACTAATATTCTGTTAGAGGGATATAATTCCACTTAATTTCGAACTTTTATTCAGTATTTTTTAAGTTCCTTAACTGATGTTAAAGTTTTTTTAATTAGTCTTTATAAATTCTCCGACTGTTTGTCAAATTTTGATAGCCACTGTTGCATTCAACAGTGTTGATTTTTCTCGGACTAAGTTAGTTTCCTTTATGCTTCATTTAACGAAGTACAAATGACAACTTCTCTTTATCTCTTCTCGTTCAAATTATCAAAGCTCTTAGCTATTGTGAATGCATCTTAAAAATATCTTCTAGAATGATGACTAGCTTCTGTGTCCTTATCAACTACACTATGGCTACGGAGAGATAATTGCCGGTTTTATAACCAAGAAAGAGTCAAGTACTTTAAAATAAAAAGTAACATTAAATGCGAAATTAGGATTTCAGCGTGACTCGACGAACTCAAGGGAGATATAACAAACTTTAAACTCCATTTTCCAGTGGAATATTGAAGCACGAAGTGATGCACAATGGTATACCAATGTAATATATGTCAAGGAGACATTTTACATGGAATGTCTCGTTTCCTGCATTTAATTAAAATTTTTAGAGAATCGAGGGGAAATAACGCGTGAAGGCCTTTAAATACACCTCAAAGAAAGTTCATTTTTAACTATTAGAAATTAACAATCAGATTTATTTCTAAATATCAGATAAACGGAAAGAAGATATAGATATGATTCTAAAAAACCCTATGACATTTTTCCTATTGATAATGTTGTTAATTACGAAGTTATATTGAGTTGTTCTGTTATAAAATTAATTCATTCAAAGGCAAAGTAAACAGTACCATGAATTTAACCCTTCAGCGGGGGCGCACGTGTACAGAGTGCAACATTTTCGTAATTTTGAATGGTTTGTTTTTACATGTAAGTTTTGAATGTTCTAAGCAGTTTCTATTTTAACTACACCCATTCTAATGCAGGTCTGAATTTCTGACTCTTGCATTCCTTTCCATTCACTGGTAGTCGTGATTTAACCGTGGGAAACCAACGATTATACTGGATTACAATACAACAAAAGCAGGAATTGATCTACTCGATCAAATGTGCAGTTATTACACGGTATCCCGCATATCACGAAAATGAACAATCTCCTTATTTTTTAGGTTTTTGTACATAATAGGAATCCATTCGCAAGTTGTCCTTAGATCCAATAAACCGGACAGTTTTGAAATAAGGTGATTGTATCTGCATTCTTTGGCCCTTAATTATAAATATATCTCAATTATAAACATTTTATAACTTGTCATAAACGCAGAATTATTATTTCAATTTGAAAAAAAGTTTATTACAAAAGGAATAATCAAGGTTGAAAGAGACGTTGCACTTTGTGCCACGCGCGCAGTGGCGCCGGAAGAGTCAAATATAGAGGAGGGCAAAGTAAAATAAATTAAAACTTTTACACCTTTATTATTAAAAATACATATATACGGTTATAAAAAATAAACTTTTATGTTATTTATGTATATTATGCCCTATCACACGTCAACGTGTACGCGTTTCAAATGCATCGGATTCAAGATTCCCTTTCGCGATGAAAAAACATCGTGTAGGTTTGCTTTGAATCGCAAAAGCAAACGTCTGGAATTGGCGTTTAAAACGCGCTTGCGTACCTGAAATGGCGATTAATCGCTCCTGCGTATATGGAATGACGTTTATCGCGCTTGCGTTAACGAGTGTGAGGTTGCAATTTAGTATTCAGTTTTGTTAGACTTTATGATTTTAAATGAAAATTCTAATATTTTACGAGCGCTAGCTAGGTAGAAACAAAAAATTCAATTTTCTAGGGGGGGGGCAAGTGCCCTCCCTTGCCCCCCCTTTCCGGCGCCACTGCACGCGCGCTTGCTGGTGTTCCAAAAATTGGCGCGCCCGGTGAAGGGTTAAAGATAATTTCAGGTATGTGTTGTTTGAATATAATTTCTCGAAGAGTAGTAATCTCAATAACTTACATGCACAAAAATCTCTTGCAAGGAGAATACTTTACCTGAGCTACAGTTACGATGCTATGAAATTAAACGAGGTAGTGTTGGCACCCTTTCCGTCATAGAGCGTCTTCCACGTGATTGGGCGTTACTTGAACCAACTCTTTAGGACCTCCTGGCATGTTTCGTAAACGGCAGTGATGTTGATGATGAAACTCACCTATAATTAAAATACCGTTTAATATGGTACTTTGAATATCATAGTGAAAATTGCAGACTTCGTGTTTTGCGGGTAATTTAAATGGTGTTTCTATATAAGAAGTGTGATAGCGATTATAATATCACTATCACACAATATGCTTTTTACCTGTAAGCTAACGAATATTAAGAAAATATTAAAATGGAAAGTTAAAACGCTTTTAGTTTAAAGAAGCAAAGAAATAGCTAATTCTACTTATTTCATGCATCTAAGAATACTAATTAAGAAGCATACCGTGAAAAAAAGAATCATAAAATTTATTAATAAATTAGTTTGAATTGTATTATTATTTTCAGAGTAATACATCTTGCTATAATAGCCACAAAACTGAGTTTCTGAATATATAAAATACTTTTCTTTATTTAATTTTTTAAAAAGCTTTTGATGAATTTTACCGGGTGTAGAAACTTATAGCAAAAATGATAGTGAGATTATAAATTTTGTAATATCGCTGAGTGAGAGAAACTAAAATATGATCTTACTGTAAACAGAAAGTCTTTAGCTAATCTTTGAAATTAGCTTTAAACAAACGAATGAATCATCAACCTTTAATGAAACAAGACCTATCGAAGTATTAAGGCACACAGTTGCAAAAGATTTTGTAGCATTTAGTCAGTAGTATGTGATACATTTTCAAGTAGAGAAGTTGTATTTTAAAATTAGAAAAAGTGTTTTCTAGTAATAAAAATATCTAATTAATAATGTTGCATTTATTAATTGGGGGGTAAATTGTAAGAGTAACAGTTATGGCATTTATTGCATTTACAGCCTGTTTTTCATTGCAGGTGTTTCTAACTTTCTTCTCATTTTTTTCTTTTAATATAATAATTTCTGTTAATACATTTTTTTCTTTTAATAATCATTTCAAATTACGTCCACGCATAAAAGTTTCTAATGGCCGGCAGACAAGTGCTTTGTATATAGGCTCTTTATTTTTTAAACTTTTCTCTGCTAATACATTTTAAGCTTTGTTGGACAACGACAGTAATCAAAATAAAACTTTATTACTTGTGCTTAAACGCTTCAGTCTTAAAAATATAATCCAGTATTAAAAAAAAATATATATATATACAATCTTTTAAAACTTTTCTATGTGATGTGTCGAAGTTGAACTCTTTGGGATATCATACATCAACTCTAAATATCTAGAATTATATATATACTTCCAACAACCCTTTTGTACATATAATATCACTGAAGATATATATAGCTGATCTTATAACAGAGCTCATGATTATGAAAGGCGATATGTTTTTAAGTAATGATCAGTAGTTTCAATTTATGCTAAAATATGTTTCTTTGAAAATAGTACCTCATTTGTCTGAAATAACACATAATACAGCAATAAAATATAGAAACTTAAAAAAACATAGTTATTGAAATTACATAAGTATAGTTGGAACGAAAAAAGATATTTTGTTCCATTACAATATAACAATTAGGACATAAGATAAAAAAATTTCAAAAAATATCCGTGAGGTGTGAAGCAAAAAGTTCCCGTTTCACACTCTTACATCACATTTATTTTTCTGTCTGGATTTTTTGCCTTAGTCATCACTACCATGTTAAGTGCAAAGTTAGGAGGCAAAATTTGGCCGAAGTTATAATTTATTTCATGACTTAACAGTCATGTGTATACTATGAAGGCGTATGCTTTTGCGGTAGGTATCTCATTTTCAATTTTTGGTCTTTTTAAATAAAAAAATTTCAGGAGTAATATATGTATATAAATACATAAACTAATTAATTAATAAATATATATATATATATATATATATATATATATATATATATATATATATATATATATATATATATATATTTAAAAAATTTGAATTAATAAATTTTACAGTATAAATAAATAAGGTGAGATAGAGTGTAAAGTATACAAAAAAAAGTATAATAAGTATAAATAAAATTGAGTATGAGTAAAATAAAGCAGATAAATATGGTAAAAGTTTATGTTATGATTAAAAGAGTTTATAATTTAAATATGAATTACAGTACGAGGTTATATGAAAGACAACGTACGTTTATCGAGCGTTGTGGTGATTAAAGAGTACTCACAGATTATGAAGTGAATGTTAAGATAAAATACATGAAGCATATAAAAATTTAATCTGAGGCACACTTTGATGGTGCTTTACGGAAACAGAGAGTGGTGTATTTTTCAATTCGCAGGGTAGAACGGCCATAAAACCAGCAGAAGGACATTTTTAATTTCTTTTCTATGTAATCACTCTATAACTTGAGAACTCTCATCTTTGACTCTTCTCTGGCAAATAATATCTTTTATGGGGCCATAGCTAAGTATCAAGAAATTCTCATTAATATCAATAAAAAATACTTGATTAATATACGCAATAAACCATACAGATGAAGAACCTGTTTTAATCAAATTTGTAAGTGTTCACGAGTGGGATTAAGTCAATGTTATTTCATTTGAACAGTTTTAATACTCCTTCCACAGCATACACAAAAACGTTTAACACAAACAATTTGTTTTTTATTTAAAAAAATTAATAAAAAACAAATATCATATTTAATTGATAAAATAATGAAAATAAAAATAGATCACTTCGTTTGTTACAAGATTTTATGTATCAAATGTTCACGTCTCATTGCGGATTCGTCATACATGTTTTCCGCTAATATAATATAATCATCTCTTTAATAAATAATCAACTATATCAATTAAAAAATGTGATAATCTTTGAAAATCTGATTATTTTTGTTACTATTTTAACCATGAACAAAATACCTCATTTTCTGGAATTTTATAGAACATGAGACTGATATGTTTCACGGACAGACGCAAACTTTCCATCTATAGCAGAGAATTATGTGGGATGCCGATTTTAACAATAAAAAAGCCTATATTCGATGCAGTATCTAGTAAGCGAAAAGAATACTTTAGTAACTATGGGAAATGCCTTTACAAAAAGAAGCACAAGTTCATTGAATTAAGGAATTTTGAAGCCTAAATTTTCCCTCTTTTTGAACCAGAGATATTATACTGAAGAGAAACAATCTTGAAAATACACTGCTGGCCACCCAAATTGCAACACCAAGAAAGACAAGAGATATCCCAACAAAATTTATTTTGTAGATAACATGTTGACCAAGTATCAAATGATTAAATTTATAGACTTCTGTGAAGTGTGGTTCCTGCCAAAATAAGTAGCCAGAGTAGCCGCCATTGTTGGAGATCACCGCTGCCACACGCCTCGGCATTGATTCAAAGAGACTTTGGATGAGCTCTTGGGGTACAGCAGACCAAGCAGCTTCCACACGTTGCCAAAGTTGATCTGCTGTGGCAGCTGGGATGGAATCTGGGTTAATCGTAGAGCAACCATGGACCACATGTTTTCTATCGGCGAAAGATCCGGAGAGCAAGGCGGCCAGGGAAGCAATTCAATATGGCGATTGACGAAGAACCGTTGGACAATGCGTGCCACGTGTGGTCGCGCATTATCCTGTTGAAATATGGCTGTGGGCAAGCCCTGAAGGTAAGGAAGGACAACTGGCTCCAACACCTCGGAGATGTAGCGCTGGCTGTTTAAAGTACCGGCAATGCGTACTAGAGGTGTGCGAGAGTGATATCCAATACCGCCCCATACCATAATACCCGGTGCAGGACCAGTGTGGCGGTGCATAACGCAGCTGTTCAGCATCCTCTCTTCACGGTGTCTCCAGACTCGAATGCGACCATCGTGGTGTTGCAGACAGAAGCGTGACTCGTCAGTAAAGACAATTTCATTCCATTCTGCCGTCCACATCCTTCTGTCATCGCACCATTGGCGGCGGAGACGTCTGTGGTTCTGCGTCAAGGGTAGACAAAGCAATGGACGTCTTGCGGACAGACCACTCTGCTGTAAACGGCGTCGAATGGTACGCGCAGACATTGGATGATGCGTTACAGACTGCATGTGCTGTGCTATGGTTCGTGATGTGACTGAGCGATCCGTCACTGCCATGCGCACAATTTGTCCGCCATCACGTGAAGTGGTGCGCTGAGGTGGATACGATCGAACACGCCGGTCCGTCGTACCCTCCTGCATCCAACGATCACATATCCGCATTACAGTTGTTTGGTTTCGTCCAACACGACTACCGATTTCCCTGAAAGATAATCTACAATCTCGGTAGACCACTATCCTTCCTCTGTCGAACTCGGATACTTTATCAAAAGATGATCGCTATTTTCGACGAGGCATAATTGATCGTTTTTTGAAAAAACCACAAGAAAAACACAATTGCCGAATTTGAAATCGTCGAAATCTCCAAGCCTTAAATAGCGCTTTGAAGTGGCGCCACAGGCGCGCGTGATGTGCGTCTGCGCTGAAATTCTAATAATTTGCATATCTCACCTCCGCTAATGCATGTTGTAAATTTCATGTTATTTGCATGTTTCCTTCAGGGTGTTGCATTTAAAGTGGCCAGCAGTGTATAAACGGCCCCTAAAAGTTGTACAAACATTTGATATGACACTAACTGCAACACCAGAACATCGAGGAATATTACGTTACTCTTTTTCATTAAAACGTACCAAATCTTTACCTTTCATTGAAAAAAAAAACAACAAAAACACGTATTTGAATGAACTATTTCACTCTAAAGAGAATGTAACTGTTTACACGTGTCTTCTCATTTAAAGATAACAGAAGAGAATAAATCAATTTCTGGGAACCTCTACCATATAGCACAATATAATTTTATCGCATGTATCTACAATTAATTGAAAATGATTCTTTAAACTTACTATATTGTTCTGTATACCTAGGAGGAAACCTATTGTTCTTAAAACATATATTAAAAAGAAATCCCTTGGAAAAATATGTAACACTAGTGAAAAAAAATTTTTTTTTCAGGTAGTCTCTTCTAACGAAACTACCGCGGGATATTAACGTAGGATTACTTATCGCTGCTTACCTGTTTTGTATGTACATATGTATGTATGGGTTATGTGTATATATATGTCAAAATTTTGTCATAATTTGTATAAGTATGTCAAAATTCTGAAGCATTTTTGGTACTTTTCTGTTTGACTGTTTACTGCTTGCCCAACCGATACAGACTGGGTTTGACGCGCTGCCAAAATTATAACTCGCGACGCAGGACATCTGAAATTTTGCTCTCTGGAAGACCGTTACAGAAGAACGTAATCTTACGTTAAAAGTAGAATGAAAGTTTTCTACTCTATATCAACGAATGAAATAACTTTGGCAAAACTTTCTTGGAAGAACAAAGTTAATGAGAGTATAAATAAACGCTGTGCTTCCAAGAAAGCTCAATAGTTGTTCATCAAATTTTATGTATTTGTTCCTTTGTTAATTTAGTGACATATCAGATGAAAAGTCAAACAACATGCATATTTGAGTTTCTGTCTAAGCATAGGTTAAACTTTCAATTTTTCTTGGAAAAATTTCTGTATTCCTATATTTCTATTTTCCCATTCAGAAAAACTGGAAGAGAATAATTTTCACAGCTTTAATAAAATAAAAATCTTCCGATATAATAAGAGTACTTTCTTGCTGCTTTTAATATTAATGCTTTAATTCTTTTCAGTCAACTTCTTTGGAATTCACAGCAATCTTCCAACTGAAAAGAAATCTGATGAAGTTTAGAACTTTCTGAATAAGTTCTTGAAAATTATCCAAATTTTAAATAGTTTTATTAAAAGTCATGCTTTTCTAATCTTTTTCTTTTATTATAAATAAAAAAATTCGAGGGGAGGAATAAAATGCTAAAGAAAATCGCACCTTTTTTAAGCTAGACGTCTCTTTGCATCCATATTGATATCCCATACACTGTGTTCACTTCCATTCATGATTCTTGTGATGTTTCAGGGACATAGAATCAAGTTTGGTTGTACTGCATGTGTGTCGTCAAAGGTTCTCTCTCAGAAAATATTGGCGTATCAGGAGTAGCTGCTCGGTTTTCAACTCTACTACATTCGGAATTAATCCATAGTTTTCATCTGGTATAGATTTGATTTCATGCTGTTCTAATATGCTCTTTCTACTTCAACTGCTGCTGTGCAATTTCAAATTGTGCACTTCGAGAAATCTGCTTGTTTAATAAACTTCGATTTAATTTCCTTTGAAGTTTTACTGTACTGAAATGCGTAAGAAGAAAAATTCTTATGGTTGAATTATGAGTCTTATACTGTGGAATTTCTACACAGTGTAGTCTCAGAAGGAAGTACTTGTAATGTTTCCTGTGTAGTTTGGACTTTTAAACCTGTTGTGAGTGAAGAAACCGATTAACATCAATGAAACAGCGTCAACAACTGAAAATACTAGAGAAGCAAAAAAAAAAGGAAATTTGGAATTGGATGAATGTAGCCTAGTCAGAGGTCTTTGTTAATCATTTTAAAGTTGTTTTTCGCCCTTTAAGTGCCACAAATTTTGGGTATATATATTTAAAAAACTTGTCCATTTCTACCTTAAAGCATTTTAAATATTCTTCTAAGAATATTTTGAAACTGTAAAGAATTTTCACTGTATAACATTTCATAATTTTTCACTCAGTTAGATACTTTTACCGCAACGTTATTTAGAGAAGGTTTTAGGATTTATGCTACAAAGATTTAAAAAATGGTTTACATATTCTTATTTTCTACAAATATATTGGATACATTATTGTCAGGTTGTCTGTTCTTTTATTTCAAATTTAGAGAACATTCATGGTACCTGAAATTCATTATCTGAAAAGACTTTACTTTTTATGCTCAAATATAATTTGGAATCTTCTCATTTGATAAGAACTAAAAGAATTTCTACGGTGCAGAGTCAATGTATTTAACATTTAAGTAAGAATTATGAATGGATAAGATATGCTTCATACTATTACGTGTTCTTCTCTAAAAAGATTCTAAAAATAATTTATTTTTGTAGTTTGAACGTTATTAATTTTATATAACAGTTAGAGCATTGGAAAATAAGTTAGAATAGTAGTGGATATTGTAATCATACGTTTTTATCTATGTTTAAGTTATTGTTCTGATGAGGTACTTCACAAGAAAGTTTATACAATACAGTGTGTTTTGACATAAAAATTTATGTTTAAAAATGAATAATTATAAGTCCTAGTGAAATAAAAATGATTTCTTTCCAGTTTTAAAATAAAACTCACTTTCAAAAAAGCTTATAGTTACTTTCAAGTAAGAATACTTCTTTTGTACTGCGCAGCTGAAATAAATGAGAAAAAAAGAGAAATATAAACTGAAAACAGTCTTCAAGATATTGAAGACAGATCGTAGTTAGAATTAATCTGTCAAAATGCTCAACAGGCCAGATCAATAACAATAATAAAAAATTAATAAAAAATAAATAAAAAATAAAATAAACTGCTGAAGCACTGGGTATAAAATTATTTTTAAATAAATTCAATGGAAGTGGTCGAACTACATTAAAATATCTTATAATACAAACATTTGTATTGTAAAGGATACTCAGAATGGGGATATATACTGTACTTTTTCCCCTTCAAATTGTAAAGCATAATTTAGAAAAAATTCTACAATATTTTGCGAGAGCTTTTCTTTTATTTGCCATTTAAAAGTATAGAATGAAAGTGTTAACCGTATTTGTATTAGAAAAATTATCTTAAATACATCTGAAATTCAATTTTGATTTGAAAAAAGAAAGAAGAATGTAATGAGAAACAGAAACACAAAAGACAACCTTAAGTAAACTACGACACCGTTCTGAGAAAAAGGTTTCCTGGGGAAATAATTTCTCAGTAACTAAATAATAGATTCTAAAACACGTCGGGAGCACGCCTACGGAAGATATATGCTTTTATAAAAAAATGGTTTAAAATTGATGAAGAATTCGCTCGAAAAATTTGAAATGTTTGCAAATTTCAAAAGAGTATTCTAATGGCATCGTATGAACTGGTTGAAAATAAAAATTTAGATATTAGTTCAGAGATGGATAGCTAAAATGGAAATTTTGCAGTGAAAATTGAAATTTTGCGAGTAGGATATAAATCTGCCTGAATAAAAACAAATTATTTTTCTCCAAAGCTTTAGTAGGGCGTACGAAACAAACGTAGTTTATTATATGAAACTTAAAAGAGTGAAAGGATTTTTAGGGTAACTGTAAAAGAAAAACAGAAGCATAATGGAGAGAGAAATGCGAGTTGTACTAACATTGCTCAAGAGGCTTTTCGACAAACATTAATTCTGCAGGCTGTAACGTTTCTTGTAGCATATTCAAACCATTGACATTCATCGTATCTTCATCTCTCCGAAACAGAGCAGAAATCTCCTCAAATGTTTTGTTCTTCGTCTCGGGGATTTTTTTATATGTAAATGTCCAAAATCCAGCCAAGAACATCGTGAATGCCAAAAATGTGTAATTCTCAAATACTCTCTGAAATATAAAAGAAGATGATTCAGCAATGAAAATAAAACTACCAATGAAAATTGATCTTAATTAATTAAAGATTTAAATGGCATTACATCTTAATACCATAATGATAAAGTTTATCGGGTAAGTTTCTGTGCTAAAACGTTTTTGAGAATTTAACTCATTAACTCCAATATAAACTAATATTAGGCCTATTTAAAATGTCTTAGTTAAATACTGTTTAAACATCAAACTAATATTGCTTGTAATATTGTATCCTATTATTTCGGAAATTATTCAAAAATTATCCCATTATATTCGGATTTATAGTATCCTATTATTTTGGAAAAATGACACATAAAATTTCAAAAATGTATGGTAAAATATGAAATTATATAGTATTATTATGTCCTTCATACAAAAATATTGTACATAATATTGGAACTCCAGGATAGAATGAGAGCTAAAAACTGCAGTATGCTGCTATTCAAAGTACGGTATGGAATTAATTTAGAGTATTAATTATATTTTATATGGGGAAAAACCCCAGTTGTTATTTCTTAATCAGCTAAACCATTTTCACTAATATATTCTATCACGCAATTTTTGTTACTAGTTAAAAAAAAATAATCAACATCAAATATTTCTCCACCACCCCTTTCCCCAACATATCCATATTTTATCCAATACTATCTACAAAAGGGTATTCATTTATCTTCTTAAAGGATTAGGAGGTAAGAACCTTCTTTTATTAAAACTACAGAACTGATTTAATATTGTTTGTTTAAAGGATTTTGAAACGTGCAAGATATTTATCAAGAGGCAGAATGGTATTTTATAGGCTATGTAATTAAGCCAGGGGTTACAATATTCAATACTGCACTCTACTGTAAATAAATTAAAAGAGAGAAAATTGCATGACTCGTTGCTTGAATGTGAGCAGTATACGCACTTGCATTTGAGGAAATACCAATCCGACCACGAAATTAGCGAACCAGTTCACGGTGACAGCTATACTCATTGCTGCTGGACGCGGGCCTTGAGAGAAGAGTTCTGCTGTGATCATCCAAGGGATAGGACCTGAAGAAGGAAAATCAATAATGAGCTAATCTTAGCAAATCTGATTAACAAAAATCTTAGAAAGCATGGTTTTATAGAAGATCTATGAAAGATATTTTGGATTTACGTGAATACTCTTAATGCTTAAAAAAAAAACAAAACAGAATCACGGAAGTTTTATTTTCAGATTCTACAGTTTTATGAAATCTGAAGAAACAATTCAGGAGATTGTGCTTGTGTGTGATAAGCGAGTAAAAATTTCTTTCATAATCTTCATAGAAGTGGAATAGTGAGATTTCTTAAGGGGACAGTGGACCTTCAAACCTAACATTTTTTGTTTTGAATGGATTTACTTGAAATTTGAATATGTGATTAGTACCATAGATATGTAAAAGTGGTTAAAAGTTAATGATGAAATATTAATAATATATGAATTATTAATTATTAATTATGTCAAAAATTAGCCTAATTAAAAATGTTCCATGCGCATTTCTTTTCCATATACAGTGGACGCTCGTTAATTCGAACTCAAAGGTTCTCGGAAAAAAGTTCGAATTATCCGATGTTAAGAGAAAATATATAACTTTAAATGTGTATCACTGAAGAAGAAACTCTCCTAGTATGTATAACCCCAGAAAATATATTATACTATGTTATCTAAAGTTAAACATATTAAAAAGCAATACAGACTTACCTTAATCATAAAATGAAGCAGAAGATATGCAGTATAAAGTAAACTTTTATTAAAAATATGAATTACACTTTGGGGAAAAACTGTAAAATGGATGTTTGGTTCTGTTTATGATGCCTACATTGTTCAGCCATCTTCTCGATTTGAAGTGAACATTTCAATTCATTTTCAGAGGAAGGTTCCATCTGAATAAATGCTTTCAGAGTTTTAATAGAGTTCATTATGGCTTTGTCCATTATGGCCGCATTAAAAATATCTTTCGGCATGTAAGTAGAGAAAAGCCCTGGCAGTTTCCTACCGAAATTAGTGCATACGTCTTCGATTACATCAGATCTTTGGCCACATACAGTTTGATAAGAAATATTGTGCCTTGACTTAAATCGAGAAAGCCATCCATCACTGCATTTAAAATCTTCAATACCCATTCGAATTGCCAATTCATCAGCCTTCGTCAGCACTAGGGATCCATTTATCGGAAAATTTCGAGATTTAACATCGTGGAACCATAGCAGTAGAACTTTTTTTAGAACTTCTTGGGACGCATTTCCCATGCGTTTCCTTCCTCTAGCAAATTTTGATTTTTCCCATGAATCTAAAATTGACTCCTTGTTTTTCAAATTAGTTGACAAGGCATTTTTTTTAATTCTATAGTCAGCTGCTAACTTTGTTTTACATTCGCAATTCTCTACTTTCTTTAAAATTTCTACCCTTGTCTCCAAAGTTAGGATTTTGTACTTTCCCCGTGTAGACATCCTGAATTTTTACACATTCACACCACACAATGAGGAAGAAAAACTAGACCACATTAACTTGTCTGCATTGCAGTTATAACTGACGCAGCTCCCTAGAATCTGTAGTAAAGACTAGTTTTTCTGAAATTCTAAGAAAATCGATCCAAATAAAGGAAAATTGCTTTTTCCGTTTAGCACTAATAAGAAGGACAATAGCTACTAACGTTTAGCGGACATGCAATAGTCTAGGAATGCAGGCATGTGCCTCTTTACACAGAAAAGAAATTTTGACACACAAAATAATAAATACAGTGTGTATTTTCTCCATTAAATGAGGAAAAATAATTTTTTTTTGTCAAATTTTTAGTTCGAATTAACCGAAGTGATAAAAATTTAGTTCGAATTAATGAGATATTTTTAACATTAACTCCAATACAAGTTTTTTGGGGCCTTTGGATTAGTTCGAATTAACCGAAAGTTCGAATTAACCAAGTTCGAATTAACGAGCGTCTACTGTAATATGGTAATTTTTATTTACAGAAAACTAACAATGAAACTTATTGCTTATTTTAAGCATTCATTAAAAATATAAAGAGAAAAAAATAATAATAGTGAAAACACCCTTTTTATTACACAAAATACCTATAAATCATCTTTTCAAGTACAAAATTTAGAAATTCTGAGCTACGAAGCATAATTATTTTCAATGAGATTTATTTGATATACAGTTAAGTATATAAAACTTAAATTTCAAAGCAATACAATTATTAGAAATGCGCCGGGAGCAGTTTGAATATTCGTATGACATGAAAATTTTTATTTTGAGAAAAACACATTTAAAGTTATTGCTATTAGTAACCACATAATATCTAAATTAAATACAAATGCCTATAACTAGGGAAGTAATCACAGAAATTAAAAATTCTTTTTGCAACACATTCCTACTCGCCGAAGTTTCACAATTCAATAAAATAAAAAAAATTGAATTTTCGGACAAATTTCACAATTTTGAAAGTCCACTGTCCCCTTATTAAGAACATAAATTTCAATATTTTTTTTCAGGCGAATTAAAGAACATTTTTTTTACTAATGAGTACTTTTCAGAGACAGATTAATAAATTAGTTAATCAAAACTCATACTTTTAATTTTTGAAACTTTCTTTTTGCAAAAATAGATTTAAAAATGAAATTTGTACAGATATGTAAAATGTTAAATATTTGTCTACTTCAATTTATGTATATTTAGATTTATATATTTTTACAATTTATATACAGTATACTCTGAAGCCATCATAAGTTAGTAAATAAAGGTAACACTTTCAGCAAGTAGAGATAACATTCAGAATTGAAATTTAATTTCGAATTAAATCAGAAATCAAAGAAAAATTAGACTAAAAGTTAAGTATATAGATATTCTTATTATGTGCAAGTTTCAAAGGTGAGAGGGTATCACTCCTTAAAACATTGTCTTTATTATACAGCAATGTGTTCAGCAATGTTAGAATAATTTACAATTCGGGACCAGAATGAAGTTCTTTAAGGTACTAAGGCAGCACATAGAATTGAATATAAAGAACTTATAATATGATTAACATACTATGACATAAAAAAATTACCGAGTTTTTACTTGCGTTATATGTAGTAAATTTATGATATAGATATTGAATTTTATAGCAGTTAAATTTAAATATGGATATGATTATAGGTAGAATACGATGATATTTTCAAAAGTTTTTCTTGCTAAGTTTCATAAAAATAGAATAATAACTATTTTTTAAAAATTTTTTTGTTGCTTGCCTTATTTAGTTCCTTTTAGTCTAAAAAAGTCTTTTCTTAGGTGAATTAAATTTAATATCAGCTACATTTAGCAAGGTATATTAGCTCTCGTCAATTTGTTAGGTCTTACAGTGAGTTTTTAGTGAGTTTGTTTTCCGAAATGCAATAAATAGGGATAGACTATATGATATTTTCTTTTCTGCATCTGAATTTGTACTACTTTACGGTTTTAAAACTTCACTGTGATGAATAATGAGGTCTTTCACGAGTGATTTTGCAAGATACTTTAAAGGCATATTGGATTTTTCATTCGTTTAAAAAAGCAATATTGGATATTAAACATAAGTAAAGTAATAAATATTATAAACTTAAAAATCAATTTACATGGTCAAATTTATTGCGTAAAGTTGCTGTCTTGAAGAAGACTAAAATTTGGCATTTTGAGTGTGAATTAATTTGCATAAAATGAAGGTACATCAGGCTACTATTCCTCAAAAAACCAAAAAAGAAGTTTAAGCCTTATCATTTGTTAAAATAAAAAATTAAAAAAAAAATCATTCCTTTTTATTTAAGGTCTTACAGAGTATGGAAACATTCCATGGTAGTTTATAACTAATCTCATTTATATATTGAAATAAATTGGGGAATTGAAAATTTCAATTTTTTTTTAATTCCGATAAAAATACATTTACATGTAATGTATTTTTACAATGAACTATTACAACTAATGCTACAGTTGAATTATTAACATTTAGAAAAACTGCATTGCGATTTACATGCTGTAGAGACACTTACCTGGGCCGATTGCATAAAATACAACAAAAATGAGAGTGCTGACGACACTGAGGTAAGCAATCCATTCATAAAGGAACTGTAAAAGGAAATAAGAAAATGCAATTTGAAATATAACTATTTCACAATAGAAGAGTAAAAATATCCTGACCCCATTATGCATGCTATCTTAAATGAATACAAAGAAAATATTAGATATCTGTTCCTATTAAATTTTGTTATAATGAAAACTTAGAGAAACTATTAATTAGTATTTTCTTTCGCTTTTTTTATCCACAGCCTGCTGTAATTTTTAAACGTACTTTTTCTAAATAAAAACTAAATTTCATCTCTTACATATTATTTTTATTGTAGTTCTTCTGTTTTATGATTATTTGTGGCGTTCAGCTCTGAGCAGAATATTTAACATTTTCAAATAATCTGCCTAGAAAAATGGAAGAATTATTCTTATTAAAATTTTATTTTTACTACAATTTTTCTTAAATCTTCTCTCTAGAAGATTTAAGAAAAATTTCTTTCTTGGATGAAGATATACAATTAAGATAATTTCAAAAGGATAATTTTAGAACTTTACAGGAAAAACGCAGGATGTTTCAAAAATAGGAATACAAATATGCTAAAGCAGGGGTGTCAAACTCACGGCCCGCGGGCCGCATGCGGCCCGCGACGAACATTTTTGCGGCCCGGCCAATATATTGGCACACAATAATATATAATAAAATAACCGACGCAGAATTATAATAAGATAAGAAGAATTCGCTACATGTTTTTTTAATGATACTCTTTTTTTGCTATTATTAAACAAATTGCATATATTTATGTTGAATATACTGTAATTAGGTAAATAAACCTACGTTTCTATTAATATTGATTTTTTTGTGGCCCACCTATAGTTAAACCTTGTTTGTTTGGCTCAAGGTAGCCTTTGAGTTTGACATCCCTGTGCTAAAGGTACTGTAGGATAAAGAATAACATAGAGGATGTACAAAAGCTTTGTGTATGAAATACATCTATTTGGTCCCATGATTTTATTACGAAATGCTAACACTAGATGGCGTGATGTATCATACCATTTGAAAATGGTTCCTTTTGAAGGTGTTGTAAGCACTTTGTTGATATGGTAAGCGGAAACAAAGCTTTTTACCCCATTCAATAGAACTTTTGTTCACAGTATGTCAAAGAGCATCTCAGAAGGCGTACGATCTACCCTTGGTTCAGTTATTCTATGGTACAGGTTGTTTTGGCATCATTTAAGGTCAACGGTTAGGGTACATATTTCGGATGCTTTTATGGAAGAACCTCATCGTGTGTTAGCAACGAACCATTAACAGCTATGCTGTTATGGAAGAAGATTGCTTGGTTCATCTCAGGACAGTGGCGTACGCAAGGGGTGGGTGGGTTATAACCCCCCCATTGGTTCTGATTACATATATTATTTAATTAGGTTTACGGTTTGCACTGATTGCTCAAAACTACACTTGCATAGTAATATTCCAGTCAAATTAGCTTAAAATGGTGGCGAATCATGCATTAAATGAAGGGGGTTGAGATTTTTTCAGGAATGTGTAGGGGTTGGTACCCTGAGCAATGCCTAATAAAGTCCCCTCGATTTCAGGTGCCGCGGGGGGGGGGGGGGGCAAAGGTCACTTTTTTCAGTTTTTGGCGTTTATCTCGAAAACGGTGCGTAGCACAGAAAATTGTAAAATCCAAAAATTAAAGCTTATAAAGTTCCCTTCCAAATGGTATATCCATGTTTGTACCCAAGTGCTACCGTTTTCGAGATATGAGCCGTTGAATATGAAATTTTTTCAAAAAAAGTGGTAGCGGTTCAGGTATCTCGTCAAACTTCCTCTTCTAACTCTTTTCCCTTCCATTTCTCAGAAATCTCGTGGTAGAAAAAGTTGTAAAGCGAAAGATTTCCTTCAAAAATGTATATAATTATGCTAATTTATCTTCACCAGGTAAATAGTTAGAGCGTTTTGAAGTTTAGGGGTAGTTTTGAACATTTTGCTTGTAAAATGCTCGTCACTCAAGTTTCGTTTCCATGGTCTGTAACTCTCTTAATCACTTTGTATGCTGTTTAATTAGATACGTATAGTATTCATAACCCATCTTCGGTGCTACCATCAGTGCTACCGTTTTCGAGATATGAGCCGTTGAATATGAAATTTTTTCAAAAAAAGTGGTAGCGGTTCAGGTATCTCGTCAAACTTCCTCTTCTAACTCTTTTCCCTTCCATTTCTCAGAAATCTCGTGGTAGAAAAAGTTGTAAAGCGAAAGATTTCCTTCAAAAATGTATATAATTATGCTAATTTATCTTCACCAGGTAAATAGTTAGAGCGTTTTGAAGTTTAGGGGTAGTTTTGAACATTTTGCTTGTAAAATGCTCGTCACTCAAGTTTCGTTTCCATGGTCTGTAACTCTCTTAATCACTTTGTATGCTGTTTAATTAGATACGTATAGTATTCATAACCCATCTAAATAATAAATTATGTATACCTGTACGTATAATGTATATTTCATAATATACAGAAGAACACTTGTAGTACAAAGGAGGAAGTAAGAAAACAAACCAAAATGTATAAAAGTTGTTCATATAATCAAAAAATGGTTATCAAAAGTAGGTTCAAACAACAGTTACTTACATTAAATATATTATATACAATTTATTTCATCAACTGCTTTCCTATATATTAAAATCCGTTAATCTGATACTTCGGAAAAAGTTTCAAACAAGTCAAAGTCTTCACTATCATTTTAGCTTCTGTAGAATGTCCGAATTTTCCCGAACTGATTTCCCACAAAGGTGGCATCCCACTATAATGCCACGGTCAATTCACTAAGCTCCTTTCACTAACTCATCGTCTCACAAACGCATAAATATGACCTGACAAACCACTACCAATACTTTTATCTCTTTCGGTTACGCATCAAATTACGTCACCTGCTAGATCCATTTCTTTAGGGGGGTGTCCGGATACTTTTGGCCAGATAGTGTATAACGTATTATTGAATATTAATGAATTATATAAATTATTAAATTTACTTAATTGGGGTCAGCTGAATGATGAGACCTGAAGATGTTGGGAAGAGTAGAGCCTGTCTTCTGTGTTGCCCCGTCCGGACTCCATGAAAAACACATTCGTTTCTCGTGGGGTGAGTGTCACAAGTAACACGAGCAGGTCTTACCTATTTACTATCCCCACAGTTGAAAGAGACTTGTTTTGCCACCCACCTCTGACAATACTGCAGTCAGCATCTCCTTTGGCTGTAGTAGACTGTATACCTCTTGCACCCAAGGCCTGAACTAACATAGTAATGAGCTTGGTTTTGTTCCTTTCATTGGAAAGGAAGTTTTCCTGATTAACAGTAGCCACTATGTTCTTATTGAAGTCAATATCTACTGATGTTTTACTTGATGCTCTTGGATGTTGTTCGTCTCTTTCCGTGGAGTTCGTGTCTTCAAAACTATCAAAAACCCCAGCTGAACTGCTGCCGTAATGGTTGATTATGTACGATACATATTGATCGTAGATGGAGGCGAAGGTGATGTTGGTGTTCCACTTTACTCTATGAAGCAGGAAGCCGCCATAGATTACCATGAAACTGTTCTTCACATCGATCAATTGATTACATTTTGGGAAAGCATCATACAGTGATGACTTTTTGATTTTTCTCATTATCCCCTCGGCGAATAGAGATAAAGGGTATGGGGCTAACTCGTACGTTAGCAACTCCTCTACATCCCCTTCTTTCTTCTTGGTGATCAGAGTTCTTTGAAATATCATCAGAGGCTCTACCACCACTACCTCATCATTAACTTTGATCATATTGCTCATCGCAGCTAAAGGAGCGACTGAGTCCTTCTTGGATTGTTTCACTTCAGAGAAATTCATTCCAACAAAAGTGCTCATTGTGCGGGTTCCAATTTCCAGCAGTTCACGGGTAGCAGTTGACATTACTTATTCCAATTACTCCCGTTGAAAGTGACATCAAACAATTACGTTCAGCAAAAGGCGGGTGATCAGCCAACCATTGAGCAAGCTTCCTTCTGTCTAGATCAGGGGTGTCAAACCTAAAGGCTACCTTGGGCCAAACAAACAAGGTTTAACTATAGGTGGGCCACAAAAAAATCAATATTAATAGAAACGTAGGTTTACTTGCCTAATTACAGTATATTCAACATAAATATATGCATTTTGTTTAATAATAGCTAAAAAAGAGTATAATTAAAAAAATTTAGCGAATTCTTCCTATCTTATTATAATTCTGCGTCAGTTATATTATTATATATTATTGTGTGCCAATATATTGGCCGGGCCGCAAAAATGTTCGTCGCGGGCCGCAAATTTGACACCCCTGGTATAGATCATCTCTGGTTATGCGTGATGCTCGAAACTCAACATGTTGTTCTCCTCTTGCAGTATGGACGCCACAAAAGATCTCAAGTGAACTACATATTGCTGTAGCTGTGCGTGCTCCCCCAACCCATTTCGCCAACACCGAATTACTAAAGCCTCGCCCACGTGTTAATTCTCCTTCACTCATCATGTCACACATGAGTGTCACCTCAATTGCCATGTCAGATCACACACCAGCCATTGGTGTTCCAGTTCTGTTGACAGTGAAGTGTCCACGATCTATAAAATCCTGTTTAAGTTGAAGGTGGTGAGTTGTTAGTCCCAGCATGTGTTGTACATATAGGTGGGTACACTTTGCACAATGAAAATGCCCGCTGGCATGGAAGTAAGGTATCATCAGTTGGGAGCATGTCATATCATCTTTCCAGTTCCGCTGTGCTGCAGTGAATTTTTTCATCAACACCACCATTTCAAAGTATTGGACCCACAAAGCTGCTGTTGGCCCATTACCTTTGAGACGTGACAATTCGTTGCTCAATTTCCACTGAATGCTGGCAAGGGAGGTATTTGTGGAAATGTGTTGTGGAGTAATTTCTACTGAGGTCTGAAATAACTGAACTACTTCTTCTTTTTCATATGATGTGATATCTAAATTTTTCAAAATGATCTGAGCTAAAGTGACACTTTTATACATTTTGGTTTGTTTTCTTACTTCCTCCTTTATACTATAAGTGTTCTTCTGTATATTATGAGATATACATTATACGTACAGGTATGCATAATTTATTATTTATATGGGTTATGAATACTATACGTATCTAATTAAATAGCATACAAAGTGATTAAGAGAGTTACAGATCTTGGAAACGAAACTTGAGTGGAGAGCATTTTACTAGCAAAATGTTGAAAAGTTCCCCAAAACTTCAAAACGCTCGAAATATTTACCTGGTGAAGATAAATTAGCATAACTATATACATTTTTGAAGGAAATCTTTCGCTCTACAACTTTTTCTGTCACGAGTTTTCTGAGAAATGGAAGGGGAAAGAGTTAGAAGATGAAGTTTGACGAGAAACCTGAACCGCTACCACTCTTTTTGAAAAAACTTCATATTCAACGGCTCATATCTCGAAAACGGTAACATTTAGGTACAAACATGGATATACCATTTGGAATGGAATTTTATAAGCTTTAATTTTTGGATTTGACAATTTTCTGTGCGACGCACCGGTTTCGAGATAAACGACGAAAACTGAAAAAAGTGACCTTTGGACCCCCATCCCACCCTCCCGCGGGGCCTGAAATCGAGGGGACTTTATTAGGCGTTGTTCAGGGGACCACCCCCTACACATTCTTGAAAAAATCTCAACCCCTTCATTTAATGCGAAATGAAAACCTAATTTGACTGGACTATAAACCCCCCCCCCCCCTTTGAAAATTTCTGCGTACGCTGCTGTCTCAAGAGATATATTTAAAAAAACCTGAAGGGTATCTCCTAAAATGGACTGAGACAAAAATTTTAAACCATAACTTTTTTTTTTCTTCTTCCAGGCCAACGTGAATAAAATGCAGTCCAAGATTACGGCCGGTATTGCTGGAGTTACTCCATGTGTAGGAAATATATTACAGATGGAACGATCGCAGAGTTATCGAAGTCTGTCATATTAGACCTTAACTGTGTTCAAATTTCGCGTGTACCGGAGCATTTTCCGCGTAGTAAAAATCGTCAGTATATCCCTATTTACCATCTTTCGTCATTTAAAGTTGCATATACCCTTTTAAAACATTACGTATTACGAAAAACTAGAAAAAATTCTGAGAACTATTTTTTTTCTGATACAATTAGAAAAATAAGGATAGAAATCAGAAAAATGCTGATTCATAGTCAAATGCAAAAAAATCTTTTAAGGTAAAAAGTTTACCTTCACGAGCATGGTGATGGTAACGAAAATGCTGAAGATGAACATTCCACCGAGTCCATATAGTTGTAACGTTCGTCGACCTTTGCGATCCATCAAGGGGATTGTGACGAGCGTCATTATAACCATAACGGTTCCGACTCCAACCGTTGCGTATTTAGCAGCATTTTCTGGGAGACCAGCATTTATGAAAAGGCCAGTTGAATAATAAAGAACCTTAAAAATAAATATACGAAAATCAGAGGAAAAATATCGCATCAATATGAGGGTAATAATTTTCCTAAATTATTTATCTTACAAGATAAAGTCACGATACTAATGAAAACTATAATACACTTATTTACAGGTAGCTTAATATTTTCTGTCGCTTTATATTTTAAACTAGCTGAATACCCGTACTTCGCTACGAAATACATTCAAATTAAATACAACGGTCAATGTATGCAATAATTTGTATGTCTAATATCCATAAAACATACCAATTTGAATTAAATTCTTTAAAAACTTCCATCTCAATTAGTCTAGTGGATAAATTTTATTTTTGCCGCATTTTAATATTTTTTTGTCAGTTTATTTTGTTGTTAAGCACGTGACACAAAATTAATTTTAAGTATCACAAAAAGAAAAGAAACCACGTGATCAGCATTTAATAAATTAAATTCTAAAAATTAATCTTTAAAAATTTACCAAAAATCAGAAAATGGAGGAAAGATTCGAAAAAGTTTATTTTAAACGAATTTTTATGGTCTTTCTCGTGATTTAAATTTTATAAACCTTAGATTATTATTTTAAATGCAAACTTTAAAAAAGTTTCAAAAACAGCTTAAAAATTTAATTTTAAAAAATCTAAGAAGAATTTTTCAAAAATCTTTCTTAGTGCACCCCTACACGATTAGAAGAATCGCCATGCAAAATTTCAGTCCTTTTAGGTCCAGCGGTTTGGTCTGTGCGTTATATGTCAGTCAGTAAATCAGTCAGTTACGGAACTGCTTTATATATATAGTTAACCATACAATCAAACTACGATAAAATAATGCTTAATGATATTTTAAGAGAAAATTAAGTTTTATGCATGACATGTTTCAATCCCTGAGGTATATTTTTCTAAAGGTGTATTCCCACTCTTACCACGTTGATGCCTGAGAGTTGTTGAGTGAGTTGCATGACAACTCCTATCACTAATGGAAGATGGAGGGATCGGTTTTTCAGTAGCTTCCACATAGTAATTTGAACAGGAGGAGGTTGAATCCGAAATTCTTCTGTAAAAGCTGTCTGCAAATACAAACAAAGAAATTTGAGATATAGCATTTGTAACTCAAGAAAAATAACAATTGAACAATACCAGAAAAACAGTCGATTTAAAATTGAGTATCAAAAGGGAAATAATGACAAAATTATCTGAATTTTAAAGGTAATAATGCAAGTTAACCTTTTCCTTATGGGATGGGATAGCATGTATCTCAAGAATGAATATATATATATATATATATATATATATATATATATATATATATATATATATATATATAGTACAGATGGTGGACAAAATAATACGAACACCTGTGAAATAATGGAAAATCTTTATTAATAGGGGGTTGGACCACCCTTTGACTGAAGTACAGATTTAATGCGACGTGGGATAGATGCATAAAGGTCATGGACAATATTTAAAGGAATATTAAGCCATTCCTCCTGCAGAGCGGTCTCTAATTCCGAAAGTCCGAATGGAGGTGGAAATCGGGAACGAAGTTTGGACTCCAAATATTGCCATAAATATTCAATAATATTCAAGTCCGGAGACTGAGGGAGCCAGGCGAGATGTTCAACTGCATCGTCATGCTCTTCGAACCATTCTTGAACACACCTAGCAGTGTGGATAGGGGTGTTGTCGTCTTGAAAAAGCGGTCGCTCTCCAGGGAGTACAGTCTGGACAAAAGGATGGACATGATCCCCTAGAACGCTTAAATAGTGATTGAGTTTGATCCTCCCATGCAGAATAACAAGTGGCCCAAGACCGCGCCAAGATATCGCACCCAATACCATAATGGAGCCACCCCCATGCTTCACAGTCGGCAAGAGGCATTCAGGATGAAACGCTTCTTTGGGCGTTCTCCAGACATAAACGCGTCCGGTCGTCTGAAATAGGGTGAATGACGATTCATCTCACCATATTACCTGTTTCCACTGCTGTGGGGACCAGCCTTTGTGATCTCTGCACCATTGGCGTCGCTTGAAAGCATTAGTTGCTGTCACCAAGGGTTTACGAATTGCCATTCTGCCATAAATGTTCGCAGCATGAAGTTCCCTTTCGACAGTTTTTGTTGAAACGGGTTCCTGGAGATGACTGTTCATTTCGGATGTTATCTCGGATAACGATTGCTTGTGCTTTCGGGCTACTATGCGCTTCAAGACCCGTCTATCCCTATCAGCAAGCTTTCGACATATTGGACTTTCGGCCACTGTTGTGCTTTGAAGACGCCGTCTTACCCTCTTTCGTGTACGCTGTCATAACGGCTGATACCGTACCCCTTGCAAACCCCAAAAGGTTTGCTGTTTCCGTAACCGATGCTCCACTTAAACGCGCTCCAACTATCATTCCTCTTTGGAACTCGGACAGGTCTGACATTTCAACTTATCACAGACAGTTCGATAGAAGCATGCAAAGTAGGTGACTGCTGTTGAGAGACTGATACCTTCCTCTTCACGCTCACTAGGTGGCAGACTTCTGTTGCAGGTGGCGTGGCAGTACTGCAGGTGTGAAATACTTCATACTTTTTCACAGGTGTTCGTATTATTTTGTACTCCATCTGTATATATATATATATATATATATATATATATATATATATATATTTATAACCCCCTAAATGGCTGTTCTTACTAAAGGGGTAAGAAATTTCCCGTTCTAAAGAGAGGGGGGGGATCGGAAATATTGGCCCCGTAATGTAAAGGTTAATAGAATCGCTGAACTTAAAGTCAGAGATGCATGCATAAATTGAATTGTAACATATTATTTCATCTAAACTTAAAAATGTATGCAAGAATGTTTAACTAGGAGTTAATATTAGTAATCTAAAATTGCCACTTCGCATGATAAATAAAGCAACTATTTATTGAAAATGGTAAACATTAGAATGCTTAACATTTAACAGCAAGATCATACACTAGTGTTCCATACCTCCGGTTCATGCTGCTGTGACCTGTCTTCAGCTTTCATTTCTTCTATATCTTCTTCCACTAAACTTGAGCACCGTAATTTTTGCAAGGCTAAAAACATAGAAAAAGAATTGTAGTGTCTGCTTAGACCCACTATCTTAAAGGGTTCAAATTATAACACAACAAGCATTTGTCTCATTTTCCCCACATTTACTAATTTTCTATTTTTTTTTTTTAAATTGACTAGCCTTAGAATTGAACCAAAGACTACTTGTTTTCTAGCTGTACCTTTACAGCATTAAGATGTCAAGATCCTTTTGAATTTATCTTATTATATTACATCCATGCTTAATAAATTAACTGCCACTAGAGTGCAAGATTTTATTTTTTACTAAATAGCCAGATAAATATTTCAACGTGAAAAAGCATAAAATGGATCAAATTATGATAGAAAGGTACTAATTTTTATTATGTCCATTCGGGAATATGTCCTCCTTAAAGACTGTCTCTTTCCTTGCTGTCAATAGAAGATACAAAGTCAGACTTATTAAGCCGACCATACAATATCTTTTAACATTGTTCTATAGTATAGGATTTATCAAAGAATAAATTTTCTCCCCTTTCATGAACTTATGCCACTGATACATGGTCTCCCTACGTTACGTTTCATTGATGAAAGTTTCGAGAATATATCAAAGATGCATCCAACTACTATCATAGGCAAAATGGGCTCTGGGTTAAAGTCTATAATCTTCCCGAAAACCTTAATCTATCATTAGATGAAGATGGACGGAGATGCTTCAAATTTCCATAAAGTTGCTTCAAAAAAGTGAAATAAAATAAATGAATAGAATGAATATTTGTGTTCTCTAAGCCTTTTAGTCTTGCCATGGTTTCCTTAATCTAAGTTTTTAAAATATAAAATTCTGTAGTATTATAATAAAAAAAACCTATTTTGTAATTTTAACTTTCCTAAAATTTTCTTTAAATGGTTAGTAACTTATGCATTTCTGTAAAAAGGATACAATGGAAGTTTGATCCCATTATGTGATACTTTCCTAAAATATATTTGAAATATATGGATCGTTTTTCCTCACTGATAGGAATTTTACATCTATTTTTATACATTAATTATCACAATTTAGCTACAGAAAAATTAGTCATTTAAACGTATTTTCAACCTAAGTTAGTAATGTTAAAGAGCACAGTATTTCTAGGAATTATCTTTTCATGATAATGAAAATTTTTTAACACAGGTAATAATATAATTCTCCAGTTGGGAAGAATCCTACTTTTAAGGAGTAAGGTACTAGTATTTACTCCTTATAAATATGATTAAGGTACAAGTAGTTAGTAAAGAGTAAAGTACAAGTATCCTATTTTTAATACAAACTCTAAAAACATTAAAGCAGCTTTTTTTCAAAAAATATTCTTCCATAAGTAAGTTGGAGAAACATTTTTATATTTCTAGTCTTTGAAAGTCTACGTATTTAAGTGATAAAAAATAACTATGAATTCCTGATATCGAGATAAAGCACAGGATTCGTACCTTCTCTTGCGAGAGATTCTTGTTGCTTTGAAATGAGCAAGTATCTTGGACTTTCAGGACACAAAGGAAGAAGAAGCAGTTGCAAAACTGCTGGAATCACAGAAATACCTGAAAAAGAGATCAGAAGCATCTTCACAATCAAATACAATTACCTAGTAGTTTCCTATTTTGTATATTTCCCTTTGCTTATTTTAAAATCTAACAAATCCTATCAATTTTAAGATATAAGATAGTTATTCAATTTTCTAATAAATATAAGAAGTTAAAATGCTATGTTATGTGAATGATATACTCAAACGTACAAATCACGCGGTAAAGAGTCAAATTTAAATACAGTGATTTCCGCTTATAAGAATCACGTTTGTTATTACTGTTTTTGATTCTTATAAGCGGTTGATTCTTATAGCCGAAATTTAGGTTTTTGGTCAGGCACACACACATCTATATATACATATATTAGATAATTTACCATAAAATACGCTTTAATTTACGTTATCTTTTATTAAAATTATTGTTTAAAATTCTAAAAATACAACTTAATTTCTTGACCTATAAGTAGATACACATGATTATAATAAGAGAAGAAAAAATCCAGTATTTGTTACTGCATACCTGCTTAACAGTTTAACATTTCAACTACAGGAAGGGTGCAAGAAAGAATTTTCTATGGTAGTTTGACGTAATGAATTTTTGAGGAGTCTGTTTATACCTCTTTCAATACCAATAGTCTCAGACGAAGATTCACCTTCTAGCTTACGTTTCACGGTTTGATAACGTGCTGAATCTACTAATGTCACGTTTGCCTAAGTGATAGTGGACACTTCGCCGAAGATTTATGTGTTTCAGGGTCCAGGAATCCGCAACCAGGATATGGGAGGTGGAAAAAAAGAGTCAATGTCTTTGTTTGTCAGTGGAGAAAAGTGCAATCGGACCTGGACGGGTAGAGATGCCCCTGGGTCAAGCTAATAAGACAGTGTTGTGCTAAAGCGTTTAAGGAGAAACTATTATGTTATGTCTAACAAAGAAAGGGATGCATTTTACGACTGTATTCCATCCCATCTTATCACTTTTTCTTAAAAAAAAGTAAAGAAAGAACTTCATGCCTTTTGAGTGTTTAAGTGGCTTTTTGGAAAAATGAAAGGAAAGCGAAGAGTGTAAGCTGATTCTTAAAACCGGTGGATTGATTCTTTAAAGCGAAAATTTTAACATGGAAATAATACATTTGTTTTTGTTTTCGCGATATTGATTCTTATAAACGGTTGATTCTTATAACCACTGATCACTATAAGCGGTGGTTACTGTAATTCTTTATATACCAATTCAGTACACTCTTTTTAGCTTTAGAGTGACGTGTAAGCAGAGATATCCTGTTACTTTAGGAAATAAACATACGGATTATAAAAATAGGTTTTTTTAATATGTTTCCTATTCTCTTATGCTAATATGAAATATATTTATATTCGTATAGTAAAACCTTATTATAAAAGGACATCTTTTAATCTATAAACTAGAAGTATTTCCAAACTAGTTTACTTCTAAGATTGTTATAAGTATCAGATCAGTTACTGCTTCAAATTCTGGTATCAATAATTGACTGGGAGAGTTTTAAGGATATTTATCCACTAACTAACTTTTTATAAGCATTTTACATCATTAATAGAAGTCTGATATAAGGAAGCTCCGGATGCACTTTAAATAGCTTTGATGAAGTAGAAAGAAAAAGAGAGATTAAGTCTTTCTTAATTCGGCATAATTTTCGTTTAAAATGTAATGAAAGTTTTCCTACATGTAAAGAATTTTTTATTTTATTAAGTATAATCTAAAAGTTATTTCTATCTGCAGCGTTTAGACTGTTCTGTACAACTGGCAAATGGATGTTCAATATTTAAAGATATTTATCGCGATATACAAAGAGTAATTCAACATTAACGAAAGAAACATAGCAGGGAATCATAAACATAGATGATTAGAAATTTATTTTTTTAAAAAAGACATAAAATGTATAAATTAATACTCACCAAAAAGAAATGGCCACCCTTTCTCTGTTCCTAAAATAGCCTGTATACCCAGCACCTGGGACAACAAAAGACCTATTGTGATACCAAGCTGATTCACCGTACCTTTAGAAGAAAATATAGAACATAATTATACATAGTTACTTTCTTTAAAACGTACATAAATCAGATAGCAGAAGACAACATGTTTTCCAGTCTTTCTGTGGAAATATTTTTGAATACTTGTAAAAATGCACAAAACATCTCGATTATATTAGTGAAGTTGTGATTACTTGTGTGAAAAACAAATAAATAGTTTTGCAAGTTAATTGCCTCCCTCATTCTTTATACCAACATGAATTCTTTAACTAAAGAGCGTATTTGTAAAGTAAATATTGAATGTGGAAGGAAAAAAGCGAAGAAAATCAAATATCTTTATATTTGTTATTTTTATATTATTTTATTTTAGTTATTCATTAATACGATTACGAATCTGTTGCGCTTTTCTTTCTAAATTGTATCTATACTGTTAGTAATTATTGTTAGTATATTGTTAGTAATGTAAGTATAGGATCTACACGACTAACATTCTTCTAAATAATATTTAAAAGTATAAACTAGTTTAAACTTAGAAATTTTCGATCATGTGTAAAGAAAAAAAAGATGCTCGGGCATTTCTCTTTCTTTAATAAAGTGTGAATCTAATATTTTGTGTTTCTGTAAATCCTATTCTCGTGGCTTCTAATAGGCATAAATACACTGCTGGCCACCCAAATTGCAACACCAAGAAAGACAAGAGATATCCCAACAAAATTTATTTTGTAGATAACATGTTGACCAAGTATCAAATGATTAAATTTATAGACTTCTGTGAAGTGTGGTTCCTGCCAAAATAAGTAGCCAGAGTAGCCGCCATTGTTGGAGATCACCGCTGCCACACGCCTCGGCATTGATTCAAAGAGACTTTGGATGAGCTCTTGGGGTACAGCAGACCAAGCAGCTTCCACACGTTGCCAAAGTTGATCTGCTGTGGAAGCTGGGGATGGAATCTGGGTCAATCGTAGAGCAACCATGGACCACATGTTTTCTATCGGCGAAAGATCCGGAGAGCGAGGCGGCCAGGGAAGCAATTCAATCTGGCGATTGACGAAGAACCGTTGGGCAATGCGTGCCACGTGTGGTCGCTCATTATCCTGATGAAATATGGCTGTGGGCAAGCCCTGAAGGTAAGGAAGGACAACTGGCTCCAACACCTCGGAGATGTAGCGCTGGCTGTTTAAAGTACCGGCAATGCGTACTAGAGGTGTGCGAGAGTGATATCCAATACCGCCCCATACCATAATACCCGGTGCAGGACCAGTGTGGCGGTGCATAACGCAGCTGTTCAGCATCCTCTCTTCACTGTGTCTCCAGACTCGAATGCGACCATCGTGGTGTTCCAGACAGAAGCGTGACTCGTCAGTAAAGACAATTTCATTCCATTCTGCCGTCCACATCCTTCTGTCATCGCACCATTGGCGGCGGAGACGTCTGTGGTTCTGCGTCAAGGGTAGACAAAGCAATGGACGTCTTGCGGACAGACCACTCTGCTGTAAACGGCGTCGAATGGTACACGCAGACACTGGATGATGCGTTACGTGCTATGGTTCGTGATGTGACTGAGCTATCCGTCACTGCCATGCGCACAATTTGCCTGCCATCACGTGAAGTGGTGCGCTGAGGTGGATGCGATCGAACACGCCGGTCCGTCGTACCTTCCTTCATCCATCGATCACATACCCGCATTACAGTTGTTTGGTTTCGTCCAACACGACTACCGATTTCCCTGAAAGATAATCCACAATCTCGGTAGGCCACTATCCTTCCTCTGTCGAACTCGGATACTTGATCAAAAGATGATCGCTGTTTTCGACGAGGCATAATTGATCGTTTTTTTTTTGAAAAAAACCACAAGAAAAGCACAATTGCCGAACTTGAAATCGTCGAAATCTCCAAGCCTTAAATAGCGCTTTGAAGTGGCGCCACAGGCGCGCGTGATGTGCGTCTGCGCTGAAATTCTAATCATTTGCATATCTCACCTCCGCTAATGCATGTTGTAAATTTCATGTTATTTGCATGTTTCCTTCAGGGTGTTGCATTTACAGTGGCCAGCAGTGTATTTCAAAAGACGTAAAAGTTCATCGGAGGTTTTTTGAACTCATTTTTTTTGGCATTTTGCCTTTTCTTCTGCATCAATAATGCAACTAGAATGCACGATCAATAGGTCAGTAATTTCCTGTGTAATCAGTTCCAGTTAAATCATAAAGTATGAAAAAGGTATGGGGGATAGGGTCAAACATTAAATAACTGAGTTGTATCTTGTTTTGAATTAATAAAGACACGGGAGAATCATTCTAATAAAGCAGTATGGATTAATTCAACACTTTTATTCAGCAAGAGGCGAGCAATAAAGACATTTTATAAACCTTTTTTTAAATTATAGAAGTCATATTATCTTATGCTAGAACTTTCAGCGATTAGCAATGGAGAATAAGTTCATTTAATTACAAATAAAACTAACTCTATGACTTTTTATAGTTATATAAAAATATGTCGTTATAATCGAATTACAAGAAAATATGCTGACGTAAACGAAACCAAATTAAGGAAATGCCAAATCCTTGCATTCTTACAAAGTAAAAGAATTAAGCAAGAATCTTTGAAACTTTCACTATAAATTAACACATTAACTAATGTGTCATCACGTAGAAAATATTTATAGAAATAAGGGATAAGCATTGCTAATAAAGTTAGTGTAGAAGAAATCCTTTTCAATATATAAAAACTATGAATGTCTTAGTCACTATGAATCTCACATTATAAGATAGCCCTTTGTGTGGCTACTCAAATGTTATTAAGTTATTAATTATTATTATTATGTTACTAATATTTTTATGCTATATTATTCTATGTGCGCTGTTAAAAAGTCTTGTCAAATATCGCCACCCAAAATTCTGTCTGAATATAATTTGCTGCCGGGTGAGCGAGTTCTAAATAGTCATACCTTCGAATTTCCGTTTCGTCTTTTAAATAATTCGTTATATTAGAGTAAAAAAGTCTTTTTCCAGCTGAGACTTTTAATTATTTGCTTTAAACCACCTAAGAGTCAACATATTAAAGGTCTAGTTACATTCTTTAAAATTAAAAAAAATGCAAAATGTATTACAATATTTTTTTTCTTGGACAATTTTTGTAGAATTGATCGAAATGAGACTGGCAAGAGGAATTTATAGTTGGCAGTTTTCATATTTAATCTCATTAGTTTTTTTAAGTTTTCTTATGTCAGCAGGATTGACGTCATATGGCTAACATCCAATACTTTTGAAATTACATTTCATCTATAAATTTCTTCTGTTCTGTGGAATGTTAAGTAATCTAAATTTCTAATGAAGGACACTGTTTCAAAATTTAAAAAAAAGACATTTTATAAAATTCTGACACATAAGAAAAGAAAGAAATGAAGTTTAAAGGAACTGTTTAATTTTTCTATTTATCTGATTTTATTTCGTCACTTTTATCTCACCTCTTTTAATAGTATGTTCCACATATGAATAAAGGAGAGGTCAAAAGTATTTTAGCTCCAGCAAGTTTTCATGCTTTATCTCCTTCTTTATACTGATTTCGTCCTTTGAAAAATATTATACGATTTCTCGTAGCATAAATTCAAAGACATTTTAATTGAATAGATTAACACTGAAACAAATTCTCATATTTAATTATGAGATCATTTTGCATACTGTATTTTAATGTTGTTAGTGTATCATAATTTTACAAGCATTAATTTAAATCATGCTTTTTAAATTAATTTTTAAACATCCTACTTTTAAAGGCTGTTTTAGAAACATTTGTAACTATTCTAGTTACTAATGTTCTAGTCTAGTTACAAGACTAGAAAATTTGCTTTTAATTTAATTTTAATAGAATACAAAGGTTTATTCTAACCGTTGATAACTTTTTAAGGAATTTAGTCTTGAAGTTTAGTATTAGTATTTATATAATTTAATCATGAAGGCTAAGCAGAAAAAGTCTATAAAACATTTATAATGCACAAAATGATAAGGGTTATTACGTTACGCCTCTCCTTTCTATAGTCCTTGGTAAATATAATCATGCTTTGATGATGAATTTTTATTTTTTTTACAGAGAATTTTTATTGTCCTTCTCGGCCACAACGTGATCAAAATTCCAAAATTGGGCGAAACAAGGTCAGGGGTTGTTTGGTAAGCTAAAGATAATTTAGTTTAAAAATATAACTTTTTAAATTATAGAATTAAATATTTTTACTCCACTGTGGAAATTGATACTGCATGGAAAATAGCTTTTAGCAATAGAAATGAAGCGATTTGGTAGCAAAATTAAGACATAACGTGTATGATCACTTCAGACATCTTCCCATTATGACTCAATAACAGCCTCTGTTTTATGTTTTGATCATTAAAGAGATACTAAGGAAACAACAGAAGATAGTGGAAGTAGAATCCTTAATACAGCGTGAACCAGATGAACATCCTCTGCCGGTCATTTAACTTAGACTTTTAGAGGTTCAGTAGTTGTCACAAAAAATGCAGAATGATACTTTGAAATAAGCAATTTTAAAACACAGCCTAAATTTCATAGATTCATTAAATTTTAAATCTAGGATTTCTTAGTGTAATCACTTCCGCAATGAACTTGATTACTATAATTATACACAGTCATTACTTATAAACGAAAGATTTTGTCTGAATTTGAAAGTCTCGCTTACAATTTCAACGTTTACTGAATAATAACATTCTTCCAAGAGTCGGGGAACCACTTTGGGGCAAACTTGCTATCCGACCAGCCTAGGGATATCTTGACCATCGGGCCACAGTTGAATAGAATGACTTCCTTTCAGCTTCAGAAAATACTATGAATTTTGTAATTTCTTTGATGAGACACCTTTTTACTTCCATGAACATTTAAAATGAGACCACATCTTAAGGCAAATGCTGCTTACACACTTTGATATTTTTTAGTTTGTGAACTTATTAAAAAATGCTTACTTTGGAAAAAAGAAGCACTGGATATGCTTCCCATCAAAGACTATTTAATTGAAAGAAGGGAATAACTTGACAGTTTGGATTACCTCTGAGTCAGAGAGTGAACCGTTTAAAACTTATTTAAGCAATTTGATAAAAATCAATACATTCCATCTCATTGAATAATAAGTGTTTTGCTAAGACCCAGAGATAAAAATAAACAAACTCATTATTATTTTATTCAGAATTATGATTTTCTTACAAAATTCATTGTGCATTTCTCATTTCATAAACACGTTATATCAAAATCGGAATTTCTAAATTTTGTGTTTTTCATTAGTCAGTACTAACTCATTTAATCTCTCTCTCTTTTACTTACTTTCTCTCTCTCTCTCACTATATATATATATATATATATATATATATATATATATATATATATATATATATATATATATATATATATATATATATATATATATATATATATATATATATGTATGTATATGTATATGTATATATATATATATATATATATCTTTATATATATATATATATATATATATATATATATGTATATATATATATTTGAAATTGCTGTTTCAACAAGATAAAGTCAGTGAGACCTCAGATAAAGTTTATACATCACGTTTCATACTTAAGTTTCCGTCATTTGACTTTTCTAATTTCTCAGTGAGGTTCATCATAGCCATAGGTACGGAGCGAACCGCATATTCTAAGTTTTCGTAAAACACTTGATCCCTAGATACCCCAAAAGTTACATAAAACTACTCTAAAAAATTAATATTACAGACATAATGGGAAGCACATACTTATTATTCGAAGGCATATGTTTTCTGTAATCCTCCTCACTCTTATAAAAGGAATTATGTGTCAGTCCATTTGAAATTTTTTCATTGTAATTACAGTGTTCGAACGCGATGAAATATTACGTTTACGTTTGAGGGTTAAATTCGAGATGGAATACTATAAAAATGAAGGAAATGTATTACATTAATCATTTTTCTGAAATACCTTTAAAAAAGATTTTTGAAAATGACCAGATAATACATACCGAGCCCTCCACGCAGAGTAAGAGGAGATATCTCAGACAAATACATTGGCACTAGCGCAGTATTGACACCTGAAATTTGAAAATAATTAATTTTCATTTGTATAATACACATGAATTATTATTTAACCTGGAATAAAGCTACGAAGAATACAATGCATTGTACAGTTCACTTGTGAAATGCCACAAGGGATCACAAACAATGCAAACTTGCTTCGTCTAAGCCAGGGGTTCTCAACCTTTCAGGCTCTGTGCCCCCCTTTGAACACTGATGTGAGGTCACGCCCCCCCTCCCACCATCACCACCATATGTGGTCAATACAAGTAATACAATCAGAATTTGAAACTGAATCTGGTTATTAAATGAAATATAGAATAGATAATTTCATACAGAAAATTTAATATTACTACTCATATCTTAATTTGGAACATATTATTATTAGAACATATGAAATTAAAGAATTAAATACAGATCAAATATATTTGAGGTAATCGAGGATCTAGGTGAGGTTGGCATGTAATACCAGTCACTTTCACAACATTAATGAGAGGGCTGGAACTGTTTGTCCTTGACAAGTTTTTGAATATAAGGTTGTAACTATGACAAAGCACACCTCAGGTCACTTTCAACTTCCAGACGTACGACAATTATCGTGTTCGTGTTCGTATGTCGAAAATATGTTACGGTTACATTCTGAGTGCAAAATTGAGTACAGTAAATTACAGTTAGTTTTACTTCTTATTTTGCTTTTTTTTAAACTCACGCCTCCCCTGAAATTTCTCTACGCCCCCCCAGGGGGGCGCGCCCCCCAGGTTGAGAACCGCTGGTCTAAGCAAACCCGTCAGTTTAACTCTCCGGGTAAGATGGCAAAATGCATAACGCCTACCAAGTGGACGGTGTTTAGAGCAAAAATATACATCTGCAGCGTAAGGTGGCAAAATTCATAACGCTTACCAAGTGGGCGGTGCTTAGAGCAATAATTACAAGATAAAAAGAACTTTTTATACACCATGTTTTTAAATTTTCTGTTGAATCATATAAACTTGACAATTCTATGTATTAATAAATACTTTTTAAAATTTTTTTTGATGAATTATCCCATTAAATTGAAAGAAAATGAAGTTAATTGGAAGTTAACTTGCGTTTAACTTTTCGTTCCCGTCCCGGTCGATAGATGGCTGCACCAGTCTACAAAACAAAATTAACTGAAAATAACTGAAAATTAATTTAATTCTGCTTAAAGATGGATAAAAGTATTAAAAAATGCATTGTCATCGTGTTCTGAGCTATTCTAAAAGTTTCAAATGTTTAGCTAGTCGGGAAGTTAGTTAAAAATCGATTGCAAAATTTGTAAGGGACAAACACACACAAATACAAACAAGAAAGCAAGTTAATAAAAACATGGTAAAAATATACATCTCCAGCGTTCAGGGGGCAAAATGAATAACGCCTACCAAGTGGACGGTTCTTAGAGCAAAAATATACATCTCCAGCGTACAGGGGGTCTTCGACCTACCTTGTTAAAGGCTCCTAAGCAAGGCATATCGATTATGCTTTAACGAGGAGCCCATATCAATGGTGAAACTTACCTCCGAGGGTACCTGTTCTCTGGAGTTGTATATTTTGCTCTATCTGGATTAGCTATTGCAGAAAAAATTTCTGCATGATCTATCGATTGTTAACTACAGACTTAGTGTGATAGGAAATTCCTTAGCTGTATAACTTTACTATTGGAAGACAAACGGGGAATATGATTCAATACTAATGAGGAAATAATACGGTCCAATACTTTTAGAGGCAAAAATGCTGGCAGTTTAATTCGATGGTTTTATTTTGTATTCTCTTAACTTTATTTGGATAGTAGACAGAAAAGAAACTGACTCATCTCCCGGCTTTCAACGCAAATAAAAACTCAGTTAAATGTATAATAAACTCAATTTAAACATAAATCAACAGACACCAATTGAAAATCAATATTTTTCAGTTATTAAAATCGAAATAATCTCTAACTTTACTAAATTCTGTAAAATTAAAATTGAAGTAATCTATAGAAATACCATTTCTAATTTCTTGAAGCTCATTTTTGCTTTATTCAACAATAAATTGGAGCCGAAGAGGGAGAAAAATTCTTTCTCAATTTTTTTACCGGGAATTTAAGGTTTTTATATTATTGAATTAAGGCATTTCTTTCTTTACAGAAACTTGTAGAGGAATAATTGAAGCGCACATTTTAAAATATATAATTTTAAACAGAATTTAATAAATAATAATTTTAAACAGAATTTTATCATTTCTATTGCCTTGAAAAATGTCTTCTCTTCAAAATAACAATCTCCACCTGGATTATTGGCACCATCAATCGATGTTGCCCATGATGTTATAAATCCTCAAGCCGGCTGTATTTGGACTTATTTCAAACAGCATGGTATCTACACTCATGTCTATAAATTAAGGATAATGCCAGCTCTGGCAAATAAAGGTTCAAAAATAAAACAAAAGTGACTTATTCATAAAGCCCATTTATTAAACAAAAGATAAAGAACAAAAAAAGATAGTGTATGTATGATACCATTCATAAAACCTACGATTTTTGCTCCCTGGAACAATTGTAAAAAATATCTCCTTTACAAAAACTTAATATTACATGGTTGTTATGATGGTTAATACATTGTATGTCTCCCATGCGATTAAATACAGTCCGTACAACGCCTAGGCATGCTGAGTATCAAATTATCTAGCTGATCTTGGGAAAAATTACTCCACTCAGCAAGCAATGCTCTCCCAAGTTCCTGTACACATGTAGGAGGTGGTTGACGGGCTGCAACTCGTCGGCCAAGCATGTCCCACACATGCTCTATCGGATTCAAGTCAGGTGAGAATGCTGGCCATTCCATACGGGTGATATCCTCAGATCGAAGGCATTTGTTTACGATGTTTGCTCGGTGAGGACGGCCGTTGTCATCCATAAGCACAAATTCTGCACCCATGGCACCCCTAAACAAACGTACATGTTGTTTCAGAATAATGTCCCGATAAATGTGGCCGTTCATGGTTCCGATTCGAACATGCAGATCTATTCTGGAGCCCAGTATAATTCCACCCCAAACGAGCAATCCTGCACCATCGTAACGGTGTCGTTCAATAATGTTGTCTTGGTGGTGACGGGTACCCGGCGTTCTCCATGTGAAAGTCCGACGTGAATCAGACTGCAAGCTAAACCTGGACTCGTCGGAAAACATCACACAAGCCCACTGTGACGATGTCTACATTGCATGTTCTCTAATCCAAGCTAACCTCTGCCGACAGTGAGTTGTCATGAGCGGAACACATCTGACAGGCCTGCGAGCATATAGGCCAATATTTCTCAAACGTCTGTACACGGTTTGCCTTGAAACTGTGGTACCCGTGGCTGCAGATAGCTGAAGAGACAGGTCGGATGCTGTGCTCCGTCTGCTTCTTTTGGCAGTTACTGTCAAATACCGGTCTTCATTCGACGTTGTAACTCGGGGGCGACTTATACTGTAACGTCTACTGACATTTCTATCATCTTCGAATCGTTGCCAAAGCCTAGAGATGACACGTTGGGCAATTCCAAGTTCCTCGGTTACTTCCATCTGAGTACGGCCACATTCCAGGAGGCCGATAAAATAATCATCAACGTAAAAAATCATCCACATGCGTCCTCTGTGTCATAACTATTCGGTTATGGCACTGAGCGGCTTACAGAACGTTTGTGAACAATTTTACTTCTTTGCCACCATTCCTTATAAACCCCTCTCTTACACTCAAGTCATTGTGACGTATTATCGGCGTCATCTGGTGGCTTCCTGTAATTTGCATATTATTCTTGAATATGTGTGTGATAATTCTACAGGTGAAATTTTTACTTTAGAGTTCGATTTCTGTGTGATTCTGAATTATCCTTAATTTATGGACACGAGTGTATATATGTAAGTTGCTAAACCGACTTTCTCGGCAGTCCGTGAGAGAAAACTACTGCATGAATTTACTTCCTTTTGGTCTTAAACGAAAGATTGTAATCTGTAGATTTGTCAAATTTGGTTTTTGTAACCGCAATTTCTATTAATTGGAGATAATTTACAATTAAAAATTGATTTATGCGCATGCTTAGTGGCATGTTTAAATCTGGCTTTAGAAACTCACTTTTTCTGCGCATGCTCAGATCATGTTTTAATGGTAAACACGTTTATTCAGAGGAGTCTCTCTAGATCTCTCTCTGCTATTTTTATTTTTATGACAATTATGTTTGTGAAATATAACATTATACCTGATGGAAATTGTTTATTTCGCGCCGTTTAATTAGCGATAATTTACAATTAAAAACTGCTTTCTGCGCATGCTCAGTGACATTTTTTAAATCTTGCTCACTAAGCACGAGGCCGCTTAAACACATCAATTTGTTTTTGCGCATTATTATGATTTTCAGCATTTGGCAATTATGTGTTGAGTATAATTTGTGTATTAGTACATTTATTTACTACTTAGCCGTCATGTCTTGACGGGTACCAACTAGCATTACACTTAAGAAACATAAAAGAAGCTGTTTAAGAAAGTGTCTTTTAATGCTTTTCATAAATATATAATGTTATAAATTTTTTAACGGCAAAAAAAGTTTTTGTTACTTTTAATTTTACTATAGTGATACATATATAGCTTACAATAAACTTCAATTTTACTAAGACGCTGTAGACCTTGGACATTGTAGAGCTATTAGTCTGGAGCCTTGCAAAAAGTGTTTCCAACTGGCGCTCTTCAACTTCTGAGGTAAGTTTCTGCCCATTAAATTAACCCTTTTTTGCTTTATTTGTTCACCGAAAATGATTTTATTTCTTTTTTAAATTAAATCCCTTTGCGTCTATTTCAAGGAGCATTAAAATTCATTGCTTTCATTTTAGACCTTAAGAAAAATATTTCGTACACCAGCACGTAGAGTGGTGTATATTTACTAACAAATTACGAGCTTCTGACGTCACCGAATACAAACATATACATCACGTTCCCATGAAATCGCATGAAATCGCATGAAATCATGCCATTCCCACGGAGAAATTTCAAAAATAATCGTTGCATTTTTCTGCGTTTAAAATAGATCGCAGAAAGTTAATCCAAAACAAAAGCTACATACTTTGATGAGAAAAATAATGCAGCAAAGTTTTAAACAAATCTAAAAAATTTTGAGCAAGTTAGAAATTAGAGAACCATCGATTGAAGACTTGAAAATATGATATGCGTATATGATCACACCTATATGACTATAATCAACACAGGCTGCTGGTTTCTGCAGTTCGGCCAAAACAGTGGAGCACCAAGGATTTTTTCTTGGGGGGGGGGCGAGATGAACGGATAAAAATATTTATAATGCAAAATCAATATTTATAATGTAATTTCTATTTCTTTGGGGGGGGGGGCAGGGCCCCTGCCCTCCTGGGTGCGCCACTGGGCCAAAAACACTTGTATTGTAGCCAGTCAATGGGAATTGCTATCGAAGATAGCATTCGCGTCTTTTTTTCTTCTCTCGTTATCATATACTGGACCTTTCTCATAGAAAAGCATTAAAGTGTTTTTAATTGCTTGATGATTGTTACAGAATTTAATTTGATGTTTTGAGCTAAAAAATGTAATGAAAATTATCCTTTTTCTTCTTTGTTTTGATATTCTTTTAAACAGCCAATTAGGGTTCATGTAACTTTTTCGCGAAAGTAGATTTCAATAACTCGTCACTTTTATTTGTGTAACTCAAAGGCTTAGGTAACTGACGTCACAGAGAGAAAAATATACAAGCAGCTAGATTCTGCCGATCAGCAAAAATTACTCGCATTTTAATTGGGGACTAGGTAATGCCATTAAAGACGATTTTCATGTGTTTTTCCTTCTCTTTCTGCATATATTAAGCTGAATCTTCCCCATGAGAAAGAGCTCGAAATTTGTATTTAGTTTTTGCAACTAAGAACAGTTTGGAGGTACGAATTTGCGATTCATTTCTTGCTGAATTGAAATGATTCAACAAATATATAGTAAATAGTTTTGCAAACTATCATTTTGTTTGTCTGTTTTGACGTCAACAGCCTCGGTGTTTTATGCCAAAGACAACGTCTAAGGTGTGGAGGTTCTTGTGCTGTCTCCTCATAGGGAGTGATGTTCGTTCTCTTATATGATGTTATCTCTATAAAGAAGCCAAGAATTTCGTGGTGTGAAATGGATGCTTGTCGACATGACAATTCTGACGTGTTAGGTAAAAAACAAAATCGTGATTGTAGTTCGTTTACAGTTCTTCCCTTACCTTATAATTCACTTACACAGTCACCAACTCGTTTCTAAAGAGTTTCTACTATTGAAGTAAGATTCTAAGTTTCCCATTTTAACTATAAAATAGTGCTATCAACAAAACAAACTCGATTATTTATTCAAAGTTATTTATGAATATATGAGGACATTTTCTCGTTTAAGTAGGGGTCTTCAATTCGTGGCCCGCCGAAACATTTTGATCATGCAAAACGAAAGTTTGATATAAATTAAAAAAAAACAAAACCTTAGAACGGCAAATTTTTTCACACAAAAAAAGATCAAGAATGCACAGGGAAAAGCCCACGGCATATAGGATTATCAAAATAATGAACTGGTAATTGTATTCCAAATATTAAGATGAAATAAACACAAAAAGCAGCATGCCAAGGCTCTTTCTTTCCAGAATCTCACTCGCGTCTAATCTTCCTGCATCCATTCTGTTTCACGCAATATAAAGTTCAAAATACATTGATTCAACTCCCATTTTTTGCTGTTTGTAGAAATCAATAAATGAAAAAATTTTTTTAAATTAATACTGGTTATTAAGGTGCAAAATATTTTTTTAAACACACAATGCACACAAAACCTCAGTGACGTGTTTTGAAGGAATTAATCCTTCATCATCATACTATAAAAAGCGAATCAAACAATCATCTCAAAGGCTGAAGCTCGTTTGCAAATAATTTTTTCCTCTGCCAAACTACTTACGTAGCTGATGTGTGGCCCGTGGAACTTTACGAATTTATTGGTGTGACCCGCAAACATGAAAAGGCTGAAGACCCCCTACGTTAGAAGAATCTATGTGAAATAATTTAAATATCTCTTGTTTTTTTCCTTTTTAGTTAATTAGAGACCATCTTGATATTATGAAAGATCCGTTAAAAAGTTATTTTTCCGCATAACCAATATTTTGAATGATTTCATGTACAGTTTGACCGGTAAGCTTGAAATTTGATATTTCAAAATTCATAACCTTCATCTGAATCTTCAAATAATAATACTTTTAAGTTAGTGAAATTCGTAAGTCATGCCGTCCCTATCGCTAGATAATACGGCGAAAATTCCTGCTGACAAAAAGTCGTCGCGACAGCGCTCCTACCAGTCCACATCAGGACCGGCGGGGCCGTCACACCAAAGCAACATTTTCTTCTTTAAGTATTATGCTGTTATATTTAGATTTGTCATTGGGTTATGCAATAATACACAACATAAGTGCACTGTATATAAATAATATCCTATATGTAACACATTACTTCAACTCTGCTTAATACTGTACATAACACTATTTGCACAATACACAACACCAACTGCGACACAGTGCACAACCTCATTTACATAATTACAACACAGTTGCAATTTATACTTCACAATTAAATTACATTCCAATCTGTTAATTCTAAATTGAAAACAATTGTATAAAATCACATTAAATTATCAATATACTACTGTAAAATATACCTTACGTTACACTGATACATACAATGATACCATATACATATTTACAACATGAAGTCGGTATTCATTTTATTTTTAACTCCATTTCACACTATATTATAGCATATTAATGAGCTACCTTTACTGCTTTTCTTATTTTATATGATATAGAATATTAAATTATCCATTCTATTACACCCGGTACATGTTTCAATACATTTACAATAATCTATTAATCATTGCTTGATACATCATATTTCATACAACTAAACATTTCAGTGAACCACACTTTCCAGAACTACCGTTATGCTGTGCCTCATACGCACTTCAGCTATTATTGTTTTGACTGCACATAGTATATAAAATAATCATCAACATACGCTGCTTAATTTTATATTCACTATAATTACAATATTTTCAGGTTAGTAGCACTATAAATAGCCAAAACAAACCCAACAAGTAACCCAGCAAGAACTGAGCTACTATGACGATTGGGAGAAAGGAATGTGCTCATCCATCAAAATGGAGATATACTTTTTAATAAAATTTTTACAATAAAAATCAGTAAAGAATTTGTGTTTATCCCAGTTTGTTATATCTGTAGGTAAAAACACTCTAAGATGATTAAAGTTGATGCAGTCAAATAGGCAATGTTCTACAGTTTGAATCTCACCGCATGTACAAGTATTAGGTTTATTATGGAATCTGTTCTGATATTCAGCAAACGAACCATGGCCCGTTAATGCTTGATTTATCTTAAAATCTCCTAATAATCTATCTTCTTTAACCTTGCTAAATATTTGGTACGTCTTTCTACCCTTAATCGAATGATCCCATTCATATTGCCAATTTTCAATTTCATTATTTTCTATTTTCTTTTTAATTGCGTTCCTGCTGATTTTAAAATATTTATCTATAGTCTCCTTTTCAGATGCCTCTTTCGCCGCTTTATCCGCTTCTTCGTTACCAATTATTCCAACATGGGCTTTAACCCAATGTAGGAAAATAATCAACTTTTCTTTTTTCAGCATTCTTTTGATGTAAGCTACTTGCTCTCCCTTATACGTGATTGACTTTAGTGCTTCAATCGCACTCCTTGAGTCGGTAAAAATGTCGCTTTTTCTAATATTCCTTTCCCTCATAATTTCTATTACCATTTGTATGGCATGCAGTTCAGCTATATAGGAATTTCCATTTTTTAGTCTTTCCTTGAAGATTTCCTTATTATCTCCTTTGTAGTAAACCACTCCTGCACCAATATTTTCCCCTTTCTTGGATCCATCTGTATAAAAGATGTGATCGGTTTTAGGTGTTTCATCTAATGTCCAATCAATGCTAATTAATTCATCTATATCTTCTAAAATTCTAATCCTAGTTTCAGAATTTTCAGCATTAAATATTTCTTCCTTAATTATTATTTCCTTGTTTTCATCATATAATTTACTTAACAAGTTGATTGCTCTTGCTTTTAAGTGCAGGGGTATACAACCCGCTAGTATATTCATAGCTTCCGTTGAAACCGTTTTGTAACATTTAGTTATCGATAGTAAAGCGGACCTTTGTAAACTATGTAGTTTGTTTTTAAATACAATCTGTTCTTTGTACCAAACCTCTACTCCATAAAGCAGAATCATTTCTATCACTGTTTTATAAATTTGCTTTATAATTTCCGGTTTAATACCCCATGTTTTTCTTGTGAGTCTTATTAACTTATATAATATTTTATTTGTTTTTTCTTTCAATTTCTCCATGTGCTTTCTAAAGTTTAATTTACTGTCGAAAATGATTCCTAAATATTTCAATTCAGCATTATATTTTAAACTCTCCTGTTGCAGTTTTATGGTAGGTTTGGTACCTATATTACCTTTCCACTTAATTATATTATATGTACATTTTCCAAGACTGAATTTTAGTTTATGACTGGTGGCCCAATTCTCGCATTTTTGCAGAACATCCCTTGCTATAGCTGTAAATTTATATACTACATGACTATTCATAATAATCATCAAATCGTCCGCGAATGCCTGGACACTATATCTATAGTCCCCTTCACACTCCCTGAGTAAATCATTTATAATAATTAACCAAATAATTGGCCCAAGCGAGGACCCTTGAGGCACTCCAACATTGTAATGATGATCCTGATTTTTCATTATAATCTTCCTTTTTTTAAGTTAGTGAAAAAGTAACTTCATGTATTGGTTCTCTGCAGTTGATTTCTTTGGTATTATTATGGTAGTATTTTAAAATAAAATAGCCCAAATAAAGCGAAATGAATTTTTCATAAAGTTAACAGCTGTAAGTCATAAAAATAAATTGGTAGCTGGTGCAAGCATGTCGGTTCCATTAAATTCTGCTATCTCGGTGTTGCAAAACAGCTCCACTAAACTCGTTTCACTCATATTTTTAAATAACCCGCTTTTATTTCTTGCTTTGTATTAATTTCGCAAATCCTTTAATCGCCAATTTTTAGGCTTAAAATATTATAGTTCAGCTCTCTGGACTACCATTACACTAAATGCAGTAACTATTGTACAGTAGAACCCCGTTATAGCGAACCCGGTATATAACGAACTCATAGATATAACGAACGAAAATTTTGGTACCGCTGTTTTCCTATTGTACGTAATTTAATTAGTATTGTGTCAGTTTAATGTAATTGATTTTAGTCGATTAAATTCATTAATGATAATTTTTAATAGATTTTTATCATTTTTTTAATACATCATTATTGAATACACATTATAACTAATGAGTCATACATTTTGTGTACTCTGAAATTTTTCTTAACGGTTCGGATATAGCGAACCACCGGATAAAGGGAACAAAACCTTTGGTCCCTTGAAGTTCGTTATAACGGGGTCCGACTGTACTCGAAAACTACTAATATTCATTATAATGAATTGCCAAGGTTGATTTTATGAACCAGCGCAGAATTTTACATTCATTTAAAAACATCGAATTTCTGCAGACAGATCAGAAACTTTTTCAAAACAATTATCTCATTTACCGAACAAAGTAGCATAGTTTACATTTTTTCGGAACTGAATGTTAGTTTCCAAATCCCATAAAAAGCATATCAAATTGCAATTTAACACAAACTGAAATCTCACCTCGATCGCCGCTACAGCTGTTAGAATGATAATCAAACAATTTAATTTAAAATGCTTGTTTAGCAGAAATTTCACTCGCAATGCTGGTAATAAGCCATGCAATTGTGAGTTAAATTTAAAGGACTACAAAAAGGATAAATTTCAGCCTAATCTGGTCTGCTAATCAATGTAATAAACAACAAAAGTAAAAATATTTATTACAACACAACACTATTGTATAATAGTGTTTAAAATAATCGGACTCAATTGGTAGTTTCAGTTATTGATGTTTCTATCACACAGCTACAAGGAAACTCTTTTTTTCCGAAGAGAAGACAACAGTAATGACTGGCTTTGTAAAGGCTAAATCATCTAACCAGAACAAAGACCTTGCGATTTATAGTTATTAATCTCTTGCTGAAAGGGTGCCAAGTATTATTGGAGAGTAAATAATGATTAAAATCATATCTACAGAACATTTTGTAGAGTCTCCTTTTACAAACTTTTCGAAGAATTATTTCCTTCATTTCCGAGAATCATATGAAAAACTCGCTTACAATTTATCCGACTAAGGCCAGTTAACAAAGCTTGTGTGATGTTTCCCCAGATTACTTACTTCAGAATTAACCTTTAGCTTACGGGCCCTTTTTTTCGATTCGCTATTTAGAACGGAAAATTTCATACCCCCTTTGTAAGAACGGCCATTAAGGGATATATATATGTATGTATGTATGTATGTATGTATGTATGTATGAATGCATGCATGTATGTATGTATGTATATATATATATATATATATATATGTATGTATATATGTATATATATGTTTTCGATATGTCTGATTCAGATGAAAGTGAACCTGTGGATACATTAAAAACTTTGAACCGTCGAAAAGGTAACTTTAAATCTCGAATTACGAAATTAAATTCGTTTTTAAATGAAAAGGCTGCATCGGCAGATAGTTATAAGCTGCAGAGCAAGCTCGATGGCGTCAAGGACATTTCCTGTAAGCTAGATGAACTAAAGTTTCGTTACTATGAGCTTTTAGAGGATGAACAGTTAGCGGATATTGATTCTCAATTCGACCTCATGGAAGAAGAGCTAGAAGATATCAAAGTAAGCTTCCAAAAATTCTTATTTGAATTAAAAGAAAATAATCGTTCTAATTTAAGTAATATTAATAAACAAAGTACTAGTTCTGTAAAATTGCCTGATGTAAGCTTACCTGAATTCTTTGGTAATATCGAAAACTGGCATTGTTTTAAGGCCCAGTTTGATAGTTTAATAACGAATAACTCCTCTTTAACTGATTCTCAGAAGCTGTTTTATTTACGTTCTGCTTTGAAAGGTGAAGTAGCCTTTATTGAAACTCCTGAGGATACATTTAATTCTTTAATGAAAGTTTTGATAGATAGATATGAGAATAAACGCTTGATTGTCAATAAACAAGTGCAAAATATTTTGAATATTGAAAAACTTACTACTGAATCAGCTAAACAGCTGCGAAATATTGTTGATGTTGTTAATAAAAACTTGAGAGGTTTAAAATTATTAGAATTAGAAGCAAATGAGTTAACACAACAATTTTTAATGAATATTATTGTGCAAAAATTAGATAAAGATACACGTAAGCTGTATGAAATGAGTTTAACATCCAATGAAATACCCAAATGGGAACTGTCGTAACGTTTATCAGATTTTTTAGACTGGATATATTCTACCCTTTTCATCATATTCACCATCTGAGGATTGTTCCCTTAAGAACGCCTCGCATCTTGTAGATATGGATACGGCCCCGTCTGCAAGCCTTTTTCAATTCAACAAAAATCCTCTTTTTGCGCAATTTTAGGCGCTGTGTTCATGTCTACACATTCCAGGATGCACGTGCAAAAGGGTTAGTCTCAATGTCCAGTCCACTTTGGCGCATTCCTCGCCTTCCCTCCTTAGACACACAAAAACCACTAATATTTGTTCTCCAAGCTCCGCTCCACTGCTTGGCGGCGCCAAATTCCACATCTGGTCAGCTCATCAAGACCACGTGATCATCCGAGACTCAAGTGGGAATTTTAACGACAATCACAGAGAGCACTTTTTCCACGACCCATGATGGACGTAGCCATGAAGGGAGAACAGAACGGTTTCCCCGGCCTACCAGTTCCAGCGAGCAGATGTACCAAGCCGAGATGGAGACGCCCTCCTGATCCTAAAAGAACCTCCTAATACCTTTTTTTTTGTCATGGCCTTTTCATTTATTTTAACCAAATAAAATAACGTGATGATCATCATTCCAGTTTTCGACCCTTTTACTGTCACAGTCTTGTTCTTATTTTTGCAGATCATCATTGGAGGGGTTATATTCGATCTCCATCTTTTCTCATCTTAAAAGTAATCCGACAACACTTAATGTTTACGACAACTTCTTTTACGACAGGAACATTTTTTGGAATTCATACAAAAACGCTCTCAAGTTCTAGAAAACTTGCAAGGAGTTCAGTTACCTTCTGTTAAAACTAAACTTCCTCAAAACAAATCAAGAACTTTTTATGATTAAGTCAAGCAATGATTTATCATGTGTCATGTGTAAAAAGCCGCATGCCATATATCAATGGCCATCGTTCCTAAAATTGACTCCATTACTAAGATTTAATATAGTTAAAAGGTATAAGCTTTACTTAAATTGCTTGACCGATTCGCACAAATTAGCTTCATGCCAGTCAAAATATTGTTGTCGCTTGTGTCAGG